>CM032767.1:12649441-13249441 GCA_019155195.1 Avicennia marina
TTGTTTGCAATATACATACCTAAGAGCTCGAAGGGTGTCGCATAAATTAAATGTAAATGTGATGCACCGCGGTTACATATTTTGTTGAAAATATTGAAATGAAGGTTTTGATGGGATGATAGTATAATTTATTTGAATATATGTATAAAATATATAATAATGATTGGATGATACGATAGTATATAGGGATAATTATTAAGTTTTTAAAGAATAAATAAAAATAAATGTGAGTATATGTATTATATATAGGTATTAATTTAATTACGAATAAGTATAATAATTGAAAAATCATTCATTAATTGTATACATGAGAGAGGAAAATTTTGAATTTAAATTTAAATGAAAATTTTGTTATGTGATTCTAGAAATTCTGCAGTTATCCTCATGGTTGCAAGGACTCATCTCGTGGTCGTGGCTCTTGTTTTCACAATGGTGCCTCCTCTTATGGCAAAATGTTATTTTCTTTACTCCAAGCTTCTTGGGGTGAATTTTCTCCCTTTTTTGTCAGTTCCAACTTGCATGCTCATTAAAAACAATAATCCCACTAACAATTGTTTTGTCACTTGTAGTTATAAGCCTTTATCTCATTACAACAACATACAAAAATACATTTTTTGGATTTTTCATCAAATTTGTGTCTTTTGTTCTTCTCTTACCAAACATAGGCTATGCAACCAAATATTTTAAGGTTTTGTGTTGATGGCTTCCTTCCACTCCATACTTTATAGGGAGTTTTGTCTTGAACGGTTTTTTTTTGGTGAGATATTTAACAAATAGACAATAGTTGCAATGACTCTCGTCCAAAAGCTATTAGGTAGACCCTTCGCCTTCATCATGCTCCTAGCCATCTCCACCACCATTCGACTCTTTCTTTCGGCTACTCCATTTGCTCCAAAATGTGGTGTAGATAATTCCTTTTGAATACCAGTAATATCAAAAAATTGAAAAAATTCTTTAGATAGAAACTCACCTTTTTTATCTCATTGTAGAACCTTAATACTAGCACCACTTTGCTTTTCTACTATAACTTTGAATTTCTTAAAATGCTCAAAAGTCTCCCCCTTTGTATTCAAAAAATACACCAAACTCATCATTGATTAATCATCCATAAAAAGGAGAAAATAATAGCTATGTCCAAATGACATAGTTCTTAATGCTCTACACTAGTTCGTATGTACCAACTCTAAATTCTCCTTAACTCTCCAAGTCTTTCTTTTGGAAAATGGCTTCCTACTTTAAAGTTTAAAGTTTGAATTTTGAGTAAGCCATAAACTATATTTTTCTTTTTCAAGAGCTGCAGTTCTTTGATATTGAGGTGCCCATACTTTAAGTATCATGTCCTTGATTCATTGTTTTCTCCCATAACAAGTGCAAAGTCTCTAACCTTTGATACTTGAAGTGGAAACATCCTATTTTTGGTCATTTGAACGTTTGCCACAACTTGTCCTGATTGTTCCTCCTTGATGATGCACTAACCACTATCAAACATCAAAGAATATAAGGTTGTCATCCATTGTCCAACACTAAGCAAATTGTGTGCTAAGTTAGAAACGTATTGAATATCATGCATGAGTTTAATGTTCCCTGGAAAGTTTGAATGGCCACAGTGTCTTTGCCTTCGACTTCCATTTCTTGGTCATCCTTTAACTTCACTTTCCTCCTTTGATACTCTTCTTTGTGCTTGAAGAAATCCTTTTGTTTATCATGTGGTTTGAATATCTGCAATCCACAAACCACACTTAATCCTTTGTATCATTAGAGTTTGAGTATGTCATGAACAACCTACCCTATTCACTAATCTTCTTCACATAATTTGCTTTTGTATCCTTACGCCAACAATTTGCCCTAACAAATTCAAATTTCTTACAATTAAAGCATTAAATATTTTTATTTGATTTTTTGGTATGAACCCCTACCTTTTCCTCGAAAGTTACGCTTGCCCAGTCAACTTCCCTTGCCTTGGCCGTGTTTAGCTTCCTTGTCTTGGTCTGAGCACCATTGTCATTTACTTGAAAGGTCTTCTTCTTCTTCTTCTTCACTCTCTTCTCCATCCTATTAATCCCACCTCATGGGATTGTAGGAATCCCATCAACTCATTAAAGGAATAGGTTGCCAAATTTTTTAACTCCTTTATGGCTGTCACAACATGATCAAATTTAGAGGAGAGATTACATAATACCTTTGACACCATAGTGCATTCGGAGACTTCTCGCCATAGGATTGCATTTAAGAATTTTTATACACTTTTGCCATCTTTTATGTACAAGTTTGGGAACTCACAATTAATATTTTGCAATTTAATCCTTATCACGATAGATGATCCATGGTGCACCATTTCCAAGGTTGTCCAAGCTTTATTTGCCGTAGAAGCTTTCACTATCTTCGAAAAGATAGACTTATGAGCGGCTTGTTAAATACAAAACAATATCTTGTTGTCTTTTTTCTTGTTCTCCCTTAATCTTATCTTATCATCCCTTTCATTCTATCCGTTATTCGCCAAATCTTATAGCTCTTGAGACCAAAATAAAGTATTCATCTTGATGTTCCAAAATTTGTAGTTGTCTCCTTTGAACAAGAATATAGTGATATGGTAAATCTTCAATGTCTTCCTTGTTGCATATGCTTGATCTTCAAGTTGCCAGCTTCGTAGAAATAATTCTTTCAACAACTTACAAATCTAATCTTCAACATATTTTACTCATACATCATACAGATTCTTTAGCAAAATCGAGAACTCACGGATGCTGTTATTGACAATTTGGTCAAGAAGAAGAGTTTAACCAAGCAAGATTTCTTCAACTTAGTCTATTTGTACGAATTTGTCCAACCTAAGACACCCAGCATACTCGATATCTGATCAACAAGGCTACTAGAACTACAAAAGATACTATCAGACAAGAGGGAAGCAACTCTTCAGGGAAGCGAGCCTAAGGCATAATTTCAAGGTTACCTTTCTGGTTTTGGTTCATCTATTCATAATCTTCAAGTTCATGTTGTAAATAATAAGTGCACAATAGCATACAATGATTGTGCAACGTATCCCATGGATTAGTTGTCCTTTTCTGTTCAAAGTAATCATTGGGCCCATTGTCTTGTGAAATATATGGAATATGGTTTCCCTAAATATATGACGAATTGATTAAAATAGAGAAACACAGTCAAGGGACTCCTCAGGCTCAGGTATGGCTAACAGTAAAGTTTAGCCTGCGTTTATTTTATGGAGAAAAATGACCTCTCAGAGGTTGGTGATACAGAAAATAGAGCAGATAAAAAGCAACCAATTGTGAAAAATTTGGACATTTGGTTTGTGAAGCAGGCCTACCATTTATAATGAAAAACTGATCAGGTCTTTAGGTTCAGCAAGGTTCTTTAGCAACTATTATAAGTAATTGTTAATAAAGACAGGCCAGCAGCTCATCTGGCACTCGAGCCGAAACCAGTGAAACTTTGGGTCATCCAGCAACATCAAAGCCCATTTAGCAAAACTTTCTCAGAAAGTCTACAATGAAGCTAGTAGTTGAAAGTGTCGTAAGTCAAATATTTACTTGCTCTTCAATTCATTTCTTTTATATGACGGTGCTCGCTACTCTGTTACCTGAATCGTAGGATGTCAGGATGGGCACTCAGCTGCTCCATTTTAGACACTCTGAGGCTTCTGCTGAAGCAATTACACGGCCATAAAATCAGAAAAAGGGAGAAGAGGAAAATGCAAAGAGCGGCATCTGACATTGCCGCTCTTATCCCAGTAACAATACTTATGCTACTACCAGAAGCCTGGTTACCTGATAAGACATTTGAGTTTTTCTATCATCTTCTACCTTATGACCACTACCGTCAAAGTAAAAAGGGATTGTGGCAGTTTATGTCAAAAGGGGGCTAATTCAGCTTTAATCTTGCTTGTTTATAATCAGGTTTCTACTGTAGGTCATGCAGCTATGTTTGCTGCAATCAAGAAATTCATGCCATATCCGGTAATTCATATTAACTTTCATCTTGTCCTGCATTTCTGGTAGTTATTTTTCCGTTGTTATTTGCATGATCAATTTTTCTGTGGAGTAGATTTTTTTTCTCTACTCGGACAGGCGGCTTGACTTAGTGAAGCAATTAAAGAGAGTGAAGAAAATGCAAGTTCAGTGCATTAGCATTGAAGATGCTACATCTGAAGTAATTTATAACCAATCAACAGCGGAATAAAATACACTGAGAAATTGATGTTACTTTGAAGATTTACGTCGTGATTGTACAAAGAAAAATGTACAAAGATGGTTGTATCAATAAGTAAATAACTATTAACTTGTGGGCGCTCAGTGTATATGCATATAAAATTTATTATATAATATATCGTGTATACATGTAAAGTTGGACTTTTATTATATAAGTGTTTAGAATTATATGAATGCATATTTTATTTTATAATTTATCACTAATAAAATTGTTTTATTTTAAATTCAATAAAATTATATAATTTTATAAATAACAATAAAATATAAATTTTTTTGTTCTAAATGCATAAAAAAATTAATATAAAATTAGTTGAAACGAAAAATACATGGATTTTAATTACATGAGAAATAACTTATTTATTTATCTATTTATTTATTGAATTACTCACTTATGCGGTGTTAACAAATTATGGAAGAGAATATACATATACATAGACTAGTCAAACTCTAGCCCAACTGTCGTGTATGTCAACTAAACCAACACCCACAGAGGATGTGCCTGTCAGGGCCATAGCCGAAGATCATTTGAAACAATATTCTCCACATATCCGGTGGAACATTTTACTTAAATTAGTCAAACACATCACAAGCATCCAGTCAACTTGTCAACTTTAACAAAGATTAGTTTTTACAGCATGAATTTGCAACTGAATTCTACAGACTAAAACTATTATTCGTTCTTTGGACAGAAACAGGTACCTCTTGGTATGGGCATCCGGCAACAGCCATGCCTGCTGAATGCCCAATACCATTGTCTGGGCAAGAGCCTTTACCCCCATGCTTGCCCTCTTCACAGTAAGAAACGCAGCCGGCGCTGGAAGCATTTCTGCTTCCAACAAACGTCACCAAGTCATCGCAGCCGATAGCGGTGAGCCAGTTATCGTCCGATAAAGTGAACGGAGTTCCATACAAATGAATCATACGTACATAGTTCTCCATCACATTGATACCACCGTGATTGTCACTCAAATTGTAGCAAGCGACATCCAATGTCGGGTGCTTGACCCGAACTTGGGATCCGAAGATTCGGGTCACCTCCAGATTATAGGAGGTGTTCAAGTCGTTTGAGATGTGGAGGTAGGCTTTTGGAGGGTTGGTGGAATTATTGCAGTTAATGTTAAAGGATGGGTCGATGGAGCAGTTGGCCCGATCCCGAAAGGGAAGGGCACCGCCAAGTTTCCACAATGGGTTTGGCATCCGGGTTTGGTAGAGGAAAAAGCCAGTACTGGCCGAAACAAGGACAAGACATGGAGGAGGAAAGCAGCATGCACGGGCACAGCCATCTTCAACCCTCACTTAGAACTGTGATTAAGCTTAGAAGTATGCGTGAGATGATTTAATACATGCATGTGGACTCTGTATAATTAACAATGTCAAACTGGCTGAATTCGCATTGCAATTGTTAATGGGAAGTTGCTGCAAGTTGGTCAGAGTGAAATTTTTCAGAGGATCTTCTCACTCCAATCTGGCTGAATGTTTAAAAAATGCTTGCGCACGTGAGCTTACAGGCTCTTCCAACCCTACCAAGCTTACATAAACATGTTAAGTCAATCAAAAAATAAAGCATGCAATGATGTGGTGGTAAGAAAATTGTTGATATTTCAGTCAGTTAATAATCAGGTTATTTAGAATTCCAGAAGGCATGTTTGGCAGGTTAGAGAATATTGGACTGAAAATAATAATAATAATAAAAGTACATGTCCAAAAATGCAAAATTAGGCATTGGGCTAAGCTATACCCACGCGTAAGAGGGAAATTAGCCCAATTGAACTACATTGGCCCAAATTAAGGCCCATGCGCACGAGTCCACATCCTTAGCTCATTTTCACTTCAAACCCAAATTATGATTGAAGTTGTATGAGTTATGGAAAGGGTTAGGTAATATCTAATAAGGCTTTATGTTATGTGTTCCATATTTGAATTTGCTAACTGTTTTCGGCATCTCAAAAATATATCTGAAAGAAAATAAGGTATGATGTCCGACATCTGCCCTTCAATTTTAAAATCCAAATGCTTTAAATAGGATATAATGCACTGAACATTTGAAGGAGTCTGTTTGCGTTCTTCAGTAAATGCCTCACTAGATGTGTACAACTTGCAGGTTGCATGAAAAATTGCACTATGAGTTCTTTTACAAATGCCGTAATGGCGAAAAGTTTCCAGTGTGCTTACACGAAACATGGATAATACACACACACACAAATGTTTGAAAGAGAATAAATACACTGTGTCTTTCTTTAAGTTTGTATGCTTGTTCTGCCTTCTTTTGCTATCATAAATTTAATCATGGAAATGTTATGATTTAGAATATGGAAGGAGCTTCAGTAGGTGGTACTCGGGCTCTAACTTTTAAAACAAGTAGTAATATCAAATGAAAATCTTGTTTTCTGTGCAAGACGAAGCTTTCTAGTAGCCGTTTAATTCATTTTCTCTAGTAACCTTCAGACTTCATGTATTTGTTCCAATTTCTAATTTTCTAACTTAGAATCCTTAGTTCTGCTCATTATAATTTATGTATTTAAATTAAGGCACCTTACCTATCAACACCTTTGATTATTAATTTTATTTGTTCCCCTTTTCCAAGCTACAGCTTTGACATTTTCTAATGAGTACTGTTTGGGCGGAGACGGCTGATAATGCTAGGTCAGCTGCACTAACATTAGTTCTCGGGGGCCTTTCCAAGAAGCATTACAGCTTGAACAACTTCTGGACTGAGGATAGGATAAATGTAATTCTCTTTTTATTTTTTTTTCTTCTTATATGTTAATCGTTTTGAACTTCACTTTATGTATTGTCCATTTTTGGATAAAGTGAGCACAAATGAAAGCGATATCCAACAGTATTTGGTAGTTTCAAACATTATACTTTCCCTGTAACCTTTAAAGACCAAGAGGATAAATGGAAACAAAACCCGTTAAATAATTTTCATCGTCTTGTGTTTTCTGGGGAGTCATTAATCTCTTCTTTTGGAAGCCCTGACTAAAACATTTTTGGTCCTTGTCATTTTCTCATTCTACAAGAATTAAGTTGGAGTCGTGGTATATTTCCACTCTATTGCTATCTTCTCAGTTGATATGCTTTTCCCTTGTTAAAATTTTGATTAGACTATTTGCTGATTTTCAAGAAATTGATTTAGAGGCATTCCGGATCCTTGATTTCTGTTATGAACATGCAAAAGCGGTATGTTATTGAGTCATTGGACTACTAAGGCTTTATTTACTAACTACGTACTAATATTTTACTCATATATCATACAGATTCTTCAGCTAAATCGAGGACTTATGGATGCTATTGTTGACAATCTAGTCGAGAAGAAGAGTTTAACCAAGCAAGAATTCTTTAACTTAGTTGAGTTGCACGGATCTGTCCAACCCATGCCACCTAGCATACTTGATATCCGATCAGCAGAGCTACTAGAATTGCAAAATATACTATCAGACAAGAAGGAAACAGCTCTTCAGGGAAGCATGCATGAGGCATAATTTGAAGGCTACCTTTCAGGTTCTGGTTCATCTATTCAAAATCTTCAAGTTGACGTTGTTAATAGTATGTGCACAATGGCATACAAAGATCATGCAACGTACCAAATGGATCTGTTGTCTGTTTTTTTCACACTAATCATTGGGCCTATTATATTGTGAAATATATGGAATATGGCTTGTCAGTTTAGTAATGAGTAAGTTACAGAGGCTCAGGCTTGATAGTATTTCACGAACACGGTAGATAAGGAGATATGTATTTCACGTTGTGGTGTCTTGGTTTCCTTTCACAAGACATCTTGTAGATGGCAATACTCACGTCCTTTTATCATGCTAAGGATATTGTTGGCTTCTAATATTAGGAAACAAATATGAGTTAGAAAAAGTGGGGTCCCACATTTGTAGAAAAAGAGAAAAATAACTTTTATATAAAGTGGATACTTGACCCATAACTCACAGCTTTAAGGTTTTGGGTTAATACATGGTATCAAGCCCACTTATATACGTGCCCACGTACAGGCCCATGAATAATTGTCCTCAATTTCGTTGGGCTACGCTTCAGGCCCAACATATGTTGTTCATGGGTGATGCTTCCAATTTGATTGGGCTTCTCCTCTGACCCAATAAAGGTTCAATCAGAGTTTGTAGTCGGGCCCGGCGCACTCCCAACAAGTGGTATCAGAGCTGATGGTTCAGCTTGGGACGAGTATGAAGACGGTTCTCGGTGATTGCATGGGAGGTTCATATCCCATTGAAAGCCCACGGAAGTGATGGGCATGTGCAAGTGTGCTCGGAGACTTGATGAAACTGTGAGATATTCAAGAAGTTTTTTATTGAGGGGGAGTAAGTAGAAGAAAATTTTTGATTGAAGGGGAGTAAATGGAAGAAACTCATATTTGAGGGGAGATTGTTGAGAAACAAATATGAGTTATAAAAAGAGGCATCCCACATTGGTAGAAAAAAAGAAAAATGACTTTTATATAAAGTGAATACTTGACCTATAACTCACAGCCTTAAGGTTTTGGGTTAATACATTGTGTCAAGCCCACTTATATATGTGCCCACGTACAGGCCCGTAAACTGTTGTCCCCGATTTCGTTGGGCTACGCTTCAGGCCCAACATACGTTGTTCATGGGTGATGCTCCCAATTTGATTAGGCTTCTTTTTTGGCCCAATAAAGATTCAATCAGAGTTTGTAGTCGGGCCCGCCGCACTCGCAACAAGTGGTATCAGAGCGAGGTTTTGTCATTTTTATAATTCAAGGAGTAATGGAGGAATCAACCAGCACCATGATCAAGTTGAATCTTAGCAACTATGCTATTTGGAAGCCTCGAATGGAGGATCACTTGATCATACGAGACCTATGGGATCCAGTGCTTGGAGATGCTGCAAAACCCAAAGGTAAGTTCGATGTCGAGTGGGAAAGGATGCACAGAAAAACGGTAGGCCAAATTTGTGTTTGGATTGATCAAAGTGTTTTTAATCATGTTTCTAAAGAAACAAGAGCTAATGTTTTATGGAAGAAACTTGAAGCAATGTATGAAAGGAAACATGGTTTAAACAAAGCTTCACTGTTAAAGAAAATTACTCGTCTTCGTTAAGGAGGGCTGTAGTATGTCAGAGCATCTAAATAATTTTCAAGGGTTAATTAATCATTGTACAACCTTGAAATTAAATTTGGATAATGAGGTTCAAGCTCTTTTGTTGTTTAGTTCATTGCCTGATAGTTGGGAAACCTCGTTTGTTACTATTTCTAATTCTACTCCAAATGGAGTTTTGACCTTGGATATGGTGAAAGAAGCCCTACTCAATGAAGAAACAAGGAGGAAAGAGCTTGGACAAGAAGTTGAAGGTCAGGCTTTGATTTTTGAAAAATATGGAAGACGTGGACAAAGTCAAAGTCGAGGACCAAATCGAGGAAAAGGATACTCAAGAGGTAAATCTGTTAGTAGAAAAGAAGTTGAATGTTTCTACTATAAAAGAAAAGGCCACATCAAAAGGGATTGTTGGAATTGGAAACGAGATTTTAACAAAGGAAAAGAGGAACAAAAGAAAAAACAGAACGTGTTCGAAGAAACTACAGCTACAGTTTCAGATGGAGATGTGATAATTGTAAGTGATGAAAATTCCTTGAACTTTACATTTCAAGATTTCTCTTGGGTGATTAACTCAGGGGCTTCCTACCATGTTACTCCACATAAGGAGTTCTTCTCTTCTTACCATCTTGTAGAAAATGGTTTTGTAAAAATGGGTGATAGTGGCACCTGTAAAATTCATGGTTTTAGTGATGTTTTGATAACTACTGCCTTAGGATGCAAATCAAAGTTGAAAGATGTGAGGCATGTACCGGACCTGAGGTTGAATTTAATTTCTACCGGAAAGTTGGATGATGAAGAGTTCTCCAGTCATTTCACTGGTGGAATTTGGAAGTTAACAAAGGGCAATTTGATTATTGCCAAAGGGAGAAAGGTAAATACCCTTTATATTACTGATGCAAAAATTGATAGTAATGCTTATGCAGTGGTGGAATCATCAATGAAGCTCTGGCACAAAAGGCTGGAGCATATGAGTGAAAAAGGTGTGTCAATTTTGGCTAAAAATAATTATTTGCCAAAATTTGAAAAATTGGATTTCATACCTTATACCGACTGTATAAAAGGGAAACAACAAAGAATTGCTTTCAAAAATCATCCCCTTACAAGGAAAGAAAAACCTCTTGAGCTTGTACATACTGATGTTTGTCAAATGAATGAAAGAACAATTGGTGTTGCTCTGTACTTTGTGACTTTTATTGATAATTTTTCTAAAAAAGTTTGGTCCTATGCATTAAAATCAAAGGATCAAATTTTGGAGTCTTTCAAAAATTTTCATAAAAGGATTGAATGAGAAATGGGCCTTAAATTAAAATGTGTTCGGGCTAATAATGGTGGAGAATACCGAGGACCGTTTGAAGAATATTGTAACAGCCATGGGATTCGATTGGAGAAGATCGTTCCAAAGACCTCGCAGCAAAATGGCGTTGCTAAAAGAATGAATCGAACCATTACTGAAAAGATTCGAGCTATGCTATCGTATGCAAAGCTATCAAATCCGTTTTGGGGGGAGGCTATGAGGACAGCTGTTGATTTGATCAATCTTTCGCCTTTAGTTCTTTTGAATGGAGATATTTCAGAAAAAGGTATGGTCCGGTAAGTCAATCAATTTACAGCATTTAAAAGTCTTTAGGTGTCGGCCATTTGTTCATATCCCAAGGGATGAAAAGAATAAACTTGATCCTAAATCAAGAGATTGCATCTTTTTGGGATATGGGCATGAAGAATTTGGATATAGATTGTGGGACCCTAATGAATAGAAAATAATAAGAAGTCGGGATGTTATTTTCTTTGAAAATCAAACTATTGAAGATATAAAGAAAGAAAGTAAGAACAATGTCAACTGAAGAAATTCCAATAAGGGATCCTCCCTTCCAGCAAGTTCAACAAGGAGTAAAAGTCTCACAGGAAAACACAGAAGAAAGGCATGAAGTTGAAACCGTTGCACCTCCACCTCAGCCTACAAGAAGGTCTGAATGAGAAAAGAGGCCATCAACAATGTACAATCCAACTGAATACCTTATGCTGACAGAAGATGGTGAACCGGAGTCCTTTGAAGAAGCAGTAAATGACAAAGATAGCAAAGAATAGTGGAGGGCAATGGAAGAAGAAATGAAGTCCATCTATGAAAATCAGACTTATGATTTGATAAGTCTACCTTTGAAAAGAAAGGCACTCAAAAACAAATGGGTATTTAAGCTAAAGATGGTTGAAGGGAGTTTTCAACCAAGGTATAAGGCAATGTTAGTAATTAAAGGTTTTGAACTAAAATCTGGCATTTATTTTGATGAAATCTTCTCTCCTGTTGTGAAAATGAATTCGATTCGAGTTGTCCTTGGATTAGCTGCAAGTCTGGATTTGGAGATAGAACAACTTGATGTGAAAACAACATTCTTAAATGGAGAACTTGAAGAAAAATTTTTTATGGAGCAACCAGAAGGCTTTCAAGTAAAAGGAAAAGAAAATTTAGTCTGTCGGCTTAAGAAAAGCCTTTATGGACTAAAGCAAGCCCCAAGGCAATAGTACAAAAAATTTGACTCCTTTATGGCTAATCACTGTTTTAGAAAAACAAGTGGTGATCATTGTGTATACATTAAGAATTTTGATGATGATTTTATCATTCTTTTATTATATGTTGATGATATGCTTATTATTGGCCATGATCTAAACAAGATTAACAAGTTGAAAAAGGAGTTGAATAAGTCATTTGAAATGAAGGACTTGGGACCAGCAAAAAAAACTCTTGGGCATGCATATTCTACAAAATAGACCAAATGGTAAGATTTGGCTTTCTCAAGAAAGCTACATCAAAAAGATGGTTAGAAAGTTCAGGATGGAAAATGCAAAGCTAGTGACAACTCCACTGCGAAGACAATTCAAGTTGAGTTCGAAGCAGTGTCCAAGTAGTAAAGATGAAAAGCTATATATGAGTAAAATACCATATGCCTCAGCTGTTGGAAGCTTGATGTATGCAATGGTTTGCACCTGGCCAGACCTAGCTTATGCAGTTGGACAAGTAAGCCGTTACATGTCAAATCCCGAAAAGGAACATTGGAATGCTATCAAGTGGATTTTGAGATACCTAAAAGGAACAATCAAACTTGGACTTTGCTATACTCGAGGAAGGAATAAGCCTGTTCTTGAAGGATATTCTGATGCAGACATGGCAGATGATGTTGATTCAAGAAAATCTACTTCTGATTATAAAATAACCTTTGCAGGTGCTGCTGTGTCTTGGCAAAGTAAACTCCAGAAATGTGTTGCACTTTCAAGTACAGAGGCAGAATACATTGCACTAACCGAGGTGTGCAAAGAATTAATTTGGTTGAAGGAGTTCCTTCAAGAGTTATGGAGCCAAGAGAAGTATGTCGTCCATTGTGACAGTCAGAGTGCGATCCACCTAAGTAAGAATTCAACATTCCATTCCCGGTCCAAGGATATTGATGTTCGTTATCATTGGATTCGACAAGCCTTGGAAGAAAAAGAAATAAGTTTGCAAAAGATCCATACAGATGATAATGGAGCATGTCAAGTTTGCAAAAGATCCATACAGATGATAATGGAGCAGACATGTTAACTAAGGCATTGCCCAGAGAGAACACTGACACATGCAAAGAAGTTGTTGGGTTACAAGAAAGTCTATAAATAGCAACAAAGGGGGAGGAATGTTAAAGTTTGTGGCTATTTATACACTAAAAGCCACTCATTTTGACCAACAAGAACAAACCAAAGATTATGACCAATGAGGTGCAGGGGTAGGTGCCTCCAAACGTGGCCAATCGGGTGCAGAGGTAGGTGCCTCCAAACGTGGCCAATCGAGTATAGGGGTAGGTACCTCAAAATGTGGCCAATCGAGTGCAAGACTTTGAACTATAAATAGAGGAGGTTTTGAAAAACTTTGGCATTAGTTCAAGTGCAAGAATTGAGTGTGTGGGTGTGTGTAAAAAGAGTGCTCCTTGTGAAGTTGTTTTTTGGAAAGTTCAAGTTCCTCCCTCCTCTTTGTTGTTTGTTTTCTTTCTTTTGTGTACTATACACACTGAAATATAAAGTGCCACGTTTTAAAAGCTCCTTTATGTTTTAGAGTCCATTTCTCCCAACATCTACTTCTACATTGATGCTATGTAATGCGGATGCTAAGCTGTAGGACTATAAATGATGATGTAATGTTTTGTTGTGCAATTATAATCATGCGCCTTGCATGAAATATCTCCCTCTATGATATGATACCACTCCACTTTTTTGCAACTTGTAAGGTAGATTAAATGAAAAAAGAAAGAAAAGTTTCAAAAAAAGTGGCAGCAAGGTTACGATGATTGGACAAAACTAGTTTGGGGTCGAAAAGTTCTGATCTTAATATTAAAATTGTAAGAAATTCAATAACTAAGTCAAATCATTGAAGCTCCTTGTATTGTAACTAACCGACCATTGATCTATAAACACTAAGGTTACATTATGGTTGCTTCACCATCCCCCCCTACTCTCCACCCATACAATTACTTTTCTGCCATAATACTAGTTTCAATAATTCAAATTTCTCACTAACATTGATATAAATAGCTCTGTAAAAGCTCACACGGTCTCAAACATCAAGGGATAAGTATCTGCAGTTGAGGTCGTGGCACTATTATCGCTAATTGCCCAAGTGCATTCGAAGTCTGAGAGATGCATAATCTTGGCTTTATGTAACTTTGCTTCTTGAGATTCAGCTTCAACAGTTGAAGACACTTGGGACGTCCTAACATTTTCCAACTCTGTGGCTACTTCTTTCATGGTTGGCCTCATCCTTCCCTTCAAATTCAAGCACCTCTGTGCTAGACTTGCCACTGCAATCACCTCTTCTTTTCTACCTTGCTCTATAACCTGTCCATCAAAAATCAAGTTGAAATCGTTTGTTTCCATGGATAGAAGAAACCATGTTGCTAGATTTCTTTCCTCTTGTGTTTTGGTAAAAGTTATTGGTCTTTGCCCAGTTAAAAGTTCAACAAGAATTACTCCAAAACTATACACGTCGCTCTTTTCAGTAAACTGATTTGATTGAAAATATTCAGGATCTAAATATCCAAATGTCCCCTTTACCAATGTTGTTAGGTGTGTTTGATTGACTGCAACTAACCTCGAAGTTCCAAAGTCTGATACTTTTGCGACATATTCTTCATCTAGAAGGATATTGCTAGATTTGATATCTCTGTGATAGATAGGAATAGAAGATGCAGAGTGTAAATATGCCAGTGCTCCTGATATGTCAGCTGCAATTTTCAAACGCATGTTCCATGAAATTGAAACTTCTGTATTCTCATCATGAATTAGGTCAAAAAGGGTTCCATTAGGCACGAATTCGTATACGAGAAGAGGCACCTCGGTTTCCAGACAACAACCTAGCAGTTTAACCACATTTCGGTGGTTGATTTGTGATAGTATCACCACCTCGTTTAAGAATTGCTGCAATTGATCTTCATCAATCAACTTGGACTTCTTGATGGCTACAATTTTACCATCGAATAACATGCCCTTGTAAACAGTGCCTTGCCCTCCTTGGCCTAGTATCCTACTTTCATCGAAGTGATCAGTGGCTTTCTCCAACTCTTTTGCTGGGAAAAGCTTGGTTTTCCCGAGAGTGCCATCATTTGTTTGCTGTTGCAACAGAAGCCCACCATTTCTTTTAAAGTATTTGTCCCTTAAAAGATTCTTGTTCTTTCTTTTTTGAAATACTTTATGTGACCAAATGCAGAATGCTAGTAGGAGGAGGAATCCGATTGCTGAGGCCACGCTTGTGTACATGTGCAAAACCAAATATAAATGAATTTTTTAAAAAAAAGGTAAAATAGTTGAGAAATTCATTGAATCTAATGCCACTTTGCATGGAAATACCTCAAAACCAAATATGTATGAATTTTTTTTTAAAAAAAGGAAAAATAGTTGAGAATTTCATTGAATCTAATGACACTTTGCATGGAAATACCTATTGAGACATTGATCATTTTGGATTGAGGCAACTTAATGCAGCCGACACCATCTTTCCTGCCATCAGCACGATACCCTTTGGGGCAGGAACAGTAGTAACCCCCCAAAGAATTCGTGCACATAAACTCGCATGGATTGGTGCTTGGACTTGCGCATTCATCGATATCTGCCCTACAGGGAAATGAGTTATTAGGAAGACAAAAGTAATGTAACTGTACAGATGTTTCTCTCTTTAGATTTGAGTTAGTTATTTTTACCGTAGGAAGTAAAAACTGACCTTGGCATCCATCAGCACCCGTTAGATAAGGGGTGCCCTTGTATCCTTCACGGCATTGGCAGTTGTATCCTCCCACTTCAGCGTCAAATTCGACGCAGGTACTATTCTGCTTACATGCGAAAGTAGTTGTTGTGCTCCTCTGAGCTTGGCTGCAATTCATGGGCCAAATCTTCCAGTCCAGTACCAAGGACGTACTTATGGCTTCTGGATTGTTATGTAGGAATGTTGTTCGCTTCTGGAGGTCATCCAACCGGTATGAAAACCAGGATTCGGACCGATTCGTCGTCTTCTGGCTAATAAAGGCAAAGCTGCAAGGGAAAAGCTTCCTGAACCGCCAACTGTCGTGTATGTCAACTAAACCAACACCCACTGAGGATGTGCCTGTCAGGGCCATAGCCGAAGATCATGTGAAACAATATTCTCCACATATCCGGTGGAACATTTTACTTAGATTAGTAAAACACATCACAAGCATCCAGTCAACTTGTCAACTTTAACAAAGATTAGTTTTTACAGCATGAATTTGCAAGTGAATTCTACAGACTAAAACTATTATTCGTTCTTTGGACAGAAACAGGTACCTCTTGGTATGGGCATCCGGCAACAGCCATTGCCTGGTGAATGCCCACTACCATTGTCTGGGCAAGAGCCTTTACCCCCATGCTTGCCCTCTTCACAGTAAGAAACGCAGCCGGCGCTGGAAGCATTTCTGCTTCCAACAAACGTCACCAAGTCATCGCAGCCGATAGCGGTGAGCCAGTTATCGTCCGATAAAGTGAACGGAGTTCCATACAAGTTAATCATACGTGCATAGTTCTGCATCAAATTGATACCACCGTGATTGTCACTCAAATTGTAGCAAGCGACACCCAATGTCGAGTGCTTGACCCGAACTTGGGATCCGAAGATTCGGGTCACCTCCAGATTATAGGAGGTGTTCAAGACGTTTGAGATGAGGAGGTAGGCTTTTGGAGGGTTGGCGGAATTATTGCAGTTAATGTTAAAGGATGGGTCGATGGAGCAGTTTGGCCCGATCCCGAAAGGGAAGGGCACCTCCAAGTTTCCACAATGGGTTTGGCATCCGGGTTTGGTAGAGGAAAAAGCCAGTACTGGCCGAAACAAGCACAAGGCATGGAGGAGGAAAGCAGCATGCACGGGCACAGCCATCTTCAACCCTCACTTAGAACTGTGATTAAGCTTAGAAGTAAGCGTGAGATGATTTAATACATGCACGTGGACTCAGTATAATTAACAATGTCAAACTGGCTGAATTCGCATTGCAATTGTTAATGGGAAGTTGCTGCAAGTTGGCCAGAGTGAAATTTTTCAGAGGATCTTCTCACTCCAATCTGGCTGAATGTTTAGAAAATGCTTGCGCGCGTGAGCTTACAGGCTCTTCCAACCCTACCAAGCTTACGTAAACATGTTAAGTCAATCAAAAAATAAAGCATGCAATGATGCGGTGGTAAGAAAATTGTTGATATTTCAGTCATTTAATAATCAGTCTTGCAGTATTTTCCGCTCTTCTGTTAATGAAATTATGTTAGGCATACGTAAAGATAAAAGAATATATGATACGTTATTCCCAGTGGAACAACTTGAAATTTCAATCTTCAGATTATTAGCTGGTTTAAGATGCACAACTTAAATTAATCAGTTCAATTACACACCCAACAACTGCCGCCAGCTGGGCTTTGGGTTTTGTGAAGTCAAGATGTTTTAGATTTTATACCAAGTTGATCATTTGTTGTAACCAAGGGTTGTGGATTCACATTATTCGATTTAATAAACGATGTGGTTTAATTTATTCATTTTCTATTTGCGTGTTTTCTAGTGTGACTTATGACTAGTTTTCTTTTTCTTTTTTTGGCTGGAAATTATTAAAGTCAAAGGTTGTGGATTTGGAAGTCTTGGTCAATTAATATTACTGTCCAAATTTCGATAGTTTATTTTTTTATTTACTTATATATTATTTTTATTATTATTTTAATTTTAGTGGCTAGTGTAAGTATCTCTAATCTAATGAATTGTTTTGATTGAAAAGAAAAATGTAATTACATCGTTTATTGCTGGCTTAAAACTTATGGTCAAGTTGGCTCATCAACAACACCACCGAACCGTTAAAACGAGGGTGGGGGATGCATGCGAACTTGTCATTAAAATTCAATTCCATAACTTCTACAATGAGGTAACTTGACATGAATTTTTATTATTTGCTAGATTATTTAATTCGATATAATAATGAATAATTGTACTTTCTTGTGCAACCTATTATATGAGATCAAACTCTAAATAAATGAAAATTATGTCAATTAAAATTCAAGCAACGGGCGTCTAGTTGAATTAAAATTAAAAAAGTTGACAATCTCTTGCGTCAATTGTAAGGTTAATTACAGTAATTACAGTTATTAAGTTAATCGATAAATAACGCATGCAATGAAGTAGTTAGAAAATCTTTGATACTTCAGTCATTTTAATAATCAATCTTGCAAATGAAATTATGTTAGGCACGTGTAAAGGATAAAAAAAAAATTAATACATTATTCCCACTGGAAAAACTTGGAATTTTCTACTGATTATTAATCCCGAACTTAATTAATCAGTTCAATGAAAACAATCCAACAACTGCAGCCAGTTGGGTTTAGAGTTTTGTGAAGAAGTCCAGTTGTTTTAGATTTTATATTGACCCAAAAAAAAAAAAAGTGGTTTTAGATTTTATACTATCCAAATTTAAATTGTCTGAGTTTTGTTTACATTTTTCTTATTATATTTTAGTTTTAGTGGCTAGTATTCATATTTCAAATTTTAAGAATTGTTTTGATTGAAAAAAGAAAGTGATTATATAGTTTATATTCGCACTTAAAAATCACAGTCAAGTTGACTCATTAACAACACCAATTAACCCTTAAAATAAAGATAGGCCATACATAATGAACATGTCATTAAATAGCATTTGGCATGGATTTTTATTTTTTGCAAAAATGGTTAATTCCGTACACTGAATCATTGTACAGTCTTTGTCGGACAAATTATATGAGATTATGCTCCAATTAAACGTAAAATATGTCAATTAAAATTCAAACAACAAGCATCTAGTTAAATTAAAATTTTAAAAACATGATAATCTCTTGCTTCAACAGTGATAAGGTTAAGACTTTGTTGCGATCTAAGGATCCATTGAATTTTATTTTAATTTTTATTATTTTTATTTTTATTTGTTAATGGATTTTATTAATAATTTGGGACATATGTATTTTTTATGTTAAAGTCTGATAATATTTAGTATAAGTATTGTTTTACTTAGTTAAAACAAACAGGTCTTGATATTTAAATTTAAGAGTTATGAAATCACTAAACTTTCTCTAAATTTGAAAATGTTTAAATCGATTCAACATGAGTGATTTCTGATTGAGTTGTGATATATCAATCGATTTTAAAGTATTGATTATGACTGTACTATCACGCCGATTATCTATTTTTGGGTTTATTTTTTGTTTTAATACATTGGGACAGGTACTTGATGCACGGTTTGTGTTGTTGAAATTCAATTTAGGTTCCAGATTGAGAAAAAATCAGTAATAAAAAAAGGAAAATCGAAAAAAAAAATGGAAAAAAAATAGATGGCTGACACAACCGTCCGTCGCTGCTGCAAACTCCAAAATCTGTGGCCACACAAGCCTCAGTAGCTCCAGCAAATCTTCGAGAGGGTCGCCGACCTCACCAGCGAACCAAGCATTAAATGCTGACCCAACGTGGTAGAACTGAATTGAACATAATGTCGATGGCCACAATTAGTACATCGGACATAAGTGATCAGAGATAGGGCAATGAAAAATAAAAATTAATTGAATTCAAATTGGATTCCAAGAACATAAACCGTGCAACAAGTGTCCAACCCAATGTATTAAAATCAAAAATGAACCTACAAACGGATAATCGGTATGATAGGACAGCCACAATTGATATTTCGAGATCGATTGATACATCACAACTCACTCAAAAATCACTCCTGTTGAATCGATTTGAACATTTTCAAATCTAGAAAAAGTTAAGTAATTTCATAACTCTTAAATTCAAATATCAAGATCTATCTACTTTTAATTGAATAAAACATTATTTATACTAAATACTATCACACTCTAATATAAAAAGCCCATATAACCCAAATTATTAATAAAGATCATTAACAAATAAAAATAAAAATAATAAATGCTAAAATAAAATTCGACGGATCCCCGGATTGCATCGTACCCCTCGTCTTGAGGGCAAATTATCTTCAATTTAAACTTGTGTCCTCCTGGATCAAATACAAATCTCTGGAAGCCTCTCAACTCTTCATCATCCTGCTGAAATTTCAATTTCATCTTCCCATAAGTCCAACACAGAAATATCAATAGGGAACTATATAAAGGAATATGAAAGACACTAACGACTTATCCAGATATGCATATGTAATCTCTGCAGATAAAATTCTCTTCAACTCCTGTGCAGCACAATTGGACAGAACATCTATCAGATGGTCAAACGAGTCAACATACACATGACTCTGTAGAAATTCAATATCAAATCTTTTACTTGTTCCTCATTTTCATATTTATTCTCAATTTCCACTTCAATTTCTTTGACTTCTTCTTTCGCAACTTTATCCTCCTCAATTCCTACTAATTTTGTTATTTCTACTTGTTCAATCTGCTCTTCATTAATTCTCAAACCTTCATTACAACTGCTATTATCCTTGTACTGTGTGTCTTTGAATTCTACCTCTTCTTTACTCTCATCACTAGAAGGCAATATCTTCATTGATGAGTTTTTCTCAGCATCCCTCAATCGACTGAAACCAATATAACAATCAACTTACTCATTAGGACACTTACTAATTGAGAGCGCTCTTTGAAAATAGTTTAAATACAATAGATTATTATCAAGCACATGATAAATGGTAGAAATATCATTAGCTTCCTCAACCTTCCTCAATTGACCATCTTTTTATTCATAATTTATGACATCTGTTGAATTGTCTTATACATTATCTTCAATTTCTCAGTGAAAGACTAATACATATATTTAGTATCATCAAAATTTTCAATTTGACTTGCATGATGATTAGTTATAACAGGGTCAAGGTGTTTCTTAACTCTACAATTTTTCAACCCTCGCTTTTTCTTTCTCCTCCTTTCCCTTTTTTTTTTTTTTTTGCCACACCTTTTCTTTTAACCCTTTATTTTTTTTTGCAATTTTTTCCCCATTTTTTTCTCACACTTTTGTTTTCTTTTTTTGCTCTCTCTTTTTTTTTTATTACAAATTTCCACTATTTTTCCACCCTTTTTTTTTCTTTCCTCTTTTTGTATTTTTTTCACTATGTTTTTTTTTTTTTCAAAATTCAACAACCAAACAAAGCCTTAATTCTCAACAAAAAAAATTAAGCTAGTCAAACAGGGCCTTAAGTCCAACAAAAATGAGTAAGGGTAACCAAATGCTGCCTTACCTGGGGTAGCAAGGATGAAAACTCTAACCCAACTAAACCTCTTTTTTTTTTTTTTTTTTTTCAAATTCTTCTTATGGCCCAAAGGAAATTCGCCCGACCCAATAAAAAATTAGGCCAACTCTGCTAACAGCCAACAACTTTTTTTTTTTTTTTTTTCAATTTCTCCTGCCTAAACTCTTTCAGCCCAATTTATTTATTTATTTTTTGGATGGGCAAAACCTAATTAAGGTTTTGTAGGCAACGACAACGTTTAAAATTTAGTTACTATAATAGGGCTTTTTGAGCGCGACAATAGGGGAAAGTTAACAAGTAGTCACGCGGCTTCAGCCCTATGGTGACACTGTGAGAGTAGAGGCGATCAGGGAGAACTAGAGACACAACAGCGTGACGGAGGCTCAACTGAAGTTTTTCACAATTTCAGCATCCTGGCTTCTAATCGGCAGTGGCACTGGTTGCGGGTGAGGTCGGCAACCCTCTCGACAATTTGCTAGAGCCGTCGAGGTTCGTGCAACTGTAGATTTTGGAGTTTGTGGCGGTGGCGGACGATTGTGTCGCACGTCAGTTTTTTTTTCCTTTTTTTGATTTTTTTTGATTTTTCTTTTTTTTTTACTAATTTTTCCTCAATCCCAATCAAGCATCGAATTAGAATTTAATATAACTTTGATACTAATTGACATGATCAGAGGGAGGGCAGTAAAAGAATAAAAATTAATTGAACCCAAATTGCATTCCAAGAACGCGAATTGTGCATCAAGTGTCTGACCCAACGTATTAAAATAAAAAATGAACCTAAAAATGGATAATCGACGTGATAGGACAGTCATAATCGATATGCTGAGATCGATTGATACATCATGACTCATTCAGAAATCACTCCTATTGAATCGATTTGAACATTTTCAAATCCAGAGAAAGTTGAATGATTTCATAACTTTTTAGTTCAAATATCAAGATATATCTGTTTCAACTGGATAAAAATATTATTTATACTAAATTATATCAGTCTTTAATGTAAAAAGTTCATGTGGTCCAAATTATTAATAAAGTCCATTAACATATAAAAAAAATAATAAATGCTAAAATAAAATTCGACAGATCCCTAAATCGCATCAAACTTCTTACACTCTTCCATTAAGATTACATAAGTTCTACGCCATGTTTTGAAAACACCGTGCAATACTAATAAAATAAAAACACTGCGTAAATAAAAACAATAAATACTAATTAAATATAATACAACTTAAAAATATACAATTAAAAAGATATCTTATTAAAAATAATCAAAATATCTTAGGATTTTAATAAGATTTTTAAATATTCGAGATGTGTATGTCAAGGACTACTAGACATTTTAAAAAACAGTTTGTTTGATTAATGAAATTTTGGTATGAAAAAAGAATAAATAAAAGATATACTACAATTTAAAATTCTGCAATTCAACCATGATTTTATGTAATTTGTTTATAGCATTGGTTTTTAAATTTTACCTAGGCCAATTCACATGCATAAACCAACATCTTTTAAATTCTCAATATTAATCCCACTCTTGAAAGATAAACAAAAGAAACCTTAAGGCTATGTTTATTTTTATTTTTGAGAACTTGAGTTTGGACATGTTTTTTTTTTTAGTTATGTAAAAATAAAAGAGATATAAAGAAATAATTTAAAAAGTGTAATGATTTTAGTAACTAAAAACGAAACCAAACATAGCCTAAGCGAAAGTAATTTATCAGCACTATGGTTCTAGGATTTTATTAGAAAGGAAATGAAAATAAGAGAAAACGAATAGAAAATTGAAGAAATTTAAAATTCTATGAATTATTTAATAGAATGATTTTGACAAGTAAAGGAAAATAATTAAAAATAGAAAACTAATAAGATAAAAAAAAAACTCAAATTTTATTATTTTTCTATTATTTAAGAAAAATAGTTTGAAAATAGATGAGAAAAATGGAAATAATAAAAGTTTTTTTAAAAAAGAAATAGTTAAAATAATTTTCCCCTTATTTTTCTCACTATTTTGTGAAGAAAATAATTTTTTTTATTTAAACTTTCTTTTCCTCCAACATTTCTTTTCAATATCATTTTTTCTTGTCGGCCGAACAACTAAAACTGCTTTGTCTCTATTTCTTTCTTTTTTCCTCCCAAATTCCTTGGAACCAAACATTGTCTAAGCAAAATTCATATGTTGAATACGGATTTCCCCCCTTTTCACCTTTCTAAATTTTGTGTACCCTTTGTTGGCTGAGGTTCTGCGGATGCTCGAGAATAAATTAAATTTCCAGAATGTTCGGGCAAACCCTAACCGAAAATGACCTCTGATACTGGTTCATGGGTTTGTGATTCAAAGAATGAAGAGGTCATGTCAAATCAGAAGCTGGTTTTTTCCTATGTTATAACGAAGATAAACCTTTTTCTCGAGAACGTTTTTCGATCAGGATTGAAAATTTTCTGACCTTGTATGTTGAAGGCAACAAATTTGCATAAGAATTGGTGTCAGCTGTGGAAGAAGTTTCAATTTCTGGAAGTGAATCTTTCCAAGAGTAGTGAAAGCGATGGATAAACAACTGGCGGTTTTAGCTGGCGGGAGCAAATCTCTATGAACTTAGGGATTCAAATGATGACGACGGTATCTTATTCAGTCAATAGTTTATCATTTCTCTGCCTAGATGGATTCGCTTGAATTTCTTTTGTTTGTTCCTTATATAAGTGAAAATTTTCAAGTTTTTCCTTTACTTCTGGATTCTGCATTTCCAGGGCTTCCAGCTTAACTCTATGTTCTTCCCATTTTTGCGACCTGTAAGCTCTTCTTTGTATGCTGTTAAATGTTCTGGTTTTCATGGTTACCCTCTGAACATGACATGTTCTAGGTCTTGGTAGTGGAATGAATTGTTCGTTTAATTTATCAAGTTTTGAAATCAAACTAGGAATTCTATCAAGATTATAATATTGTTCGGGAATTTATCTTTATTAACTAATATTTCATTTCTGTATTACTGATTCCCATTCATCCAAGCCCATGCTTTACAAATATTAATGTTTCAGTTCCTCTGTCATTGCAGAAAATTTGTTTTATCTGGTGACAACTTGAATATCAGGACTTCTGCACGGTACTCTGCAAAGATTAATGTGGCTGAACATGATGAAAAACATTACCTTGCAAACAAAGAACTTTCAAGACAGTCAACTCTTGACGCATGGTTCTACATATCAAAGATCATCATGAGAATGGATGCCTCCTGGAGCACTATCTTCAATGACATCGGCTCCTGATTCTGGCCAAAGAATTATAGAGGATAGTTACTCATTGACCCCTCAGTCTTTAACTGGTGACCTAGGTTTTAATCGTGTGAATTGTCTCTTATGGGTATTGCATGAATCTGCCAGAAGCTTCTCTCTTGCAATAAAGAGACTTGAAGTGGCAATTGCATGGATTGGCATCACGTGCATGCCTGGCAGAAACACATAGCTTATCAGGTTACTTTTTACATTGGATCCTTGTCAGAAGTAATTAATTTTGCTGGTTCATCCTACTTGAGAGCTGGATCATAAGTTGAGTTAAACAGAAGTTGAATGCTTCCTTACATCTCAAACGATTTAGAAATTTCATGGCTAATGATATAGATGTTGTAAGAGTGAATTGCATGTGTCCTTGACCAGGCTGCAGTATATGCATTACTGATGGCAGTAATTGAAATGGAACTGTGTCTTTCTCACAATTCCTGCAGTAAACCTTCTCCCGTTCTTAACATGTAAGTCAATGGGCCTGCTTGGGCACTTTTACTCGTCAGAAGAACATAACACCTAAAGGAATTGACTCAAGGAAATAAATATCAACCTAAACTTTTATATCTAACTTATCATGGTCTTCATTACAAAATAGAAGGGCTAGAGTTAGAGTCTTCGGTAATTACGTAAATTTCTTTTTTCATATCAGCTTGTCACCAAGGACAAATTTTCTTCGAGATCTTATAGACAGTCAGCTGAACACAAGGAACCCAAAATTGGTCCAGTGGTTTAGAATGGTGGGACTTCCGCACTTAGATGGATCATTTATGCCATTGATCAAGAAATGGACAATGGAATATGCTGGGAAGTTTGTCCTTCGTATACCTTACTATCGCACTGTAATCCAAAGAAGCTTATTACCTAATACCTACCACGGAAAATAAATGTGCACTCTGCTGATATTCTCCCACCATCTGGCAATTGGCAGAGTCTAAAGCACGGGTAATTCAGTGGTGTTGCAGGAGTAATTATGGCCATCCCCTGTTGTGTTGTTGTTCAAAAGATGGGGTTAGAGCGAATTTCCTGTTGTTTGCTTTCGAATTCAATTGAAGATGCACTTGCAGAGCTCATGACTACGGCACATGATCTAGATTCTGTTGATAAACTGCATCACTTAGCAACTGAGGCTGGATTTGAAGAGGGATTCCTATCAAATTTCGGCGGTAACATTTTTCCAAACAAGAACGTTGAAGATGTAGAATTTTGGATTGGACTGGCTCAGAGAAAGCTTTTTAGAGCATTCCAAAGGGAAAGTGTAACCAAAGGAAGGCATATGATCAGCAACGATGTTAATCCCATTAACAAGTTCTACATGTTGGCTAAACCTAAAATTCCATGTATAGTAAGACGTTTAATAGAGACATTTACATGCCCATTGTTTTTAATGTCACAACATAATATGAGAGCCTTTTAAAATATTTTCAGGTTCAAGAAAATAGTTTGGCTACTCTGGCCCTTAGTTCTTATCTAGGAAGAAGAACAAGACACTTCTTATTAAGGCATGATATGGAGGATCTTGATAAGCAAATAAAAGATGTTGTCAGGTGTATCCCTTCTGAATATGGAATTTTTTGTGTCGTAACTTTGACACAAATTTTATGCATGTAAGATTCCCTTTTGTGTTTTGGCAGTTACTTGGAGAGCTGCATCGTTTTCGTCTATCCGGAATTCTCAACCTTATCTGAGTATCCGCTCTTAATGGAGGTCAGATGACCCAGTTTGCATATAGTAGTTACTCATACCAACATAAATATTGCAGACCAGGTAGCTCAAAGTTGAGCTTAACAGGTAATTATTGATGAAATTGGATGGCTTGACCCTTATGCTGCGTATGGTCTCCAGTTATGCGAAGAAAGAACAAGAACCAGAAGCCACCAAATTCAGTCAGAGAAGGCGATTGCATTCCATACTGTTCTAACCATATGCTAAAGTGTGATTTTGGGATTTTGCCATTACTCCAATTCAACACAGCAAGCCTTAGACGCTGATTTACTAGAACTCTTGCTTCTAGGTGATCAGAATCCCAACTCCCACCCCACCCTTTTTCTTCTATTTTGGCTATATAAAGCCTCTAAGTCAAAGTTTTCTGTGCTTAATCAAGGCCTCTGCTATCAACATGTTTGGAAGGCTACAGGGCGGATTGCGATGGAACAGGGTAAATTGACTCTTCTAGATGTCATATCAGATAAATTTAGGGCAAGTCCAACATTATTCAAACTTGCCTGTGAAAGTTACATTAACTGCTAGCTTCTGAAGCAGTGAGCTGCAAAGAATGGGGGAATGAATTGTCCCTGGATCAGCACCATCTTTACCAATCAAGGGCACAAATAGTTCTTTAGTAATAGATGCACGACAGAAACCAGCTGGATTGAATAAAACAGAGGCACACAGTCGAGGGACTCCACAGGCTCAGGTATGGTTACTAATTAAGTTCGGCTTGTGTTTATTTTATGGAGAAGAATGATATCTCAGAATTTGATGATACAAAAATATAGAGTGGAAGAAAAAGCAAACATTTGTGGACAATAGTTTGTAAAACTGGCATACCCTTCATGAATATGGAAAACCGATCAGATCTTTAGGTCCTTAACAGTCTCTCGTGTTAATTAATACTCTCTCATGTTCACCTAGGTTCTTTTGCAACTACAAGTAAGTAATTGTTTGGGAATGACAGGTCCCCAGCTCAGCTGGCACTCAAACTGAAACCTCTGTAGAGTTGGGTCATACTGCAACATCAAAGTCCATTCAACAGAACTTTCTATGGAAGCCTGCAGTGAGGCTAGCAGCTGCAAGTGTCGTAAGTCAATTATTTACCTGTGTTTTGGTTCAAATCTTGCATATGTTAGTGCTTGCGAATCCTGTTACCTGAGACACAGGATGTCTGGATGGGTACGCAGCTACTCTTTGTAGACATTTCGGACACTCTGAGGCTTCTGCTGAAGCAGTTACGTGGCCATAAAATCACAAAAAGGGAGAAGAGGAAAATGCAAAGAACGGCCTCTGACATTGCCACACTGATCCCAGTAACGATACTTGTGCTACTTCCTGTAAGTTGGTTATCAGATAAGATATTCGAGTATTTCGATTAACTTCTGGCTTACGATCACTGCCACCAAGGTAAAAAGGGCTTGAGGCGGTTTATGAGTTTATGACAAAAGGAGGCTAATCTTGCTTCTTGATGAACATGTTTCTGCTGTTGCTCATGCAGCTATGTTTGCTGCAATCAAAAAATACATGCCATACCTGGTAATTCATTTCAATGCCCCTCTTCTTGTCGTGCATTTCTGATTGTTATATTTCCTTTATTACTTGCATGATCAATTTTGCTGTGGATTAGATTCCTTCTCCCTACTCGGATGAACGGCTCAACTTAGTGAAGCAATTGAAGAAAATGAAGAAAAGGAAGAAAATGCAAGTCCAGCGCATTAGCATTGAAAATGCTACTTCTGAAGTAGCTTCTAACCAAACAACAATCGAATAAAATACACCAAGAAATTGATGTAACTTTGAAGATATACGCCGTAATTGTACAAAGAAGGATGTACGCAGATGGGTGTATCAAAAGTAAATAAATACTAACTTGTGGACGCTTATTGTATATGCATATAAAATTTATTATGTAATATTATGTTTATACATGTGAAGTCGTACTTTTATCATGTAAATGTTTTGAATTGTATGAATGCATATTTTATTTTATAATTTATCAGTGAAAAAATTGTTCTATTGTAAATTTAATAAAATTATATAATCTTGTAAATAACAATAATATATAAATTTTTATGTTCTAAAATGCATAAAAAATTAATATAAAAAGAGATAAAAAAAAGAAAATATATGAGAAAATTAAATAAAATAAATAAAGTATAAAATTTAATTGAAAAATATAAAAAATAGAAAATATCAAAAGAGTGAGGAAATAGGTCCAAAAATGAATAATAGAAACATATTAGTCATTTTATTTATAATAAATAATTAAATAATTATCAAGCTGGAGTAGCTCAGTTGGTTAGAGCGTGTGGCTGTTAACCACAAGGTCGAAGGTTCGAACCCTTCCTCTAGCGATTCTCTATTTCTTTCTAATTTTTATGTTTTCTAACTATTTGTTGTTTTCCTTTTCAGTATAATGTTGTTTCTTCTGAAACCTTAACACGATTTAACGTTTAATAATAAATCCGAAATCCACAAATGCTTCCTGAAATCGTACAAGGATTCAGCAAATTCATCATCTACAGAAAGCAACTTTACAACAGGAAATGGATTTACAGCTGCGCGCAAACCCAATTTGAAGAAATTAAAAAGAAAAAATTAGGAAGATCAAGAAAATTAATTTTCCTTGTTCTTCCTTTATTACCAACGACGAAAAGAAGCAGTTTCAAAGGGATTTTTGGACCACAAACGGATCGGACATTACGAAAACAAATCAACAACCGACAAACTCAGCACTCGCTTACAAGTGGTTCATGCTCTGGGTGCATGAACACGCAGCTATAGACGAGCCCAGCCAGGCCACCGCCGAGTAGTGGTCCAATCCAGTAAATCCAGTTGCCGGAGAAGTCGCCGCTGGCCACGGCGGGGCCGAAGGACCTTGCCGGGTTCATGGACCCGCCTGAGAAGGGACCCGCAGCCAAAATGTTGGCACCCACAATCAACCCAATGGCGATGGGCGCGATCGTGCCCAGTGAACCCTTCTTTGGATCCACTGCGGTGGCGTACACGGTGTACACCAGAGCAAAGGTGATGATGATTTCCATCACGACTCCCTCGGCGGCTCCGACGCCAGCTCCCACGCCGTGGGTGGGAACAGCCTGTTACAGTACGATAACCATGGCATAATTAGCTTTACGTATTATTATTCCGATTTTGTGCTTTAAACACGGGATTGGATGATTTAGACATACCAATCCGCCTGTAACAAATTTGAGCAAGAGGCAAGCAACAATGGAGCCCAGGAGCTGGGCAATCCAGTAGAAAATGCCGGTGAGGATGGTGATCTGGCCACCGACGGCCAAACCGAAGGTGACGGCGGGGTTCACGTGCCCGCCGGAGATATTGGCGCCGATAGCCACCGCCACGAAGAGAGCCAGCCCGTGGCACACCGCCACCGCCACCAGCCCTGCCGGGTCCAGGGCGGCGTCCGACGTCAACTTGTCTGTCCAAAGATGGGTCGCGCCAAATAATTAATAAATAAATCAGAATTAATTATATACGAATAAAAAAACGTGAACGTCTGTAATCGCATGAAATGGCATGGCTCTAGGGTTTGCTAATTACGCCTTCTTCCATTTCTATATCAATTTTGAATTAAAACTGACGACGTGGTGATAACTTCGTAGCAAATAACGATTCTAAAAGCAAATGCAGGTGCAATTAGTATTTAGAACTGGCCGACTGATCAAATCATCACAAAATCTTGAAATTGATTGGTGTGATATTAACTGTAAGCAATGGCGGAGCCGACGCCGGCGAAGACGAAGAGCAAGGTGGAGATGAACTCAGCGATGTATGCCTTCACGGAGGCACAGCTGAAGGAGTCGTCGCATCGTCCAAAAGCAATCGCAGGCATTTTTCGTTTATGAAATTAAATTAAAAGTTACAAAAATGAATTCTTCTAGAAAAATAAAAAGGGTTTCCCAAATGTCACACATATATATACTGTGAAGTCCACAAAGTTTATCCACATCTCTGAGTTCTCATTCAAATATGAACTGTATGCCTCATCACAAGATGAATGGAGGAGGCATTCATTGCATCCTACGTGGAAAATCCTATCCTTAGTTGTCATTCTCAGTACATTATTACAAGTGATACAATGATAAATACTCACAAATATTCCGTTTTATAACAAGTTGCACCAATCAATAAATAGGAAAGTCGATTTAAAAGTATCACAGCTAATCTGCAAATGCAGTATCATAAAATTAATTAGAGGAGTCAACAAAACCAGGACAAATGCCTTGTCTTATATCTGAAGTAGTCCGGATTTTGAAGAGAAAATTATTTTAAAAAAGAACATGTTCGAGTTGGCAATATGTCCATACATGTCCAATCAAGAAAATGTTGTAGGAAGCCTAGCTGTAAGTAACGTGCCCCCGTGGAAGAGTCTGGAAGGTGTTTGATAATATGTGCATGTGAACCAATAATTAATGAATCCCCCTCCCATTAAAGATTGAAATCATCACTGAAAGAGAAGGTGGGGCGATGACTGCATGACTAGATTTATTTTGGGAGCCGCTGCCTGGTTTTGACATTGTTAAATTATAATATTTTAATTCAGAAAGTTTGTGGATGGGAATAGATTTGGTTAATTAGGGTTTGATAATGGGGAATAGAGTTGTAATGATGTACAGGAAATCTTTATAATAGTTTTTTTCTTTTCTTCGGTTGGCTGGATTCATTGAAGAAGGGAAGTTCTACAAGGGAATACTCGAAAATAAAATTTTGCATGGTTAAGTTCTTGTGGTGATCCTCCTATAAGGCTGCCTTTTATAGAATAAAATAGTTGAAACATAAACAATATCGATGATGATAATTAATATGGTCAGAATTGAAAATTATTTTTAAGGTCTTCAAAATGAGTATTCTATAAAAAAATATAGTATATATATGTGTGTATATACTAGAAATGTGTGCAAATTTATTTACATTATAAATTAATTGTAATTCAAATAATAAAAACAAATTTATTTAATATTAAAAGTATAAAATATATTTAAAGTAGAATAACAAAGAAAGACTAAAAGAATTTGAAAAGAGAGAAATTTTAAGAGAAAAAACAAATAAAGATAATAGGTTAAAAGAAAAAAGAAAGTAATAGGAAGATAAAAATAATAAAAATATGATTAACTGCATAATTTGATATTGTGCAATAACTAAAGCTTTAGTTTTCTAATAATACACTATAGACTAAAAGTATAAAAAATATTTGAAATAAGAAAATTAAAAAGGATTCATGAATTTAAAACGAGAGAAATTTTAAAAAAGAAAATAAAAACAATAAGTTAAAAGAAAATAGAAAAATAAAAATGAAGATAATTATTTAATTTCACATTCTGCAATTAAAAACATATTTATTAAGACACCACTAAAATTTGCACCCTTCGTGTGTGTATGCTTATAAATAAAATTATATAATTTCATAAATTATAATAAAATATAAAAGTATTGTATGTTTTAGTAGTTCAACAATAAAATAAAACTACTTAATTATATATTTTTAAGAGAGTTACAAAGAAAATTTACACATTATAAAAGAGACAAACAAAGAAGATGATAGGTTTTATTTAAGCAAAAGAGAGTAATGATTAACATAAAATTAATAACGGGGAAAAGCAACAAAAACTAAAGATATTTTATTTCATTTATATTAAAGACTAAAAGTAATTATTAAATGGCATAAATAGATTCATTAAGAAAAATATTTTTAAAAATTTATTAAATGACTAAAGTTAGTTACCATAGGATACCAAGTCATAATACAAGGCATAAATAGTATAAATAATTAATTATGAACGATATTTTAACAAAATTATTAAAAGACCAACTAACTTTCTTAACAATAAAACAATAGTGTGTAAATTACCCTTCCAATTAGGGCTTTAAGAAACAAGCATTGAATTAAAATATATGTGGGCTCATAGTCCCCATAAGCCTTTTAGAATTTCTTTATCCCAATTGTGAAATAACAAAATTAATATTCATGCATGCCAACATGTTAACATGGTGCCTTGGTAGAGTATTCAAAAGACAGAACAGCCACATTATGCAGCCACTACCAACTCCATACATAAACAAATTGTTAAATTGAACTTTTGTTATTTCATTTATATCTAATCTGGTGTGGCAATAGGGAAAGTGACCCTTTTTTCTATTCAATCCAACTAATTTTGAGTTGGAAATTGGAATGGACTTCAAAATTTTTAGAATCAAATTGAGTTTTTTAATAGGGATTTATTTATGGTTCATGAATTGAAGTCATCTTCTGTCAAATCCAAAAAAAAAAAAAGAAAAAACTACATTTCTAGTCTAAATTTTATTTTGTTACCAACATTAAAAAGTTTCAATTATGCCCTTTAAATAAACTATTTTCATATATGTTTTGTATAAATATATGTATCTTTTGTAGAATAAGTTATTTGAAGAAATACCAATTACTCCATTTTTTTATTAATCTTCCTTAGATCCAATATGTTTGGGAATGGGGTTCTTCGGTTTGATATTTGGTGAGAGTTATATATTGAGATGAATACTATATTTGGTTATAAGATTTGATAGATAAAAAATTTAATTTATTTAAATTTATGTATAAAATATATATAATAATAATTGGATGATATAATAGTACATATGAATAATGATTAATTTTCATTATATGAATATATTTAAATGTGAATATGAATATGTGTATATATTGATTTGATTATGAATAAAGTATAATAATTTAATAAATAACTTAACTAATTATATATATAAGAAAAAAATATTTAAATTTAAATTAAATAAAAATTTTATTAAATAATATAGTCGAATATCCGTCCCAAGCTACGGTGGGCTGGACAGTCCCTATGGCCCCAATTTGCCCTATGTTTGGGAGCTTGCAACTTGGAATGCAATGATAAATAGAGCTAACAAATATGGCTCATTAAACCCTATCAAAGGACTTGCTCATTAAAATTCATTTTCAACATATTAGAACTCCAAGTTCCGTCATACACAACAATTGCTTTGTGTAATTTAGAAGTGTTTTCAAGAAAATAATTCATCTCATCAAAATACAAAATCTACTTCAAAGATTTATTTGAACTAGAGAGAATGTTTCAAGAGGATAAGGTATTAATATAGTGTACAAATATTCTTAGATAAATAAAGATATTTATCGGAGAACTTCAACTACCCCAAAACAGAGATATAAGGGTACAGATTGGAATAGTTAATTAATTAATTATAACCGTTTTAATATCTAATCTCTAACCATTATTGTTGGAATGCTTGAAGCCAACAATATCACTTGTAACTATAAATAGATTATATGCATGCAAATAAAAGGATCACTTTCTCAAGATCATCTTCTCCCTCCTTAGGAGACTTAAAGGAAATAAGGCTATGTTTTTACTTTTTGGTGTACATTTTTACATATATATATATATATATTTATAAATATACAAAAGTGAAAAGAGATGGAGATAAAATTTAAAAAATATAATGATGATAATGTGTATTTTTGAAGTGAAAAAATGAAAACAAACATAGCCTAAATCTTTCTTTCCTATTTACCTCTGTATAGAAAAATAGTGAGTTTTTTTCTTCACCACTATACATATATTTATCATAAATAATATGAACATTTTTTTGTGTGGAAAGAGACAATTTGCCGAACTAGGTAAATTGTTGTCTCTTGATTTTATTCTTGTTTTCATAGATTTGAATAAGTTAATTTATGCATTTATTCCGAATCTCGTCATATAAATCATTAAGTTTGTCTTGATTAATTTAATGTAACATCTCATTGAAATAATTTTGATCACTTTCAAGCTTCAATCTTTAGTTTTTATATATGAGGCCTAGATGAGCAACCTGGAATTTGAATGATCATAATAACTAATGGGTGATAAGTCCACTTTATGACTAATCTGAAATCTTAATCCTCCACAATCTGGCAATTTAGGGTTCAGTGAAGTCTTGCTCAAATGCACCTATTCTATCTACTGTTTTAAGTATGAATATAGAGTGGATGTTTGTGGATTGAGATAAGTTTTCAAACATTCAAATTTAAATTAAAGCATTCAAACTTTTTTTACTGTTCATTAATTGGATAAATTTAGAGAGGTAAAAAAATACAACCCAATTCATAAATACTTGAAAATCTTAATATAAATTTTTTAAACTGAAAATATTTGTTTTGCTTTATAATATTATATATTTTTATTTTTTTTCTTTTTTTTTTTAACTTTTACACATATTACACGTCCAAAAGACGTACCCAAAACATAAAGGAACATAACCATAAACTCATGACTTTGGTACTTAAAGATTGCCATTTGGGATAGACTTACTTGGCAACATACTGTACTTGAAGGGGACAAACATTTAAATCAAAATTGAACATGATTTATTCTTGAAAATTATGTTCTGCAAGGCCGCGTTGCTTGTGTTTGGCAACCAGTCAGGCACAATGGATGGCACTCGCTAAGAAACTAGTAATAAATATGTGCGCATAGTTACATATTAATAATATTTTTTAAATATTAAATGTATATGATCTATAAAAATAAGAGGGAAAAACTTGAAAAAGGAAAAAAAGAATATATTAAAATTGAGAGAAAAATAGAAGACAAAACTGTGATAAACTAATGTTGAGAAAAATAATATGATAAATGACAATTAAAAGAAGAGAATAATAAAATATATAAGAAACAAAGATATTTAAGTAACTATACATTTGCCTGCAAAAAAGAGGGCATAGACCTTAAATTGGGTTGTACTTCTTTGAAGCTGTAAGACCATGTAATACATTAGGCTATGTTTGTTTTGTAATTTTGGACGAGAAGAGTAGATACTAAAATTATTATAATTTTAAAATTTTATTTTTTTCTTTTATTTTTATATAATTTTTTAAAAAATCATATTTAAAAAAAACCCATTCAAAGACAAAAGCAAACATTAAGTTGTACATTTTATTCAATTGTTATTTTGTGTTGTTAATATGAGATACTATTTGCAAAAATTTATTTTGTAGTAATACCTTTATTTAAATATTTTTCATTTAATATGTTTTTTTTTCCTTTTTTCCTCGTAATTTTTATATGCCTGAACTTAATTCTTGTATTTTTTATTTTATCTAAATTTTACATATACTTCAATTTAAAAAATTATTTGTATTTGTTACATTTGATTGGATTTTATCATATATACTAAGTATGTGAGCTCATTTTCCGTTGGATAGTATAAAATTATATAACTATTCTTGTTTTATTTTTATTCTTTTTTCTATTATTTATTTCACTTTTTTCATTTAAACTATTTTTATTTGTATTTTTTCTCAAATTTTCTAATTTTTTAGTTTTTTGCTATCTATTTATCTTTTATTAAATGATTTTTATGCTTTAAAATTTAAATACTTTTATTTGTATTATTTTAATACAATAACTTATCATTATTAAAGATTTGAAACACAAATGCTAACATTATTAAAAGTATTTATGAATTAATCAATCCTCTCCCTTGCCACCATCACTATCAAGGACAACAATGACGATGACGATAGTTTATAATTAATTTGGCACCACGTTACGAGTTCAAAATATTATCTTCAATTATAAATTTACAAAATTATCTTTATTTAAAATAATGAACATACAAAAATATAATAATTATCATTAATATTTTTATATTATGTATCTATATTTATAGTATTATGAATGTAAGAATTTTTTATTACATATTTTAAAATTATATAAGTATCATGAGTTTTATTTTTTCCATTTTTAACTTATTTTTATTTTTTATCTTAAATTTTCTTGCTTTCGAATTCTTTCATTTTTTTATATTTTAAATATTTTTTATACTTTTATATATACTATATTATTACGGAATATGGAAGTAGTGCTATTATACAATTACCAGATATCATTTGCAAATTCATTTCATGTTCCTTTTTCTCAATATTTTAAATATTATTTATATTTTTTATTTTAATTATTTTTTAGTATTTAAAAGAAAATATATTTATCAATTGAAAAGCAATGAAATTTACACGTGTGCCACTTATATAATAGTAACAATAATTTTATTGCACAGTGATCAGTGATGAATTGTCCAGTCGGAAGGAGTGAAGCAACATTTTTCCTACGCGCCGATCATCGGCCACAGTTGTGAGCTTGAAATGCAAACAACGAACAAAGTAATCGAAAGACCCGCCGTCTCTCCCCGACGACGGCCGCCCTACGCCAGAGAGGACGGCGCCGAAGGTGAATTCGATGCCGGTGATGGAACGGTCGACGAGTCGAAGACCCGTAAGCACATATCTATCGCTACGAGGTTCAAAAATTACTCTATCCGAACCGGTTTCTTATGGCCGGTCCTGATTTTGGGGCTTGCTCTCGTTATTATCACTTCTTTTGTAATTCACTCGCGCGATTTCGTCTGCATCTCGGCTTCCTCCTCCAATCACATGCCGCGTTTGTTTTTTGGGTCTGATGCGCTTGACTCGGATTTTGGTTCCCTTGGTGTTCCGCGGTGTAAGTTAATCTCTCATTGTACATTTGTAAATCATAGGGATTGGAAACTGAGTAACCATATATGGATGTCAATTGCGATGTTTAAAGAAAATAACACCGCATGCGTTTAGTTCATGGTTTAGTAGTTTGTGGCAGCAAATGTAAATTTTTGGCCGTTATGTGTGATTTTTTTGATGTTACTGTTTTGATTTATTGGGACAATTATTGGGAAATTTGAGGCTTATCTTAGCTTATGAAGTTCCATTCTTGCCAGTAATGCTAGAGTCTTTTTACGGTCACTTGCTGTTTGAGAGGTTTAATTTATTAAAAATAGGGAATTTAATATTATAGATTATGAGAAAAATTTAATTTGGCCACTACTTTCATATATATCTTTTGTTCGTGTAGTGTTCTGGCTTTTATTTAGGAAAATGGCGCAACGAATGCGGTTGTTTAGCATTCTAGCCGTTACTTTTTACTGGTTTAGTAAGTTGTTTAGCTTAGTGAATGGTGATGTAAGCAGTATTTAGCAAATGAAATTGCCAGGTGGCTTTGTCATTTGCCTGACCTGAGAATTAGGCATACCATTCGGAGGTGACAAATTTATCTGGAAGAATGCTAAAATAAATTGCTCTTCAGTTTTATCTTTATCAAATTTGATGATGATGTAAACCTGTTTAGTGTTTTTATATTTGAAATTGCTACATTTTTTGGTATTTGTTTTTTCTTATCTAGTAGAAAGATGATGTCTTGTAAGCTGTACACGCATATAATTGTTATCCTTGTCAGAAGGCAGATCGAAACTCGGAAAAACTGTAGAATGGACTTCAGAGGATTTGGTCAAAGGTCTTGAGGAATTTGTGCCAATATACGAGACCCGACCCATTAAGAACAACAAGTATGGCATGGGCTTCGACCACAGTTTTGGACTTTGGTTTATCACAAGATGGCTGAAGCCAGACTTCATGATTGAGAGTGGTGCTTTTAAGGGACATTCAACATGGATTTTGAGGCAAGCTATGCCTTATACACCTATTTTGTCACTTTCACCCCGTCATCCTGAGAAGTACCTCAAGAAAGGGCCTGCTTATGTTGATGGAAATTGCACGTACTTTGCTGGAAAGGACTTTGTGGATTTTGGAAGCATGGACTGGGGGGGAGTGATGAGGAAACATGGGATTAACGATCCCAGCCAGGTTCTTGTGTTCTTTGATGACCATCAAAATGAGCTTAAGAGGTAAATACAGTTTTTCTTATATGCAGAACAGTTATCTTCCTCTATTGGTTAAAACAGTTATTTTAATATCCACGAATCTTACATCTTTTTATAATTCATTATATTTAGTAGTTACTTTCATTCTAATTTCACATTTTGATGAGTAGATTAAAGCAAGCACTGAAAGCTGGCTTCAAGCATCTAGTTTTTGAGGACAACTATGATACCGGAACTGGGGATCACTATTCATTCAGGCAAATATGTGACCAGTTTTATATTAGAGGTATGTTCTCTTTTCTTTTCATGGCCTTTTAATCCTGACCACTGTCAGTGTCTTGTTTGCGATCCAGTATCTATTTAAACAGCAGGGTTCTGCTTTTAAATCTGTGGGAATTTCTGTTTTTATCAAAATCCTATGTGACGTAGATGAGACTCATTTCCGATCTTGTACTCTCTAAGGCTACATAACTTCTCAAATATTCCAAGTTTTTGGTTTATATTTTTCATGTTTTTCATGCCTACCTATTCCGAAAGTTTATTAAATATACATTTGTTTTTTTGCAAAAAAAAGACTTAAAAATGTTGAACATATAGTCCTCAGCATGTAATGAATCCCAAGTGTGTTGAAGATGAATCCTGCATGCTTCACTTGTCCTTTTGAAGTACTCAACTCTACATGTATGTAGCGGTTTGTTTCTCTTCTGTCCTTGCACTAATCTGAAGTTGCATTTGAATTTTGATTTATTGGTTAAGTTTGACATGTGTTAGACGGAAGGGAGTATGTTTTTATTTTGAACAATACTGCACGACTTGCTAATATATCTTCAACTTAATAGTAACATAAATTTAGTCTGGCTTATAATATTTTCAATCAAAGTTTGACATGTATAGTTAGTTCTTGCAGTTAATTTCTGTGATGACTTCCTCTGTATCCCTCCAGAAGGTCAATTGTATGTGTTTTTTAATCTGACTTGTATACCATGCCTTTTGAATTGAAATGGAGAAAAAGAAGTAAGCAAATTGTTCAAGTTTTAAAATTGGGTTATCGATTTGGGTCTTTACTGAAATGATGACCTGGACACCAACTTTGAGTGGAAGGTGAAGAGTTTGACTAATTTTGTGGAAAAGTTTCTAATAAATATTGGGAAAGAACTATGTTTCCACATTTTTGAAAGAGAGGTTTCACACATGAAATGTTTGCAAGCAGAAGAAGACAAGAGAATTTCCTGGCCAAAGCATTCTGCTTCCCAGGTCCTGCTCCCGTCCTCTTGATCTTTTGAGATTACTAGCCAAACATCATTCCTTTCACCATTCATGACCTTTACCCATTAAGGTTTTCCTTCATCATATGGAGCTGAAGTTTGTGATTATTTGTCTAGTTCAAGTGAAAACAATTTGATTAAATGAAACTAACGAGGAATATGTAACAGAGCAATGCATTGCAAAGAGTGAATTTTATTTTGTTATCCATTTTTGTCAGCCAGTTAGACTATATATTCCATTTACCATGTGTTCCTTATTTATCGGTCATACTTGCAAGATTTTGCCTTTTTTTGCTTGCCTGGCTGAAGAATGCACGTGCATGCAGTCTGAGTATCTGTTTCGTTCAGGTGGCAGCCACAGTTGCTTCAAAGATAGTGATGAAGCTAGGCTAAGGTTTAAGAGGAAGAAATTCTGGGAAAAAGCGGTTGATATAGAAGAGCTATGTGGTCTGGGAGAAGCATGGTGGGGCGTAAGAGGGTACATGCGTGACAACTTTAACCACAGCAACCAGGCTATTACCTACGCCGAACATTTTCAGAACAGCAGATTTGTGGAGTCCGTGCTGGATGTTTACTGGGAGCTGCCCCCTGTGGCTGGCCCTTCGCTTACTCATCAAATGAGGTACGACCCAGCACGTGCACCTATTCCTATCGTAGAAGATGGTCGATATAGCTTATTTCAGAGGCTGGGCTTATCGCGACTTGAGCCTTCTGTGTTCAATGGCTACACTCAAATGGTTTATCTCCAGGTATCAGAGCCAGAAGCAAAATCCTCTTGAATATGGGAAAAACCTGTAGGTTTTCTGGTGCTTTAATTTGTTGAATTTATCTCTTAGCTGCCAAATTATCTTCGGTCTGATCATACTGGATGACAATATAGAGCTCCATCACCTGTTAGTGCATGAGCCTGATATGTCGAGTATTGTAGGTTGTCCTCATGAAATTGTCAACTAGCAAAAATCATTTGGAAGGAAACACTGTAAATCAACCACGGACTTAGCTTTTACACTTAAGACTTTGCATGTGCAGGTAAATATTTTGAATATATTACTAGCTAGACATTCGATCACTTCCATCCATCCATATGGGTTACTAAATTTTCGGACACAAGAATAGGAAATCAATCTTTAAGAAAGTTGTTAAACTCTTTAAGGGCTCATTTGAATTGAATGATTTAAAAGAAAGTTGTTAAATTCTTTAAAGGCTTGTTTGAATTGAATGATTTAATAGAATGGATTTTAAATTTATAATAATGAATTCATTTTATTTGTTTGAATGACAAAGTATTTTAAATCTGTAAGTTTTCATTTTGAGTTATGATTTTTGTAAGTGAGGCTTATTTGAAATTATTCTTATATTTGAGTCATATAAATCCTCTTTCTAAATTTTTTTCTTCGGATTCAAAACCATCAATACAAAAAAGCCAAGGCCTAGGAGTAAAGTTCACTGAAAACTGTCACTATCATGCTTTAAATATGGACAACGTGTTCGTGCTTAATGGAAAATCAATATACTTTGCTCCCCTCGATGTAAGTCCTGCATTAGTGCATCAAGCTTTCAAATCAATCTTCCTCGAGTATGGAGTTCTCGCTGTTTGGTGGAAAGGGTGTTGCTTTTGAGAAGATCGAATTGGTGGCCATCCAACTGATTACAGAGAACATACAACATTCCAACAGGCAAGTGAACCTTATCTTATACTTAAAAGACCGAGTTCTGTTAAATAAGGCAGTAGGCAGGGATGAATATCCTTTAGCTAATTGCGTAAATCAGAAAGAGATATTCAATCCAATAAAAAAGCCAATAAATTGCCCTGGTCAAGCAATAAAATACTTTCGTTGAATAAATGTGTGCTTGTGCAGGATATAGATTTTAAAGGGAACACCTCGTCGAGTGATATGCTTTTCAAGGACTAACATACAGCACAAGTCTGTACTGTTGTGACATAAAAATGTATAAAAGTGAAGGAAACAAGAAAGAAAGCTCTTTTCAAGTTTTGAACAATGCATGCTTCTGAAAGGTCAAGTTCCATCCCATGTCATTTTAAGAAGATTAAACACAAACATGAATAATATACCCTCTTGCGAGCTACTTCGTTCCATCGCTACTCTTGTTTGAATCTTATCCGCTACGAATACTAAATACTAGAGAACTCGATTGAAAAAAAATCAATAATTGCAGTGTCAAGATTTTTGAAAAACAACTATCCGTAATTATGACAGTTGTCAAAATATGATACTTGTATCTAATGCATTTTTACGTAATGGACTATTTCTCAGACCTTGATCGAGTAGAGAATGCAGCCAGATTGTTCGTTTTGAATGTCTAAATACATGATGATATGTGTTCCATTATAATTACAAATTTAAAATTAAATAATCATTATGAAAAAAATACGAGACGCGATGCACCATCTACTGAATTCTGTACTTTTAAATTACTAACAAGTATTATCTCCCACCAAACCAAAATTTTGATTCAGAACACAAGTAAATATGTACGAAAATTTATATATATAGCCACATTTTAAAGAACACACGCTCCTTATTTGTCATATCAAAATATCTTCTGTTATCGGTTTGGTCAATTAGTCTTTTTACTTTAAATGAAAACTAATATCAAACGCTTTTTATTATTTAAGAAAAAAGTTTATTACAGGATGAATAACATGAAAGAACAATTAATCCATCGGCTTGCATTAACCTTGAGCATTACGCGTGGAATGAGCACTAAACCAGCGTAAGGAATGCTGAACTAGCACTTTTGCTACATTCGAAGTCAAAATCGCACTTTCATCATTGCAAAATTTCCTCAGCGACTTGAATCCCGTTTGTTTTGCCGAGGAACCATGTCTTGGAGAAAGTGAATAATAGTGAAAATAACAAAAAAAAAAAAAAAATGAAGAAGAAAGAATTTTACAAGTCAATCATATTAATTTTTACCTTTAATTACAAGTCGCATGCATGCATGGTTCATGCCTCTTCTGTGTAGACCCTATTAGGTTTGAGCCATTATAATTTATGAAATATCTAAAATGAAAGAAAATTTTTTTTTCTTTCCCAATTCTTTCACATCTAAAATTGTGAGCAAACGCCACAAAGCATTATTAATTAATTTTCATTTTAGGTGTCGATGGAAGTTTAAATATATAATAATTAAACATTGTGTTTTTATTTTGTGAGAATGAAAACAAACCAGAAGCAAGTCTTCCCTGCGCTTTAAAGTTTCAAGTTTAATTAATAAACATTAATTATTAAACCGAGTGTTGTCCAATTAAATGGTGTCAAATTTAGTTTGGAAGTTCGGGTATGCCACAGCGTCGATATGTCCGAGTGGTTAAGGAGACAGACTCGAAATCTGTTGGGCTCTGCCTGCGCAGGTTCGAATCCTGCTGTCGACGATTTCCCTTTTCCCCAAATATTAGATAAATGTATTTTTGATTTATAAATTTAGCCCAAATTTAAGGGAGGCTTTAGAAAATAACAAAAAAACTATAATGTAAATTTATCATTGTTTGATAGTCCATTGATAATAATCATTTTCCGAAATGAAAATTTCTAGCAACAATTCAAGCTGTAAAAGGGTACATGAGTCCAACAAACTAATTTTTGTTTGCCGATATTGAATTCTTTATCCAAAAATAGCATTTATTTTGTGCTAATTTGCGATAAAATTCGTATTCTCAAACCAGTACATCCACAATTTCTCAATTTAATTGTTAGCTCCGTGTGAATTTGAAGTCCTTAAATGCGGACTTTACCACGCATAATGACGAAAATGCCCCCCGCCTGGTTTTGTAAACGGAACTTTCTCGTTATAGTAAGGGTCAAAAGAAAATTATGTTTCACGGCTGCGCGGTGAGAAAGAGCGGTGACTCTCTACTGCTGAGGAACACCCAAACGAAGAAATGCAGAAAAGCCGCCGATTTTTCTTCAAAATTATTTCGATTCTTCTGCAAGAAAACATACAGAAAGGAGATTTTTTTTAACTTTTGTTTTTTTTTTTGCGGCAAACAATTCTGTGCTGAAAAAAAAAAGGGAACAAAAATGGATGGACAAACTCCAGCTTCGTAATCTTCATCCACCGGCGGTGATTCTGTCAATCATCCACCGCCGGAAGATGTTTGGTTCGGTACTTACTTGAGGTTGCTTCCTCAATGGCAATCATTTTCGTCCGCTAGCCGGGTAAAGCAAATTATTCGTCTGCTTCGATTTTTTTTTTTGTCTTATTTTAATGCTATAGAAAAATTGATGAATATACTAAATTGAGGTAGGTAATGTGCGCAATGCAAGACGTAATAGCCTACATATTTTAGGAAGCCTGATCATGACAAGGAATCTGTAATATGTGGTTACCCTTGTATTTGTCTGGGAATTTTAGCTTTATGGTAGTGCAACAGTGTAAGCTTATTCTGGTTACTGTTATAAGAATTCGATGGGAATTTGTCTTTGTTGGAAAATAATTTGTTTTCGTATGAAAATGGATAAGCTCTTTCATTCCTGCTCAACTTCTACGTTGGAAAAAAATTAAATATTTTATGTGCCTACGCTTTAACAGCTAGGATTTTAAGATAACATGCTAATTCAACGAATAAATAATCGTATCCATGAGTTATCTTTGCAAGTTCTGTAGAATTAGCCAGCTCTGTGTTTTCTGTGAATGAAGAACTTCATGATGCGTGCCAATATTTTTCCTCAGCATTTTTTAATTATCAATCAAGTATATGAAATAAAGATAAGGCCACAGATAGATTGTTCCGATTTTATTATATTTCTGTACTTGGATATACCAATTTAATTTGGTTTTAAGGTGTAAAGGTGTTAGGGCGCCATAATATCTCATGCCCTGGATCGTTGAAGTTGAATCATGTTGCAAAAGTAGGAGCTTTTGGCCTAGAACAGTTTTGGTTTTTCTGTGAAGTATTTTACTTTATAGTTTCAGACTAAAATGGTCAATGAATGATATCTTACTGCATTTCATTCCACCATTCTACTAGGGGCTTGGGTGAGGATGGGAGGTTTGGGGGAAATCAAATTTCCAATAGTTATACTGTTACTAAAATTGTCTTTTGGTGCTTCTTTTTGTTAGGAAATGGTCCCAATTGAGACATCTAGAGTTAATCAGGTTGATGCTGCGAGGCTGGACATTGAAATGTCAGCCATGTTGAAAGAACAATTGGTTAAAGTTTTCTCTTTGATGAAGGTAAACGTTGAATTGCTAATCCTTTCACTCAGTCCAAAATTTTCCGCAAATCATTTATGATTTCACAGGCATTTGATTGTCCATACTCTTTTTTTTGGATTAGCCAGGAATGTTATTTCAATATGAACCTGAACTTGATGCTTTTCTTGAATTTCTTATATGGCGATTTTCCATATGGGTTGATAAGCCTAATCCTGGTAATGCTCTCATGAATTTGAGGTATAGAGATGAACGTGCAGTTGAAGCAATGGGAAAAGGTTGGTGGTTCCTTTTTTGTTTACTTTTTTTAATCTGTTGAACAAGGGTTTTGCTATCCTTCTATAATTTGCCGATTACATACTTGATCTATCACTAGCAATGTTCTGTTTCATGCAAGTATATACTAGCTTAAGTTTTCAGGCATCTTTTTGAGTAGGTGACTTGATGGTTGCCAGAGCTTGCAATAAGTCTCATAGATGTGAGAACTAGCTTTTAAATATCTCCTTTTACTTTAAAATATTGTCAAGAGATTGTCTCATAATTTTGGTAGCTAAAATTAAATTTGCATCTAAACATCCTATCGCTAGCACATAGATTAATTCTATAATATGACATATAATGCAAATAACCTAAAGAATAACCAGATTTCATAATTCAATTCTCATCTCAGGAATATTTAAGGGAAAACTGATGGCACGAAACTTCTTAGGAAAGAATGGTATCGTGAAACATGCAACAATCATGAAGTTTGCCTGCCCATTTCCCATGCCACATTGGGCAACCATGATATCAGGACAAAATTTGCAAAGCAATTCTATATGCTAAATTGTTTTCTAACCAAAAACTTGTAAAGTCATGAAGTTTCCATGTCACATTTCATAGTTGTGAATGCTGCAAAATGGTGCGCATCTTGGTGCGTGGCACAAATGGTGCAGTCATGGCACTATTCGCAATAAATGGCAACCACCTTTAATATGATGCGCATATGGTGTGCCATGGCACATGGCGCATATGGTGTGCCATGTGGTGCTATGGTGTGTGCCTTATTGAAGATAACGTTTTTGAGATTTTCTTGTCTCAAAACTATTTTTATTATCTAAAATGGAGAGGATAGCCATAAAACAGGGAGATTTTCTCTGGCTTTGTTAGGACTCATTTTTTGACAAACCAATCCTACAATACAAAGATTGCTTTCTTCAATTGCATTGTTTAACAGTATTTTTTGGGTTTTCATTTCTTGCTTTAAACAAATCCAAAAAAGTTGGCTTTTCCTCTAACATGTTTCCTTTTTCTATCAACAACTACTAAGTAATTTAGGTATGTGTTATTTTTTAACTTTTCTTTTTTCCCTTATTTCTTTATTTTTTTTCGTTTTTTAATCTTTTTTCTCTTTCTTCTTTTTCGTCTTTTGTTGATTTTTGTTCTTCTTTTTGCTTTTTTTCTTTTTTGTTTCTTAAATAGCCAAGGCATGTTTGAAATTTTAAAATTTTTATGAATTATAAATTTTCTAGATTTTATTGTTGAAATTCTAATTTTTAATTGCTAAAATTCGTAATTATTACAAATTTAATAGGTGATATTGACTAATTTTTTGTTATTTGTTTTATTTTTAAAGATAGAAGTTGAAAATTATTTACTATGGTAGAATTTGTTTCTATTATATTTTTGTAAAAGAATTAATGGTGATATAAATATATTTTATGTCTATGGAATGTTGTACCATGCTTCAACAAGGTGAGCGCCATGTTGTGCACCATGGCTCTACCATCGCGCCACATAATGCCATTTACTACTAACAACCATGGTCCATTTTCTATGCCACATTGGACATCTTAATATCAGCACAAAGTTTTGCACAGCTATGCTGCATATTTTGTTTTTAAACTGAAGTTGATTAATAATTAACCCCAAAATGTCAACCAAGAAGTAAATAGATTTCCAGTTTTCAACTGTTGATCATTTTTTCATCAAAAGAGCAATTGAGTAAGTAAATGATTATTCTCTTACATAGCCTGAAATTCAGGCACTCATTTGATATCTTAAGCAAGGTAACAGTAACTATGGGATTTCTTGAGATGTAACAGGTTACAGAACATTTGGAGGTTTTGGAGTCAATCAGGAGATGGAAAAAGCTTTAATGGTTGAATTTTGCATGTCCTTTTCTGTTTTACTAATTAAACAAATCTGACCATTATTCTTCATTTGAAAGGAAATTTAGTAATGGCTAAAGCAAACATCACATAATCTTCCATCTGAACGTTATTCCTCATTAATCTGAAACTTCTAAGAAGATACCTTCTTATGACCCAAACCCTGGAGTATATAAAGTAGCCTGAGTTTTGAAACTTGCCTTTTGAGTTATTTTGGAACTTCTTCTTGCGAAATGGTAACTATTGGGTCAAAGAGGCAAATAAGGAACCTAAAGGAGAAAAATTGTAAAATGCCAACTAACTTCCTACTATTCCTAGATCTATGCAGAATTCGATGATAATGCATTTTGTCAAATTGAAAATTAGCTTTGTGCAATATTTTATTCTTTTTACACGCATATATATGGACATATATATATAAAATAATACTAATATTCTGTTTTTCAATAGTCTTTTGTTGTTGTTATTAATTGAACCTTTGTTTTTCTGAAAATACTCAAGTTTGTATGCTCAGTTGATATATATTTGCATGTGATCTTGCAGTTAGAACAGGATTAGAGGGACCTGGATTGACTCTTTCTCAGAAGGTCTGGTACTGTATTGTCACTGTTGGTGGTCAATATGTTTGGGCCCGCCTTCAGTCATTTTCTGCTTTCCATAGATGGGGTGAGAATGAACAGGTATACTTTTCTCTGCAAGATACGCCACTTGTTATGTGTCTGGATTTGAGACACGGTCACATGTCGGCAACTTGTTCCCAAAGACTTACAGGTCCACCACTAGGGACATGCATACGCACATATCCAAGTGGAAGTATGTTCACATAAAGAAAGTATCAGGCTAATCTTCATTTTTTCCTCTAGAGATCACTAGCTTGTCGGATTTGGTTTATGTTACAACAAATAGAAGGATTCTACAAGGCTGCATCTTTTGGAAATCTACTCATGTTTCTCTTGGCAGGAAGGTAGTTTCTTTCTTTCTTTCCCCTTTTTTTTTTTTTGACAAAACTTATTTTTCTTATCTATAATATTTTAGACGTCATGATAAAAGGCCTCTATAATTTTATGAAAACAATTTTCCGGCAGTGTGATACAAAATGAATTATGTCGTCTGGCTTGAATTTTATGCCAAAGATCTAATACCAAATTAGATGCATTTTCTCATCTTATTAAGATGCTGAGCACATGCAAATTGTCTGCAATACATAATAGTCTGTGTTTAGGAACATATTTATTTTCTCTTTACCTTTATCTAATGCTTAATTTATGCTAGTACCTTTTATGAGTTTTTGAATTTTCAGTGTTAGGGTTTTACCCTATGTTCTCTATAAACTAATACATTGGTGGATCTTTGGGTGAAATTGGTTCCTATAAAATATTTTCAAGTGCATTTGAGTTGGCTACAAGTATACTTGGCTGTCGTCTGTGCAGCATATGTTTCTAACAATTGTGTAACGTTATTTATAAAAGAACCTTGTACAAAACATCCTTGCTACTCATGAAAATTTTCTTACATGAAAGCATTCTTGAACTGGTTAGCATCAGGAATAAGGTTGCAATTCTAGTATTAGCTCTTATATGTACACAGGTGTAGGAGTCTTATTGGGAGAGCCTTACAGGCAAGGCTTGTGTATGGAAGTCCTGATATGAATCGAGCAGTAAGCTTTGAGTTCATGAATCGGCAGTTGGTGTGGAATGAATTTTCAGTAACTTACTCAACCCTTCTTGCATGCTGTAGTTCAAAATTTGGCCAATGTATGTTGTGATGTTATATGTTCTTCCATGTCCTCCCTTCTCCTTTGAAGTGGATTTTGGAGTGATTACTTGTGCAAGATGATATTTATCTTGTGCTCTGCCGTATTTATTTTCATTATATGTTCTGTTGATGTATCTTCTTTGGCTGTTCCAATTTATCCTTAGGTTTCAGAAAAGAGTTGCTCTCGTGCACTGAAATTGTTAAAATTTCTTCATCAGATGTAGTAGTTGTGTTCAGTTTTTATTTGAAAAAAAATTCTGTGGTGTGTCTATTTGAGCTTTTCAGTTTACATTGAGTTTGTCAAATGGTGAACTAGTGTTATTTGTTGCTACTGCCCTTTTTGTCTTGGTTTTTTTTTTTGATCATCTCAAGTAATTATCAATTGAAGCATTGTGTGGCATGCAGGAAATGTTGTTGTTGATACTTCCTCTTCTCAATTCATCATCTGTTAAAAATTTTCTCTGCCCATTCTCTAAAGATAAATCTTCAAACTCAGAGGGAGATGACGCATTATGCCCCATCTGCCGGGCAACTCCAACGACACCATTTCTAGCTCTCCCATGTCAACACAGGTAAAGTTCTTTAGATATCTTTCACTAATTTTTTATGCATTTGCGTCTATTTCAGTGATCAAACTACTTGTTGTTTATAGCACCAACCTTCAAGTAAGGTTTAAGAGTTGAGTTAGTTTATCCCTATCTGCTGCTTCTATTCTGAAATAGAGTGTATTGAGATTTTTAAAGCTGGATTGGAGTTTACCCCAAACTCTGATGAATGCAACCCAAATGATGGTGATACTATCAGTTGCAATAAAATTATGAGTTGGAAATATGCCGAATATGATTATCATGCCATCTTGCAGCATACCGTTAATGTATTACTTGGGGACTATGGAGTCGTTGTACTTTTGTAACTTGTAAAGCATTCTGGGGTTGGGTATGCGTACTCTACTTTTCTTTATTTTGACTAAATATATTTAGTTTAGAGGCACAATGGCCTCTTGTTTACCTCTTTAGTGTTTTGTTGGCTGTTTTTCAGTTACATGATTCACACAGGTCTCACTTTGTGTTGATAGGATAAACCAGTTTTGAGAATCTTTGCTTCTGGAAACAAGGTTAATGTTAACCTTACTGGCAGGTATTGCTACTACTGTCTTCGAACAAGGTGCTCTGCAACTACGGCTTTCAGGTGCCCCAGGTGTAATGAGCTTGTTGTTGCTATGCAAAGACATGGGGGTTCTGTCAATACTACTCAGTGAATATTTATTTCACAAAGTGAGTAATAAAAAGCTCGACGGATGGTGCATGAAAAGTGTGCAAAGTTCACGTCACTGTTGAATTATGGAAGCGTGATTCATTGATGAAGCAAACGTCCACTCTATTGAGTGAATGGAATTCTAGATATCCCATCCACGGATGCCACCAAGTTTCATGAAGCCTTTACTTCTCACTATGGTTTAAGAATTTTCCAGCTCCAACTGTCAGAACCACACGAAACTGGTAGAACAGCGACGACTTGCTCGGGCCTCATTATTTTTTAGAGGGAGCGCCCTTAATTTCTCTGCATTCTAGTACCTAACAAATGTATCCCCGAAAGCGACCTAGCATCACACAACCATAGCGGCGTTATTTTATGTATCTATTCGACTTCAATGCCTGATAGGTGGACTTTTGCTAAAACTCCTGCTATCATCCGTTGCAGTCATACACCACAACCATCCTTAAGCCATTTGAAGTTGAAACTCCAATTCATCGGCAATTGCTGTTGTAGTAGTCTAGAAGATGATTGAACTATGCTACATTTATTTAGTGGCTTAAGTCCGAAAGGCCGCAAGTGGATGCTTGAGGCCAGCAGTGTTGTACCCGTTCTGTATTATTGCAGTAAACACTGAGGAGAGTCGAGATTCCTATGCTATTTTTGTGACGAGAATCTTAATTCACTGGGTTTTGCTTTGTAGAATAATAGTCCAGGCAGTGATTATGTAATTATGTTTGGAGAGGCTATTTTGAGTGGTTCTCACACACGCCTGTGGGAAGAACTGCAGCTCCTCTTTGCCCAAATCGTGGTGGTTCTCCATCCAAGACCTGGGAACACCGTTTAACCACTGGATTTGCTTTCTGTTGCATTCGAGAACAATTGTATCTTGCAAGTGAATTTGTTAGTAAGTCTACGAGTTTGGAGGCAATGCCCACGAAAAATATGTATCAGACTTTAGTGGCTGTGTTTATTTCCCTTTTCTCCACTCTACTGATATTTAAATATTTTACAAATTTAAAATTTTATCATGTAAATTTTATTTAAATTCGAATTCAATTTTTTTTTAAATTAATTAATAATTATTTAATTATTATATGTGTTGATAATTAAATCATTTATTTTATAATTGTTTTATTCATATTTATTTTTTATTATTTTATGAAATTATATACTTATCATTTTATTAAATTATGTGTCAGTAACTGCAGTAAAATAAAGGATACAAGTGTTATTTGGAATGACCACGGAGTGCGTTTCGTGCCATTGCTTGTTGACTTGCTTCAATTTGTTTAGGTGGGGCGATTTGGGTATGATCTAATGTATATTCAATTTTCGATTCACTCGTCAGATCTGGGTAGTCTAGGAGATTACCTTCGTTCCTCTCTTCTCCATATTTTATATATATATAACTAATTTTTTTATATCTTGTTAAATTTTACAATTTAAACATAATTTTTATCTCCACTCAAACCATCAAAATTTTTCTTCCCTTTAATTAGGAAACGAACATGGCCAACGTCGTTTTTCCTTAAATCTAATGCAACTCCAGTTTCTATTGTCCAAATGGCAAGGTTGCAAGTCGTATTACTTCTGAGGCACTACCCTAATCATCCTTGGAAAACCAGAATTGTGACGAGTAAATGAGAATTTCAAGACATGGGATCAATAATTAGCTTACAATGAACTAGTTGCTTCGTGACGTTTGGGCTTGATTGTTAAAGATCGTGCATGTGAATTTTATATTAAATAATTTAACTTGTTGCGTTTTTCATTCATGATTGCAAGTACTCTAATTTTAAAGATAACGACGAACCACCCTTCTAGACCCCACCACTTCAACCAATTTATATTAAATTTAAGATTTTTAGAATAATTATTTCTTGTCATTTAAATAGACTTTTTAAAATGCAATCACTAATAAATTTATGTTTACACTATTTATTTTGCATAAACTATTAAATTCTCTATAATGACTACTTTAATTGGCTACTCAAAGAGGCGCGACTAAAATACCACTTTTATTTATTTCTTTTACTTTATTTTCTCCCTTTTTTTATATCTTTATTTTTATCCTTCCTGTTAAATTTTATTCAATTTATTTCTTCTAATTTAATTTTTTTCTCTTATATTTTTCTTTTTTTTTTCTCTTCTTTTAAGTCCATTTTTAATTCATTTCAAAGTATAATAATTTATATTTAATTTCATAATTTTTTTTATATCTGAAAGGAAAATTTGTTGTTAGATGATAAAGTTATAAAATAATATACGCATGTACAAAATTCAAAATATTGATGTAATAACAATAATGATAAACTATTTTTAAAATTTTATATATTCAATATGTAAGCGTTGCTAGTACAATTATTATTCATCCTGAAAACACAGGATCCAAAGGAAGATCCCCACTTTCCTCTCACATTTGAGATTACGGTATCATAAAAAAAAAATTTTAAAAAAACTAAAATTTGTCAAATTCCAGCATAAAAGTAAGTTAATTTAAAATTCCCAAAAAAGTTAGCCCAGCAACAATTATTAGCCAAAAATATTATAATTTATTGAAAAGAGAAAACCTCGAGAAACATTTCCTAGAGCAATGATGTAGCAGTCGGGTACGACTTTGGGATCGAGAACCAAAAATTTTGTGCACTAGAGTGGCTATTCATTTGAAATTGGGTTTTTTTTTTTATTAATTTGTCTTGGACTTAAGAGCACTAAAGAAAAACTTTACATGGCATTCTTTTTAAACTGATTTTGTCTTCAACTATAATCAGCATCCTCATGGACATGATTGTGATCTAATTCCACTATTCAATATATATATTGCACGGAAAGCAAGTTTGGTACATTATAATGTCTGTTGAGAGTGGGAATCGATTTTAATAAAGGGAGATTGCAAGACTAGTGGATGTGTTACATGGGAATGAGGACGCGTAGTGTGTCACATAAAACAGATCACTTCAATTGGATTTCATTTCGTAAGTCAAGAGGAGAACATATAGAGTTGTTCATACACTTACTTGAACCTCAGCAAATGATCAATCACATAATAGTTAGGAGCTTCATCCATTAGTTGTTACCTTACTTGAACAAGATGCCAATTGATAATTTGTAATGTTGATTAAGCTGGAATGCCTCTGAATTTCAAGATATATATATTGTTGAGAAAACAATTCGGACACTAGCTAGAATTCAAATACTAAGAAAAGAAATTACTCTTTGAATAGACTAATAATTCGCATGTATAGCCGCCCCCCCCCCCCCCCCCCCCCCCAATGCATTAACCAAATAAAGAAATTTGGGTGCATAAAGTGCAATTAACCATGGTTCTTTATATATTAATATTCACTCTATTTCCTCAACTTTTATTTATTTTATTTAATTCCAAACGTTAATTTGTTTATTTTCAAAAATTCTTTATTTATTGTATATTTTATGCTATATATTAACAATGAAGGCATGATTTTAAATTATTAATACCCTTATTCAAATATTTTTTTTATTTTTTGCTCTTATATATTTATACCTTTTAATTCACAATTTTTTATTTTTTAAAAAAATTCATGTACTTTTAATTTGAAATTAATTTTATTCTTATTAACGTCTGTTACAATGAACAAAACATTATAATTTATTAAAAACTTGCAGATGCATTAAGTGTGTACAAATTAAGCCTATAATAACATGTAGAATTCCATGCATAATAAATAGAAAAAGTAAAGGTTGCTTTAAATTTGAATTCTTAAATTAATGTTCGAATCCATTACGGATTGTTCTCCTTTTATGTATAATATAAAATAACGCATCAGATTACCAATAACCCTTTTGCTCTTTGTTTATTAATCTAAGGTCAACAAGAAAATGACTGCCAACAACATTGAGAACTCTAAAGGTAATCCTCAATTGCCCTAATCTTACTCGATTTATGTAATTAATTTTTACGCTACTATGTTTTGTCATTCTCTCTCTCTCTCTCTCTGACACACACACACACACACATTTGCAGTTCTATTATCACTTCAAGGATATAGATCGATGTTGTGCGAGAAAGATTGCATACAGACAGGGTTTTATTAATTATTATCTATAAAGGTAGCTAGCTAACATTTCACAATTTAGGACCCCATCATTGTAATAGAAATATATGAAAATCTATCCACATGGATTATATGAACTTTACCTAACACAAAAACTTTGCAACTACGAAATCTAGTTAGGAAGATCAAAAGCATGATAATACAAAGACAATTCATGAAATATTTTCATAATTGAATTGTAAAAGGGAATTCATTCTCATTACCTTTTCTTTCATCTATCATCTTCCATGAAAAAAAACTTTCATTTTTTTTTTCTTGGGCACCCTCTTGTTGTTATCAAGGAACTACATCCTGCAAGAGAATAAATTCCTTGCACGAAGCAACAATATTTTCTGCATTGACATAAATATTTCTGATTGTTGATTTACTAAATTTATGGGATCATATGTATCGGCAAATTAGTCAATTCAAATAAAAGAAACAATGCTCAATATATAATATAATCATTCTGGAGCTAACCCTAAACCTGACCTATATATATATCAAAAAATTGCTAGTGACCACCCCCAATTCAAGGAAATAAGCTCCACGGGCATTGTTTTTTTGGCCTGGAAACACTCCCCATCAGCTTTTTCTGTCCCACTTTGTAATAAAGCTAAAGCAAGAATAAAAGGAAAGATATACATAACTAAAAAATTGAATTCAACAAGAAAAAAAGAGAGATGGAGATGAAGGGAGAGGCCAATTGCAAGGCTCCCTCAGCCCCACAAGTATAAAATGCTGTCTGTTGACAAGGACTTGGCGTTTTTTCAACCTCCTCTGAGAAAGCAGGCATAGTTTTGAAAGGCTTCAACAAGGGCTCTTTTTGGTGTTCAAACAAGGAAAGACGGGAAACTGAAGAATTTTGGAGGAAGAACAGCAAAAAAAATCTGCAATATTCAGAGAGGGAAAGCGATTGTGTATTCTCGTTGGGGACTCGTGCTGATTTTTGCTGCCGTGCGCTGAATTTTGAGCGACAAATGATGGCTGGAAACCCTAGCTGGTGGAGCATGAACGGCATGCATCCACAGTCTCACCACCAGCTTTCATCTGAGTTTGTCTATGGCGCCTCTAATCCTTCACTTTCTTCTAATACCGCCGCTGATCATCCCACCCAAGATTTTCCGCCAATTAGGTCTTCGAACCAGCTGCTTCTGTATATCTCTCTCCCTCTCTTGTCACCATATATCTATATATATGTATGTATGTATGTTATGTATGTGTTTCCTGTTTCTGCTGGTTTTCTGGTTTGTTCCTGTCTTCTTAACTTACAAAAGTTTCTAACAACAGTTTTAAGTCTTAGCAACGTTGGCTCAGGATGCAGGCACTTGCCTTGGCTAATTACTAAATAAATACATAAATACATACATACAGGAATATATGCAAGCATATGCAGATGTCTTTACTGGCTGTAGTTGATTACACTCACATTATCTAGTCTTCTTTATATAATTACTTGGATGTATATTGATGTGAGAATCTGGGCTGTGTTGACTTTGATCATCAGGGGTGGTGCAGAAGAAAGGCTTGGTGGCAGCCTTTTTGAGCGGCAAAGGAAGTTGGAGAGTTGGGAAGACCAAGTTTTAAACTCGAACCCATTTTTTACAAGGGTTCCTTTTGTTAATGTGAAGCAAGAATATGCTCAATCCAGTTGCCAGCTTTATGAGGATGAATTTCAGGCCAATAGACCTTCTAACTGCTGGCCTCATCATCAGGTCATGCCAGTGTGTCCGCCCAACTCTTGTACCGCTATTTTGAGTAACAGCATCTTGAACTTCTCCGGCGGCAAGGCGGCGCCGGCACAAGGGAAGAAGCACGGCCAGCATAGTCTAGATCATTTATCTGAGGTAAGAACAAGGAAATTATTGAAAGAAAAAGGGAGATAAATGCGGGAAATTTTAGGGAAAATGATTTTATTTTCTTTAATTTGGAGATGATTAAATAAAGCACATGCCTTACAGTAGAATTACTTCAGTTTCGTATGGAACAAATTTGGCTTTGTACAAATTAAAGTACTGAGTTATTGACTATGGGTTTTAATTTTTTTTTTTTTCTTTTTCATAGTTTCTTGATGATAATTACCATTTTCTTTTCTTAATATCATCTTTTTGTTAAAAGTGCAACGGCGCGAGCACTGGTGGGGTATCTAAGAAGGCTAGGGTTCAACACTCTTCAGCCCAACCAGCTCTCAAGGTCTGGAATCTCTTTCCCTTTCTGTCAACCAATAAAAATTATCTATGATGATTTCATCAGTTTTTTACTCCATATTTCACATGCATACTTATAGCGTGTGTGTGTGTGTGTATATATATATATATATTCACTAATTCAGATTTCACGATATAAAACTTGAGCAGGTGAGAAAGGAGAAGTTAGGGGATAGGATAACCGCGCTTCACCAGCTTGTTTCCCCATTTGGAAAGGTAAACAATTAATGAAATTTGACTCGACAGTTAACTTATCTTGACTCGATCTCCAATTACCTACCAAACAGAAGGAATCGATGTGCAGAAAAGCCTTCATAAAACCCATAAAGAACAACATACTAGGATTGATCACTTAATTAATTACAACCAACGGAGAAAAAAAAAAGGAAATTCCAATTGTACACATTAGCCCATCAGTAATTGTCTTTTGAAAATAAAGTAGGGTTTTCATAACAGTGACTTTGGGAGTGTTGTGGCATGTTTCTCTTTTGCAGACTGACACTGCTTCAGTCTTGTCAGAAGCCATTGTGTCCATTAGATTCCTTCACGGTCAAATTCAGGTAATGCATTATTTCCTCCGCCTCTTATAATTTGTATACTTAATTATAAACCAAAATGTACCCAGCAAGGAAAAAGAGTGAAAAAAAAAAAAAAAGAATCAGACAATTTTGCCTCTCATTTTAAAGCTCTTTCTTGAATTACTTCACTTCTTTTATTCAACGAAAAACTTAAAGAGGGTAATTTTCGAGTAAGTTTTTATTTTTTGCCAAAAAAAAAAAGAAGGTAAAATCTGCTTGTTGGTCCCAACTAATTGATGTGTCTAATGTGGGTATATTAGATGCAGGCACTAAGCTCCCCTTACATGCGAAATGCACCAGGCAGTGCAGTTCATCACCAACATTCTGTAAGTGCCCATACATATTATTACCACTCTCATTTTATTTTATTTCCACATTTTCCCAGGCAAGACCTAGAATTTCACACCCAGCCATAACCCAAACATACACACACGTACGTGTATTGGGAGATGGGAATGCCCTCCAAATAGTATAACCAATATTCCCCAATTCATTGTGTCGTGAAATTTAGATTGATTTTTATTGAATTAATTTGTAAGTTGTATCATGTGTCCGAATACTGTGGCTATGCTTGGTTTCTTTCTTCCACCCAAAAAAAAAATGCACACTATAATTATTATATTTTTAAAATTCTATCTCTTTCTCTTATTTTTACACAATTCTTTATAAAAATACACATAAAACACACAAAAAAAATTACGAACAAACAAAGATAGTCTGTGTTTTTATCGCATTTAAGTCACTCAGTGAGTATTTAATTAATTGAGTGACATAAAATACATGCACCCTCCACCCGAAAGAAAGATTTTAAAAAGAAAAAGAAAGAAGAAGAATTCCATGATAACGAAGGGAAAAAAAAACTATTTTGGCTGGTTCAAGAAAGGAACTATTTACTTCCCAAAGAGGCGGGTGAGGCATTTATACATAAATATATGTGTGTGTGTGTGTGTGTGTGTGTGTATTAAAGAACTTTGAAAAGGCTCTGTTGGTTCCATCACTTACTAAAAAAGAGCTAGTGGTATAAACTATATTGTGTCTGTGTGCTTTCTTAGGGGCAAAGTGGTTTGAGTATACACAAGCGTTTCATTAGTGTTTTATTTAATGAATTTGGTTACTTAATTATAACTAAATAAAGCAAGATTGATAATATAAAGCTTCAAGCCCATGAAATTCCCTTTCCCTAATTTCTTTGTATATGCTCTCATTCCAAGTCTCGTATAGATGTAGTTTTTGAATGATCATATGAGCATACAAGGATGCATGGGAGATCAAAAAATATACATAGAAGAACCAATACGTTTTGCTGTTTTGTCATCAGGATTCAGAAAGGGACGGCGGAGTGAAGGACCTGAGGAGCAGAGGACTGTGTCTGGTTCCCATCTCTTGCACTCAGAATGTCGGAAACGACGTCAGCGCAGCCGATTTCTGGGATTCCGCCACCTTCGGCGCGGGACCCTTTTGATTATTTTTGATTACATATTAATCATCAGCAGCAGCTATCATGATCGGCTTTAGAGTGCTGCACCGGTAATATCACAAGCAGTCATTCTTTGTGTAAAACCAATCGAGGGTGATTGCTTCTGATGCTACTAGCTACCTGTGTAGCGACTCTACCACCTCATGTATAGTTAATCTATTCAACTACTTATATGTATGTACACATGAGCTAGGGTTGCTGATGGAGAAAGATGATTAGAAGAGATTATTGAGAGGCCCTTTTCTGTAGTTTGATGACCTTCTTGTTGAATAATGTCCTTGCTGATGATCTGATGCAATAATGTTTATGCATGCATGTTATTATATGTCTGTATATGCTTCAATAATCTATCCAGTATCCCCATTTATTTCAAAAGGGTTGGGATAAATTGAAGTATCGATTTATGTTTTGCTACAATGTGGAAAATAGAATTAAATAAGTTCCGTATGGAATTCATGATAAGGTGTGTTGCATCGATCAGCCTGCAGCTGGCCAGCTTTTATTAGATTGCGATTTTGATGATAAGCCAACTTGTAGTTAGTATGTTTTTGTTGTAAGATTTTCATGAGATGTTAGAAATATAATCATTTGTAAGGATCAAGTTTCCTTGCAAAATAGCTAATTTAGTTGGTAATGTAAAGTAGGATGGAATTTAGCTAGAAAACTTTTTCGTAAGTAATTCGTTTGTAGTTAATTTTAGCAATGATTTTTTTTCTTGCTAATTTGGTAGGAATTTTAACAACCAAATTGTTCCATGCTATCCGTCGAATTAGCGAGGAATAATTTCCTACCAAATTAATTTCAATTTCGTTTCATTTTTAGTATTACATTCAAATAATGAAAATATAATTATATTAAGCAACAAATAATTTTGTATCAATTGAAATTTTAATTTTTTTGAATATATTTATAAAATATATATAATAATAATTAGATGATGTAGTAATATATAGAGATAATGATTAATTTATAAGGTATAAATATAAATATACGAGTGAATGTATGAGTGTGTGTGTGTGTGTGTGTGTGTGTGTGTTTATAGCGTTTAATTTGATTGTGAATATGTGTAATAATTGAAAATAATTAATTAGTTATATTTGTAAATGAAGAAAAAATTATATTTTAATTTAGATATAATTTTGTTGAATTGTATATTTACTACTATAATGTTTGATGAATTGTGGAAGTTGGAAAAAGGAAGATAAAATTTGAAAAGAAAATAAAATTTAGATGATTATTACTGAAATAATCGTCTCAATTATTTACAGTTATGAAATTAAACACTATTAATTAAATGAGAATAATATTTTGTACTCTCGGACTTAACACAAATCAATAATATTTTTGAAGAAAAGAATATTCATGCATGCATCTGATAATATTTCAAAAACATTTAGGGTGCATTTGGATTGAGGGGTTTAAAAGAGTGAATTTCAAATCTATAGTAATGAATCTATTGTACTTATTTAGAAGAAGATGTATTTTAAATCCTTAAGCTTCCATTTTAAACTATAATAAGAATGGTAAATTTAAAAATCTTTTATTTTAAAGTCATTTAAAATCTTTTGTTTAAATCATTCTATTAATTAAGTCCAAATCCCCTAATCTAAACAGGCCTTAGACAATTTCACCTGAGAACCCCAAGCCATTGCATTTGAAATAATAAGTCAGAGGCACTACTAGTCAATAAATATTATTTATATTAAAAATTTAGAATTAACTCCCCACATGCATGATTAACTTGGAAATTTCTTAGGTAACTCACCCTATGTAATTCCTCAATAACTAGCACTTGACGCGTGGACTCAGCTACATGCATTCACGCCTATGCTGTTGCTCATATCTATACTTATATATTATAATTCATCCCCAATAATAATTAACTTTAATCATTTTAATAGAATTTCTAAAGTACCCCTCTCGATACTTATACTATTTAGTAACTACTTTTGATCTTAAATAGATGAATAAAAATATTTTGAATTATTTTCCTCTTAATTACTATTATTTTAAATTATTTCTCTATTTTTTATTTTGCATTTAGTTTCTTTTTTCCTCACCTTTTTATGTACCCCTAATTTTATTTATATTTTTAAATATATATATATATATATATATATGATCAAGCAATTTTATTTCATTGTTGAACTTCTATAAAATAGAATAATTTACATGTTATTATAATTAATGAAATTGTAAACTTCTTTTACAAGAATGCACACTTGTGCAAGTTTTATTAGTAAATACAAGACTTGAAGTTGCGTACGTAGAGAACTTAGCACTTACTCTCAAACAAAATGATATTTTATCGTTGCACCAAAGCTACGAGATTCTTGATTTTATGGAAAAATAACTAATAAATATATTTATGCATACGTAGATGTATGTGTATATACTTGTGTGTGTGAAGATGCTGCTGTTGATTGTTCCCTTATTTGGGCCTACACAAAAAAAAAAAAACATGCTCTCACACTTGATTGAAGAAGACATAATGAGAGCCGCCAGCCTCTCTTTTTCTTTTTATGTACATCAATTATTAAGTGTTTGTGATATAGGTTTTACACTCATAAATGTAGTGTTCATGACGTCATAGCCACGTCACCCCCACATTCTCATTGAAAAATACAGGTATTTTGGTTTCTTTGCTTTTCCGCAACCTTTTTTGATAATCCCACTTGTTTTCCACTCGCAAAAGGGGGTCTTAGTGTATCTATACCAAGCAAAATTGTTGTTTCTATTATTCTACGTGTAAAAATTTTATATTAAATAAAATAAACGTGTGAGTAGGTAAGGGCAAAAGCCAAATTGATGAGGGTTGGAATGTGTGGCTAAGCAAGGTCAACTACACTAATCATCAATCCATCACGTACTTAAATAACAAATCAGATGGGTTGTCTGGCTTTTCTTTTCAAAAGGACCTTCATCTTTTTCCATTTGTTTTTGATCTTGCAAAGTAAGAATGTGACGCCAATGAATAGACTAATAATTCTTTCTCTAGTTTTATAAGATTTTCTAGATTGTACTTAACAAACATGCTTTCTTTGGCTCACTAAAATATAGCAGAAGTGCCCCTTGATCTACTCCCTCCAACCCAAAAATTTTGTAGTCATTGTAAAATATTAGATGGGAAGTGAACATATAATTTTTGAGTACACTAACACCATTGCATTTAAAAATAGTTGTAAAAAAGATAGTTGGCGTTACGTTGTTCTTAAAATTAAGGCGATAATTTAAATGAAGATCTTGTTAAGAAATGGTCTTATGTTTTTACATTTTAAAAGCTTTATAGCTACATGGGCTGTGATTGTTTTCATTTTTACGGTCCAAAAACATACTTTAATAATTACACTATTTAAATTTTTTTTCTATCCCTTTTACTTTCATACAATTTTTAATAAAAAAAATACATCTAAAAATACACACGTTATTAATATGTTGGCTAAGTATTAGTGCATGTACACAACATCAACGTATTTGAAAAGTTAGTGTATTATACACAACATCAACGTATTTGAAGAGTCCTAACTTATCAAAAATTTTATCATAATCATGAAAATGAATAGTCAAATAACGATGGATAAGAGTCCAACTTTGATACGTCAAGTTGTTGACAATTAAGTCAGGCCAATAGAGAAAATTTCACCTAAATTTTAAGAAGTTGGATTCATGCCGCATAGAAGCCCAATTATATGAGAACTTCTTAATGATGATTTATAAATAAGAGGTTTTTGACACTCAAATGGCAAGCAGGAAGAACAATTAAAAGAGTTAGAGTGCAAAGAGTCTAAAGTTCTCTCTTGAGTGATTGAGTCATTTAACATAAGAATTGGATGAGTATTGTATTAATTTGATGTATTGAGAGAGTAAAGAGACTAGGAAAAACAAAATCTTAAGGGATGCTCACTATGATGGAAAGTTGATCCTAAAAGGAGTCATTGTTGGATAGTGTGTTATCAACCAGTTAGAAACTCTGAGATTTGAGTAATGAAACAAGTAAGAGACTTTATTATTGATCTCTTTACTTCTATTCGTTTAGCGAAGCATTTTATTGAATTGGGTTTATAATTTTGTGCCTTATTTATTTTTCTTTGTGTGGTGTGTGTGTGTGTTCCCATCATTCTTAACACCTTACACATTTCAGCACCAAACTAACACGTGGCATTAAAGCCTAGTTCAACATGTTTGCTTAGTTGTGCAAGCAAGTGAGATCCTGAAGAGTTGAAAATGAGTACCAAAGAAGGGACATTTGTGACAAGACCTCCACTCCTTGATATACCAATTACCCATATAGGAAGGCATGAATGGAGAATTTCATAGAATCTCTCAAAATGAAAAGGCATGGTATACAGTTGAACATGGCTAAAATCCATCCACAATTATATTTGATAAAGGACTTAACGAATTGAAGGATGTAAAGACTTGGACAATCAAAGATGAAAAGGAGGCACTACATGATTCAAAAGCTATTAATGCTATATTTTCAGGCGTAAATGAAAAGTAACTCAAGCTCATATCAACATGTGAGACAGCCCAAAAAGCTTGGCATATCTTGCAAAATATCCACGAAGGAACTAGTGCTATCAAATCATTAAAGTTTTAAATGTTGACAACTCAATTCGAAACACTAAGGATGTATGAGAATGAAACCATTGTGGAATTCAATGGTAAATTAAGACACATTGCCCATTAAGCTTATTAGTTGGGTAAAAAGTATTCAAAGGAAAAGCTTGTGAGAAAAACCTTAAGATCCCTACCAAAAAGATACACTCCTAAAGTAGTTGGAATCGAGGAAGGTAGGAATGTAGACATCCTACGGCTACATGATGAAGGTAATGATGATTGTTGCAACAATGATGGTGGCACAGTCTGCCTGACTAAGAAATTGAAGAAATTGTTAAGCAAAAAGGAACCTAACTTCAACAAAAAAAAATCAAGTAATACTTCTAAATTTTTTTTACAAATCAAAAGAAAAAATTCAAAAGGGGAGGGAAGAGTGAACTTGAGAAGAAAAGTCTACAATGTTATGAATGCAAGGGATTTAATCACATTCAGGCAGAATATACCTATACATGTAAGAAGTAAGGCAAGTCCATAAATTCAACTTAGAGTGATGATGGATATGAGGAATCTAATGATGAACCTTATCACACCAGCAATCAGGTAGCTTTCAACTCAAAAAGTTCAAAATAAATGGATGTTGGGACTTAAAACAAAATCAATGAAAATCGGGCTATTTAAAGAAATAAAGCATGATTGATTGCACGAGTTTATACCTAAGAAGAAGGAATTGATTTTGATGAAATATTTGCACCAATAGCACGACTTGAAACTATTAAACTTATGTTGGTTATGGTATGTACACTTAATTTCAAAGTCTTTCAAATAGATGTGAAAAGCGTATTTTTGAACGAATTTTTGAAAGAAGAGGTATATGTAGAACAACCAAAAGGCTTTGTTGATTCAAATCACCCAAGTCATGTTTATAACTTGAAAAACGCTTTCTATAGATTGAAGCAAACATCCCATGCATAGTACGAAAGGTTGGCAACATCCTTGGTGCAACAAGGCTATATTCAAGGGGAAGCTAACAAGACTTTATTTATTAAGAGGAAAAATAATGATATTCTTATTACATAGGTCTATATGGATGACATCATGTTTGAATCCACTTCCCCTCAGCTATTGAAGACATTTGTTGACAACATGAAAGAAGAATTCGAGATGAGTATAATAGGTGAGTTGAAGTAGTTTTCTTAGATTACAGGTAAAACAAATAAAGGATGGAATATTTCTATATTAAACTAAATATGCCAAAAATTTGGTTAAAAAATTTAGGTTGGAAAGTTTGAAGCATGTTACAACACTATTGTTTATATCCACAAAATTACATAAAGTTAAGTATAGAAAAGTAGTAGATGGGAGTTTATACATAAGTATGATAGGGAGTTTACTCTACTTAATTGCCAATAGACCAAACTTATGCCTTAATATTGGTCTTTATGCAAGATACTAAGCTAATGTTAAAGAAAGCCACTTGATAGCCATAAAAAAGGATCATCCATTATGTAAATGTAATTGTAGAACTAAGTTTGTTGTATTCGATGAATACTAATGTTTTAAATTGAATATAGTGACACGGATTGAGTTAGAAGTAAAGATGATAGAAATAGTAGAATTGGTGGTTGTTTTCTTATTGACAACAATGTGGTATCTTGGTACAGTAAAAAGCAAAGCTGAATTTCTCTTTCTACTACTAAAACTAAATATATTGCAAGCGGTAATTGTCGTGCAAAATTGCTTTAGATAAGACAAATGTTGATGGACTATGGTGTGAAGGTGGAAAATATAATTGTCCTATGTGATAACTACAGTGTAATCAACATATCCAAAAATCCTCTTCAGCACTCCTAAACTAAACGTATTGATATTAAGCATCACGTCATTCATGAGTTGTTAGAAAAGAAAGAGCTTATTATCAATTATGTTACAACAAAGAGGCAACTGGCAGAATATTCACAAAAAATCTCAATGCAACAAAGTTTGAGTACTTCAAATGCTAACTAGGCCTATGCTTAGTCTGTTGAAGTGGACTAATGGGAAATCATAAAGGGGCTACAGAAATTGTCAGGAGTACTGTTATAATGGTACGGTTCTTAACATTAGCCATTGATTTCCTCTATAAATGTGATTTTAATTTTCAAATTTATATTGTAACCGTTATTCTTGAAGATTTTAAAGGAAAATCTCTGCCATTTTAGAATTATATCGTATCACCATCATTTGTTGATTTTCTCTCAAAATGTTATGATTGTTTCCAAAACTCTACTGAGAATAAAATGGCAAGAAGAAAACAAAGGGCTCCAGTGAGAAAAACGGTGGTAGACCCTCAACCACCAAAAGCCATTAATGTTCCACCGCCTTAAGAACCCTCTATTCAAGGAGAAGCTGTGGAGGCAGAACCATAATAGATGGTGTTTCCAATAGTGCTTACCCAAAATGTATGAAAAGAGATTCCACTAAAGGCACTAATGGAGAAACTCAATCCAAAACCCATAACCAATGGAAGAAACAATTAAGAACAGGGGAGCACGTGGAGAAAAAGGGAAAAGGATGGCAGAAGAAGAACCTGAACTAGAGGAGGTTGCTACCAAAGAGAAGGAAGTTGCAATTGATGCACAATAAGAACAAGAAGGAGAGCCCACTAACCTTGTTCAAGAAATGGCTACTACCCCAGAAACTACCAGGGATGAACCCCTAATAATAGAAGAATCAAAAACTGTTCCATAGGAAAAGGACTTGGAAGTAGTTGCAATTGTTGTTCCAACTGAACCTCTTAAGTCACTCTCTATTAAAGTAACCGCAACCAAAAAAAGAAAAGTTAAAATTTTAGATACAAGTAGAAGTCTTTGCTCTAAGAGGAAGATTGATTTCAAGGATGATTCTGAAACAGAGAATAGTGATATTAGTGACCTAAATGTTCAACAAGCACACTCAAAGGAGATTTATACTCAAAAGATTGCCTAAGATACAAGGACATGGATCATAGGCACTATAGTATTGAAAAGACTATTTTTCCAAAGACTTTTGGGCAAAAGAAATTTATTGAAGTATTAGAGGACATTAGGTTGACCCAAGTGATTACTAGGTTTAACGAGTATTATCCTGACTTAGTTTGTGAATTATATGCAAAAAATGAAAAACATGACTGATGAGACTCTAGGATGGTACTATGGAGTGTATATACATGGACAATTAGTGAAAGTTTCTCTCAAAGTTATCAACAAGCCACTGCGGTGGAAGAACATTGATTTTGATTCAATCTACCACACTAGTGATGATATTGATTATGCTAATATGGCCTACATTTTGATTGGATATAAACAGGATAAGTGGCCCCAATGTGCAATGTCCCTTTTATCTTTTATACTTTCCTTAAAATATTTCTTGTTGTATAAGATAGGTATGGTGAACTTGTTACCAACTACAAATGCAACACTGGTCAATATAAGCATGACAACCCTATTGTACTCACTTAGAACAACAAATCCAGTCAATTTAGGACAATTGATCTTCCAAGCAATGACCAATTACGTATAATCGAATTTGAGTGGATATGTTCTCAATCCTTACCTAATTTTAGCCCTACTTCAAAGAAAAAGAGTTAAGGTATAGTTGAGGGAAAATGAGCCTATACAAATGGTGGAAGTGTTGCAGCGTTGAAAACAGGTTGAAACAATAGAGAAGGTAGATGACTTGAGTGATTAATCTCCAGTAGAACTTACAGTGTATTCGAAAGAGTCCGAAGTGAAGATACAAGATATTATTAACAATTTAGCTACCATTAGATGAACATATTTCTTATAGGTACAACAAAGGCGAGTTGAGTTGCAAGTTGCTAACTTGCGAGCAACACTAAGATAAATTGAAGAAAAAGTACCATCAGAATAGGATGCACCTACCTTACTAGCCCTAGATGAGGTTGGACCCTTGACTAGATGAGCTTACCCTTTTGGCAAATTGGTAGCACAAAAAGAGAGAAAGTTGGATGCAAAGGATGAATGAGAGGGTAGGTAAAATTATTGAATTTCAATGATAAATCTCCGTGATTTTGGTGGATGATCAACTACCTGCTTGCTGAATTGTCATTTTTGGTGATGTTTCGATGTATTTGACTTGATGAAATTGATATTTTTGTAGACATGATAATATTTTGCATTTTGGAAATTAGAATTGAAGTTTACTGAATATTGACAAGAAAGAATTATTTTAGATGGTTGTTGAGAACAATAGTTTTTGAAGTTTTTCATTTAGGTAGTAACAGATTGGATATACTTAAAAATAGGTAATGTATGATGTAACTCAGGCAAATGAATGAAAAGCAGCATTTGAAAATCTATACACATCTTCTGTTATTCTTCATGTTGAGAACAAGTTAGAAAATATGTGTTGTACCACAAAGTACTAAAGGGGAAGACTATTGGCATGTTGGCCAAATGTTGGCACGTTGTATACAACATAAACATATTTGAAAAGTCTTAATTTATCAATAATTTTATCATGATTATGCAAATGGAGAAGTCTTCCAAGATATTTTAAGCTATCAAGATGTTGCTGTTGAAGAATTTCTCAAATTCTAGAAATTAGGTGAATAAGCACCGTAAAGTCCAAGTTTATCTAGTCCTACCATTTCGGACAATTGGCAGCCATCACATAACAACAGAGAAGAGTTTATCTATGTAGATATTAATCAACAAGAAGTTGATATAACTAGGAGACTATAGATAACGAGTCTTGATACAATTGAAAAAGGCGTAAATAAAGATGAATAAAAAATCAGTTGTGTTACGTCATGTTGTTAACAACTGACTCAAGCCAACAGAGAAAGGTTTTGCCAAAATTTTAGGAAGCTGGATTCGCATTACATGGAAGCCTAATTGTATAAAGGCTTCTTAAAGATAATCTATAAATAAAGACTCCTAATACTTGAATAGCAAGCGAAGGGAACAATTAAAAGAGTTAAAGTGCAAAGAGTCTGAAGTTTTATCTCGAGTGATTGAGTCATTTAACATAATAACTGAATGAGTATTGTATTAATTTGATGTCCTGAGAGAGTAAAGAGAGTGAGAAAAACAAAATCTCAAGAGATACTCACTATAATGGAAAGTTAACCGTAAAAAGAGTTTAAATATATGCTATTAAATAGTATATTGTCAATTAGTTAAGAATCTAGAGATGGGGATAGTGGAGCAAATAAGAGATTTTGTTGTTGATCTCTTTATTTTTATTTGCTTAATAAAGTATTTTATTAAGTAATGTTTGACAGACATAAGAGTGGGAACTATAAATTGTGTTACTAATTTCGTATCTCATTTATTTTACTATGTAGGTGTTCCCTTAACAACTTACACATTTCAACCCCAAAGTACACACTCAAATAGAAAAACAAACTTAGCCACGACTTCTGCCAAAGGCATCGTTCTTGTCAAATAAAAGAGAAAATCAGAATTACATTAAAAAGTCTAAATTTCGGCCACCGTCCATATCAATCTCAATATCTCAGCACAAAATCTACAAATGAATCTGAATTGGGCCGCCAGCCCAGATGTCATCCAGAAGGCCCATATCCAAGTATCAAAACTCGTCATCGTAAGATGATATCGGTCATCTCCTTCTACTCGGAAGAAATGGCAGCAGCTGATTCGAAGTGGAAGAGCACTGCTCTCCTGGTAATTGATATGCAGGTATTGTTTTCTTGAGCTGCTTCTTCTGTTGTTGTTCACCGTTTATGTGTTCTTTCTCGATTTATTTGTCGAATCTTTTTCCAGAAAGATTTTATTTTGCCTGGTGGTCCGGTGCGTGTAAAAGGCGGTGAAGCTATTGTTCCCAATGTTATTAAGGCAGTTGAAGTAGCTCGAAGCCGTAGAATTCCTATTATTTGGGTACAAGTTTTGGCATTTACTTTCACATTCTCGAAATAGGGATTTTCCGGATTTTTAAGTTTAATTATTTTCTTGCTATGGTAGTTTAGTTGTGTAGGAAATCGATTTTAGCTGCCTTTGAAATTTCAAAGCTTGCTATGAATCATTTTTACGAAAACTTAGGAAAATGCTTTTAGGTTGTTCGTGAGCACGATCCTCTGGGTAGAGATGTTGAATTGTTTCGCAGACACTTGTATTCTGACGATAAACCAAAACCAACCTCTAAGGGAAGCGTGGGTGCAGAATTGGTTGAGGGTTTGGTGATCCAAGATGGCGACTATAAGCTGGTGAAGACGAGGTTTAGTGCATTTTTTAACACGAACCTCCACTCTTATCTTCAAGGTGCTGGCGTCAATCATTTAGTAATCATTGGTAGTATAACTTCAACTTCATTTTGTTTTTCTCAATTATGATTTAGTTTATGGTGTTCTGTATAGGATTTGTGGTTAATCCTCATTCCTTTGGTTACCCTATTAGGTGTTCAAACTCCAAATTGCATCCGGCAGACTGTCTTTGATGCAGTGGCGTTGGATTATCATACGGTGAATGTTATTGTTGATGCCACGGCTGCTGCCTCCCCTGATATACACACTGGTACTGCCTTAACCTTAAAATGATATGCCACTATATATTGTTGCATGTCAAGGCTGTCTTCTTCCTTCAGGTAGTCAGATTCATAGGTGGATTGTTTGGGGAAAGAAGACAATTTATAAGAATTTATAAGAGTTAGGTGCTCTCTTCGTTGACAACAAATTTGTGAAAACCTTGATGAAAAAAGAAGGGGAAAAGAAGCCAAGTAATAATCTGGTTATGATGTGGTTTCTTAAAAGTTAAACTTTTTTGATGTTTATTTATGTAATTTTATTGGATTGTTTGGTGGCTTTTATTGGATTCCTCCGAGTTATTTCTGCCTGCTTCTTATTCTAGGAAATATATTCCTTGTTTAATATTGATTTAGGCAAATAAGAATAGTAAAATTGCAAAATTCTGCCGTGGAGAGGTTCAAACTCTCATGGAGTTGAAATTTTTTAGGCTGTGTTTTGACCGAATGATTTGGGAGTTCAAGGATCTGAAATCCATTGTGACACAGAATGCAAGTACCAAAATGAAGCAACGCTTGAAAGGTTATATGCAGTACGGACAGATTCGTTGTCCTAGTTACAAATAGTTTCATTATCTCATACACTCTGGAAGCAATCTTCTCACCTGCATTGCCCTTTACATTTCTCATATTAATGGAATGAACACTGAGTGAAAACAGGATTGTTAACTGATGATGCGTTCTTTCCTCTTCCAGCTAACATTGTTGACATGACGAATGTGGGAGTGGCAACGCCAACACTAGAAGAATGGTGTAATCTTGATAACCAGTAGACTTGGCTGCTAATCAGCAAAAAATACATGGGCTACTCTTCTCTTGTTGATTTGTGGTGTCCTTGCGCAATGTAAGATCCTTGTGACAACATACAAGCATAGCTTGCCATTGCTGGGCACCAGAAGCAGGTTTTCTCGAAAACGTGTGCCTCTGTGCTTTTATTACAGAAACTGTTTATTAGACATGCCTCCACTGTTGGGATATTGTGCTTGATTTATGTGTGATTTTACAGATCTGGTTGTTCTTCATGGTATGTGCACATAATTGGCTTTGTATGTCTACAAATTTTACACCATAAAATAAACAATTCAATCATTATCTGTATTTTTTAAATTTTATCTCATTCTCATAAGAAACACTAAAAACAAAGACAGACATGGCCAATGTCTTGATGGTTGGGGGAAAAAACACGGAAACGTAATTGTAATATGGTTTGTTGACAAGCAAATTGTTATTTATGAGCAGAAGAAAATGGAGACAATAATAAAATTGCTTTCATTGAGAGTCAAACTTAAGACCTCTCGCTTACTAAACGGGTGCTCTAACAAGCTGAGCTATGAAAGCCTGCAATGGTGCGCTTTGATAAATGCTTAAATTTTCCTGTACCTTGGAAACAAGAAATATGTATGGTTATTCTTTCTACCGAGGCATAGGGAATTCTGTTAGGAGAGAAGAACCCCTTTATTCCATCCATGTTATTTCTGCAATTTAATTCAATTTTTTTTTACTATTCGTTTTTGAAATTACCCTATCTTTATCTTACACCTCTTCCATGCAATTATAGAAGTAATAATATGTTTCTTTAAAAAATAATTGTATAAATAAATTAATAGTATTTTAAATATAAATATTATTCCATTTATAAAACAAGAAGAATCTAAAAGTTAAAGATAAATAAATTAAATTAAATTTGAGAGAGGATATTGAAAAAACAATATCCTAGAATTGAGGGAAGTGAATAAAATAAATAAAAATTGAGGGAAAGGAAGTGTGTAGGAAATATATGAAGAAATAAGAGCATTAAAGTAATTTAATATTGTGTAATCAATACGTGGTTTATATTCCCAATATATAAATATAGATTGTTATTTATGCTTTCATAATATTAGTTAAACTTTAAGATTTTGAAATAACATGCACTGAATTTTTAACACTTAAATAGTAATGAACCCAAAAAATTAAAACCCAATCACCCAAAGTGAACTGCCCTTGGGTTATGTTATTTGGGGGGTTCAAACTCCAAACTGTATCCAACAGATAGTGTTAGATGCAGTAGCATTGGATTATCATGGGGTAAGTGTTATTGTCGATGCCACTACTACTGCCACACCTGATATACACAATGGTATGGCACTGCTGCTAAATGTGGACTGTTTTTTCATCAATTTTCTTGCAGTTCTGTGGTCTAAGAGTGGTATGTTTCCTCTTCCAGCAAATGTTGTTGACATGAGAAAACATTGTAGTGGCAACACCAACGTCGGAAGAATGGTTTAAATAAATCTGACAAGAGATATATTATTATGCCTGGAAATTAAGCTGGATGTGTCCCTTTGTGGGACTGGGGGTGTATCAATTTAGTGACTTTGCTTCTGTAGCACAAGTTGGTCTGTGAGATTTGATTGTTGAGTTTGTGTGCGCGCGCATGATGAGACAATGAAAATTTGATTAAACGACAGCATTGAATTTTCGGTGACAAGTAAGCATTTTCGCAAATGTAGAGTGTTTTATATATTCAAAACATGATTCCTAAAATCAACCTGATTAGAACATTCTATTGCTCATATTGCATATCTATAAAGAGGATTTTTTTTGGCAAACCAAGTATGTTCCACATGTTTATCATTTGTATATGGTCATCGTCAGCTTCAAAACTATGTACTAGGTTTTATTAGATTAGATAGATTTGAACTTCTTAATTTTATGGTTAGATTCTTTCATTTTTAAGCATTAATGTTATTACAAAGGGAGCAGTACTCTTTATTTCATTCTTGTATAGTAAAATTTGCATATACAATTTTGAGGTTATTTATACACGAGTTAAGGATCTTACCTTCCCTACCCATAACGATATGTTTTGTTAAAAAAAAAAAAAAAAGGTAAGCATTTTCAAGCCCTCCCTCTCGATCATTTTCAAAGGGAGAACGGAAAGGACAACTTCGTATTTCGTATTTTGAGTGGTTGTATTAAATTTATATATACTATATTACTATGATTTGTCAACGATAAATAACTTAATGTTGATTAATTAAAAGACCCTCTTTTCATTCTTCAAGTCGGCCTTTCATCATTTTTTACAATTTTAATATACATTTAATTTTAAATAACTTCATTTCCGTTATATTATAACGAATTAATTACACAACTTACAAGAGAAAATTATAAATATAGAGTGGGCTATATTCAATAATTATACTTTAGAAGTTTCACGACTGTACTTCAAAAAAATTAAAATCACAACTTTTTATTACATGTTTAAGTACTATACATATATACATGTATAACATCAATTTTCTTTTGCGAAGAATCCGAGTGACATCCAAACTCCCAAGTCAGGGTTCATCGCAAAACGCGCACTGTCATCCACTATCCCTCATAAATCGTGTTAAATATTTGAAAACGAAAGAGTCGTGTTTGTGAACAACCCCAACCATCCTTTTGTGATGGGAGTCGTTGCTATTATCGGACGTATTGGCCAAACCTTCCAAATATCTATTTAGGGAAAGCAAAACACAGAGAGCACTACAACACTTTGATCGCAACTACAATCTTGAACGAGAGTTTTGGTCCCAATCCAACATTTTCCATTACACGATGAAGCATGCAATGGGGTGCATCCTATTATTGATTTCTGTCAATGTTTGTAATGGAAATTTGTCTTTGTTCTTTCCCATTGATGGTAAGGGATGAAACTCTCTATAGTGCCCATTTTAATAAAATATTTCGAAATTGAGTAGGTTTTTTTTTTTTTAATCAACATTCAAAATCGACATATTTTATGGGCTAAAGGTGTGTTATGTGTTAGTGCGTACTTAGGTTAAATATTGTGGAATGTAATATTTTTAGGAGTACTTTGATTGTAATACAAGTATATGTGTATAATTCTTAATCAAATATTTAAAATAAATTTTAACTTATAAAGTGATTGTGACAATCAGAAAAAAATTTAAGCAGTTTAAAAATAATAAAATTACAAAGAATTATATGAAATTAAAATAAAAATATATAATGGAGGCACCAAAATCATTGGCTAAAATGACTATAAATTTTGAAAATTATAATTACGTACTATAACGAATAGATTAATTAATGTTTCTTTAGTTTGATTTTTATACTTTAATTAATATATATATATATATATTAAATGTTCGCATGGATTTTTGATGTTTTTATTTAAAAATCATCTCTAAAAACAAATACTTATTTACTAATTTATTTATTAAATTATTTTTAAATTTGTTACAATAAAAATTTTAAAAGACTGTTACATTTAAGCATGAGGTGCATATGAATTTAGTAGAGTATATATAAATTAAGAAAAAATATTTTTAAAAAGGGTTTTCCTAGTAGATTAAGTACAAAAGAGAAATAACAAAGTTTAGTATAATGAATTATTACTTAGATTGAAAAATAGTTTTGACTAATTTATAAGCTATTTTATAACACTTTATATTTTGAATTAGTTTATACGTATAATTTTAGATGTTAATATTCAAATTTATTTGTTTCTCATTTGCTTTTGACAAAAAAATATTGTTTTGATAATACTATATATGAAAAAATACATTTAGATTCATTAATATTTTCTAAAAAATTTTAAAACAACATTTAATATAAGAAGAAAAAGAACAACGGAATATAATATTTAGATAATAATAAAAATAAACGCCAAATAAATTAAATTAAATATTAATTTAGGATAATATTTTGATAAAAAAAAATTATTTCCACAAATAACCACCTCCACATGACTTCAACGAAAAATACAATAATTGATTGATAGATAGATACTATATTAAAAGTATTTTTTGTAAATACTGATTAAAATATAAAAAAATTAATAAATTATTTATTCACATTTCATAGAGTTTATGTTTTATAATTTTTGCAATTAATTTTTTAAATAAACTATAATAAATGGCACTTAATTTTAAAAATAAATGGGAATGGGGAAACGCCATACTCAATAATTGCTCTGGACCAGCAGTGCGATTAAGGAGTCGACTTGGTTCTCCATCAAACTTGGACTCTTGCCCCCAAAATATCGGACAAAATTTGCCCAAATACATTTAATTATATGACAATTACGTTATTGCATTTTTAAAGTGGCTATGTTTGTCTCTTTTTTCGATGTTTACTGTTATTCAAAAAACTTAAAATAGTATAAATTTTATTGAAATTCAAATTTAAATTTTTATTTCTTTTATCTTTTACAACTAACTAGTAATTTTTCAATCATTATACCTATTCATAATCAAATGAATACGTATCTCTATCTCGATAATTTTTCTATTCATATTTATTTTTTATTATCCTATAAACTCATATACTATCATATCGTTCAATAATTATTACATATTAAATATATATAAAAATAATTTTCATACCCTTTTAAATCTTACAAGTTAAATATAATTTACATCTCCTCCACGTAAATCATTCTCTCCAATTAAACATACATAGCCAATAAAATTACCTCATTCCCATGTGAATATACATGATCCCAACTAACCATAACCAAATCCGAAACAGAATTTCCCTCATTATGATAATTTCCCTCGTCATAACCAATTCACTATATAGTTCTCTTACAAAATTTGCATAATGGACACTTCTTGATCGAGTTATCCGATGTTAATGTGTTGATTCCATACATACTATTGCTCTGCTATGATGACTGAGTAATTGCCATGCCAGACTGATCTGTTGTTGATGACAAGCCAGGTTAAGAGTGTGCAAAATTGGATCAACCAATCTAGCGAAATTAAAATTTTCAATTCGAAATTCATAATGATAATTTTTGAAATTTTAATTTTCGATTCGATTTTGGCATTCGGTGTATCATATTGAAACGAATATTCAAGTTCATTTTTATTTTTATATTAATACTGCCATTTTTGTTATTATCATTGGCATTTTGTATTCTTATTTTTTCTATGAATATAGTCGTTTTTCATTTTTCCCTCCTTTTCATTTTGTTTTTTCTAGTTTTTAAATAAAATTTGGTAAATGAAATAGTGAAGCTAATCAGCCAAAATTATTTCTGTAGTACATCAAACGGGAACAAAAAGGTCGGTTTCATATTCGATAAGCATATGCATATTTGAGTTCGACTCAGTTAGCGAATGAACACACTCTTATATGATTATATATTGCATATGACTAAAACCAAAAGGGGCGTTTCCAGAATTGGTCACATGATGAATTCATTCATGTTGCTTGGGACATAGTTGAATTGATTTTCGACCATATATGCAATCCACCACGCTGGGCTTAGGGCTTGGTGGAATGGGACAGACATTTTGGGATTGGGATTTTTGGAGAAGGTAATATGAATTCGGAATCCAGGAGGATACCTATTCATTATTTGATTTCAAACGTAGAGAGAATGTGTCAAGTTGGATATTGATCTCCGATTGTGGGATGAAATTGTGCAGGGCCGAGGCTGTGGGGGATTAGAGTGTGATTTGGAGGACCTCAACAAAACCACTGGCCAATGGGACTTGCATGTATCAGATGCACCTTCACCATGCAACTCCTTGCAGCCACACAAGATGATTTTTGGTAGTTTTTCCCACTAAACATTATTTTGAGATACTTGTGTTTTTGTGTTCATATTCATATCGTGTCCTCATGCAACTTGTTTCTATGCACTTATGATGCTTAATTGTGGCTAGGCAAGTAGGGACTACAGTTGTTGTAGGGTAATCGCCTCGACAGGAATGAGTTATGTTAGGCTTTGTTTGCAGTCTGTGCCTTGCTTTGTGAAGCCTGCACACGTGATACGCGGAAGGCATGATATTGTGCATAAGAATTTCTCAGTGAGATCTTTCAAGCAGCACTAATTCAGTGGTTCTGAATTTTGATATTGTGCATTGCTGAGTTTCATGCCCCTGAAAAATTTGTTACAATTACACACATATTTGCAGAGCAAGTTCTTTAAGGCATTTCTGCTCCACTGAAGAAGAGAGGCCTTGTTCAAATATTGATATTAGGAGGTGGCTTTACTGTTAACTCTGTTAGCTCTCAAGCGGCTACAGACGTTCTACCAATTGTCAAGGGCACTCAAATTTTGGTAAATCCATCCCTTGTGCTTGATCTAACATTTCAACGGCTCTGTGAGTATATCTGAATCCTTTCTGTGACACTCTATTCATGACCATTTCTTCAATTATATGTTCATTTTGGGGGGCCTGTTGTCTGCATGATTTTCCCGTTCTAATCATCTTGCTTGACTTGCTCCTCTGAAACTTGAGTTTCGCGCTTAATGGCCAACTGCAATATGACAGTCAAAAAATGAACGTGCATTAGCAAACATCAAACTCTTCGAATGGTCACCTTGGAACTACTCATGACAACAACATATATGACAACCTATATGCATGCAATAATCTTGCCACACGCGTGCCTGTGCACGAAAAAAGATTTATGTCATTTAAACTACAGATCCTTAATCTTTTCAACCATAGAAAACCAAAACCCCTGCTGCAATATCTCAAACGTTTGAAGAGTTTGACCAGCAGAAGATGAGCTCCAAAGACCAACAACATGTTATCTGCATAAGGTTAGCCATAAAATTGACTTCTAGTACGACTACCAGTAAATGAAATGGATCTACCAGTTATTCCTATTTACAAAAGGAGAACTGGAACCCAACAGAGCTCTGAGATTTGACCATTTTATATACATCTAGACTAAGATTCATGCTCTGGGTGAGTTCTGCAGGTTATTCTCTCCTGTTCAGTTACTTCTGCAATAGAACAACACTAGCGGTGTGCCATTGGACTTCTTAAACCACCTAATTTCTCTAGTGTCTCTATGTAGGACAGTTTCTTCTCTGTGGTGGAGTTGGGTTGTTTGCTGAGGTGCTTTTTACTAACTTCGTCTTGAAACTCTTTCTTTGTTTCCGTCTCTTCGTCAAAACTCCAGCCCATAACATCCGACAGCGTCATTTCAGTGGGTGTCTCTGTTGAATAATCTTCTGAAGCATTTCGAAGTTTATGCAGTGCCCTAATAGGTGGGGACTCTTTAAAGGAGCTCGTCTTTAGTTCTGCTCCTTGTGGATGTCCAGCAAGAGAATCAGCGTGCATGACATCATCTATTCTTGACAAGACTGTGAATGCCAGGCCTTCTAAAACTCTTGAGTAGCTTTCCAGGATCGCTTGCCCCACATCCTGCAATATCAAGAAAGGATGAACCCTCGTACAAAAACAAATATCTGAATCCTAAGGAGTTAATTTAATGACAATCACAGACATGATTCAACAGTTTAGCAGTTTGAGAACTTCTTATTGAAAAACCAAAAAGAAAAATCTAGTTAAGTAATGACACTTAATAAGGCTGCATCCCATTTTAACATTAGATACAAGTTTCTGGAGCAGTTGAATGTCAAGAGATTAAAAAAATAGAACACTTCTTACTCGACTGCATTGGATTTTGGAGATCTCTAGATTGGATTGGGGAAGCCCTGGAAAACGATGCTTCAACATTAGCAAGATAGTCTCTGCTCGATCTTCAATAAGTTCTCTCTTCTCCAAACTCACACCTGAACTCCAAGAAGACTTGTTATCTTTAGCATTCAGTTTCCTTCTCCAGATCACCACTGATGCCTCCAGCCTATTTTTGAGGTCAAGAATTTTATGGTCTGACGAAAGGTCCACAATTGAAAAAAGGTAGCTCGGATCAAAGCACTCGTCTGTTATGATCTTGTATAGTGTATCTCCAAGAATTGCTTTCCCATTCTATTATGAACAGAAGTGGGGATAAATATATGTATAAATATACACTTACTAATTCTGTAACCTGGATGAAATGCTTCTCTGGTTTCTCATACCTTGGGTAGAGTTTCGATGTAGCTTTCTGGAATTTTCATCTCAGACAGGACCTGAGAGTTTATGGCCATTGCAGCTTTCTGTACTTGATTTACCGTGTCTCTCTGAAGCAGAAGCCACTTTCTTGTGGCCTCAGACAGACCATCTGGGGGAACCTGAGGAGTAGGAATCCACCATTTATCATCTTGTCTCGTGGGTGTTCCTTTCAGGGATTCCTCATCGTGCTGCAATGAGTAGTGAAACTCATTCTGGTCTTTGAAGTTGTCCAGACAATCCTGCACAGGGTTGGTACATCATAGTATACATAAGCAACTACTCTCAAGAAACAAGGTCCTAGAACCAGAAAAAGATCATTAATCAATTGCAAATCTGCCTTACTAAGAGCATCGCATCAAGCTTGCGTAAGGCAGGTATGTTCATGTAGAGATCAGTCCTCTGCCTTGTCATCATAACCTGGTGAAGAATGTAATCTAGTAGTTAATTCAATGATCTGAAAGCATGAGATTAACTAATCAATACTCATGTTTACAAGCATTTGCAATTTCATCATCTATAAGATGTGTGTGTGTGTGTGTGTAGAGAAAGAGAGAACCTCCATATCATTTTGTTTTGAAGGAACAAATTCAACAATGTGATCTGTGACAGATAAGAGCCAATCAATCTCTTTTCTCCACCTTGCTTTGGTCTCTGCTGACATGGGCTCTAATCTCTTCTGTTCTCCAAATACAGAAGCTAAACACAATCAAAAGAGAAAATTATGAACAGTCCAAAAAATTCTTTGCACCACACTCACGCATGCATATAACTAGTTTTTTCCCCTGGTGGCCTGAATTTGCTTAAGACAACAGAGACTGATTGCTGATGTTTGATATCAAGAAACAGGAATCGGTATAAATATCATGTAAAAGGACTCCATGCTGAATCCTCTTGACATTGATTACTGATGTTTAAATTCTTATGTCTAGTCAAGACTTGCAGAAAAAGAAGCTCAGATACCTGCTAAGTTTGTGATTGCATTGGACAAAGCCGAAGCAGATGAAACGCCTTTTCCCCCACCAGACATGTCCTCGCCCAGGAGCAACTTTGCAAACCGTTCCTTCATCAATTCCATTTCTGAATCATGGAAATCAGAAAAGAAACGCATCAGCAAATAGCATGAGAACATAAACAAGCGAATGAGGTTCAAATATTTGATTCAATTAGCCAAATTTACCTTATGTTCAGGTTATTATCAAATTTTAATCAGTTATGTTTCTGATCTATTTGAGTACATCCTAGAGTATTACATAGGCGTGTACTGTTTTTATCAGTTAACATTCAAACTTTTATACAAACAAGTGAAAATTTTGTTTGTTCATTTGAACACACATGCATCAGCTATGAAAATGCACGGGTTGCGTGGATTAGTTAGGGCTTTCCAAACTTTCAAACTTCTAGTCAAGGTTCTAACCATCCACCAGAGGGTTAAAAAAAAATCTCCTATGAAAACGCATATATCTACTAATCAGAGCCTTTTTGTAATCTAGTGTGTCAACACCCCATGTCCTAAGACGACAAGGCCACAAACCTTAACAGATGCAAGAATATCTTAACAGTTGCAATCCATCAAAAACTACACAACGATATCAAAATCCATAAACCTGAAAGAAAAAAATCCAAGAAAAAGGGCGACGCTTGCTTTGCCTTGCCTGATTGTGATTGCCTCTCTGTTGAATGAGGGTCTGTTCTACTTCCTTCTCTGGATAACCGGGACTTGACGTATTCCGTCCGTTCAGGGCCACAACCGTTTTTTGTCCGTTCTGTTCGTGAATGAACATGTAAAGGAATGGATTCATAGCTTCTTGTCGCCGCCCTGTGATCGGCCACCGGCGAAAGCGAGCCACTGTTCTCAATGGCCCAGCTCCTGGCCCGTCTTCTTCCATCTCCGTTCTCCACCATGAAAGGCAACACCCCGGATTTACTGATTTCCCTTTCCTCATCCGGGGCTCGTGCCATTTTCCTGTCTTCCTTCCTTGTTACAGTTCACGCGGAAATGTCTATCCTGTGGACTAGGAAATGGGAGAAAAAAACAAAGACTGAACTCAGCAATGGAAAGGGGCAAAGGATTAGACTTTTTCCCTTCCCAAAGGGATGGATGGAGGAATTAAGATAAAGAAAGATGATTCTGGCGATAATGATGAAAATGGGAGGGCAATCCTGGGGAACATTGGAGAAACCTGGGGCGCTTGTTTTAGAGTGAAATGTAATTAAGGCAAGTCATACAACCGAATTTTGACCAAATACAAGCCAGATTGTCAGAATGGGATCGTGTTTCTTCTTCTGGTTTCTGTGTCCTGTTCTTTAGTATATTTATGTATTTACTTGTTTAGTTATTTTTTCAAATATGAAGAAATTGGATGGTTTGCTTTCAATTTAAGGGTGCACCTTTTCTAGTCTCTCTCTCTCTCACACACACACACAAAGCATACATATTTTTTTCAGTATTATGGATATCTTGAGTGATTAATGGACTTTTTACAAGATTACAAATTGCAAATCTATGCGCTTTTATCAACCCTACAGTGGTTGAGTGATTTGTTGAAGCGTTAATTATTGTATTGATTCAACATGATCTGATTACATTAAAATCGTCTCATTTCGCAAGATTATTTTAATTAGGCACTGGATAAAGGAACTGGATTATTTAAAGTGTGCGATCCCATGCATTCATTTTTCCATCTTGATTTCCGTGTATAACAAAAAACTAATGATTTTTTATTTAATGGGATTTGAAGTTTAATTAAATCGGCCAAAATAACAAAAATTGTCTTTTTATTCAAAAAAGTTATATCTCTGTTGATTTACTTTTTGCCATTATCAAAACATTGACCCATCAAACAAAATTACAAGCACCTAGAATGTGATTTTTTTCTGCCTCTTATTTTTTATATAATTCATAAAAGTTATAATTAAAAAAAAAAAACAAAGGAACCAATTGGAATGGGCCATATGTTAGTAAATGCAACGGGCCTAATAAGGCCCATTCAAACACGGCCCTTTACAACCAAAAACGTGCTCGTGTTAAGTACAATGCGTCGCTCCACGCAGGGAGGCTGGTTTCTGCGGACTGGAAAACGGCGACTGAATTGGAGACTGCCGGCATGCCGATGACCCGTCCATTGTCCAGCTGCCCCGAGCGACAGCTCCAACTCGTCGTGGAAACACCAAGTTCGGCGCCGACTCGGACCTGATCGACACTTTCCCCCTCCTGGAACCGGCGACAGTAGGCGCCTGGACTAGATCAACTCAAATAAGTGTAAACAGAGAGGAATTAGGGTTACCACTGCTCCCTCTGTGCCGACGGATGACGTCTCCGATCTTGCCCTTGGGTAGGCTATTGGCCCGCCCGATGCGTTTTTCAGAAGAGGATTCAGTAGTACTAGAATTTTGAGTTGGCTATCGGGGCTTGTGAATCGAGAATCCTCGATTCGGTCCCTTTTGGCAGGTACAGCTGCATTCAAATGACGTTCTTAAGTTTCTTACTACTACTTTGAGGGCTCTTCACTTTAATGATTCGCGCTTCACTTGCAATTCAGTTGCAAATCAATTGGCATAGTTGAGTTGGATATGATTGGCACTGCAATGGCTAATGGAGCAGGGGCATTGGGCATGCTCTGCCCCTTGACAGAAGTGACACTTTGATGAACCTGAACTAGTTTCTGCGTTGCATCAAGGCAGACTAGCTGAGTCTGCAAAACGTGGTTTTGCAGCCTCTTGTTAGGAGTGACACAGTTGAAACCAGCAAAGCCGTGGCTGACCTTGTTGCAAACTCAAAGCTTCACTTCCTCAAGAAACCACTATTTACTATAGAATCGAGCTGTAAATATTTATAAATTTAATCTTATTTATAGTTTGTCTGACTTTAAAAAAAAGTTAATTTCTTAATTTCACTGATTTGAATTAAATATAAAAATGTAATGAAATTTTTTTAAAAAATGCTTTTAAAATATTGTAAGAAGACTTTGAAGAATACAGTTAGGACAAAGTCAACTTTTAAGCTTTAATTGTCTTCAAAGTTGATTGAAATTTCTAATACGGTGAATTAATCGTTACAGCACTTCAATTGTGGATCAAGATTTAATAAATCTTGTGAAAAACATCTTAAATTTGATGATCAAACCCTGAAAATTTCTTAAAATTTATGAAGAGAATTTCTTTATATTCTTTTTTCAAAACTTAAAATTGTAATGGTCTTCATTTGTTATGTGTTATTACGTGTGGGAAGCTTGTAAATGACACCTTATCCATAAGGGTGTAGAAGACATTCGTTTAATATTCAACATACGATGGGATGCAACTGAATTAGTCATCACCACAATTTGAGGCATTGATTGTAAATTTGTCTCCTTTCCTTATCTAAGGAGACCTAATTGTGGCTAGATTTTGACATTCCAAACAAGGGTGTACAACACTTAGTGCTATTTTAATGGCTCGCACGTAACACCATTTAATTGGTTAGCCATATTTTGTGTAAAATATAAATTCATTTTATTATTTAATTAAATTTTTAAAATATAAATAATTGATTTTTTTACAAATATCTAATACAAAAATTGTCATATGTCATCATTATATTAGATAGAAAATTTTGTGGTCTACAATAACATTTTCCATCTTTTATTAGGGCGGCTAGTAGCCATTAAATTAATTTCAAGTCGAATGTTGTGCTACTTTTTCACATTTAAATGTTGTTCAAGTGCAACCCACCTCTGTTGAATGAGTTGTGGTTAGGTTTATTATTAAATTAAGTTACTTGACTTAAGTCGATCGAATAGTTCAGTTAAAAGTTCAATTCAAACTCAGTCAAACTCAAATTCGAATCGAGCTTCTAATAGGTTGACCAGCTTTAACAAGCCAAGCTCAAATCTACACTCTCGAGCTCAAAAGCTTGTTAAGCTACTTGACTTTAGGTACAAATCACACTCTCACCCCACCCCTTGTTAGATTTTTCCAAACCCCCTCCCCCCTCCCCCACCTCTTGTTGGCAGAGTTTATCTCAAACTTGAGTTTTATATATGTATTTCAAGCTCAAACTCTAAAAACTTCAATTGAGTCAAGGCCTTGACTTGTTTATTGGTTATTCCATCCTAGAAGATAGATGTTCTCCCACACATAAGTGAAGCCTAATGCAATCTTTTGGCAATGACGGCAGATAAGCATGATGAAGTGTGGTCCGTGATGAAAGTAAATTTCCCTGAATATGTGGATCAATCAATCTATACATGGTTGCTTGATTTCAATGGCTGTAACATCTATTTACTAGTAACTATGTTCTACTATGGATCATCTGGAAACCTAAGTTACTTCAGCTCCAGAAAAGTTTATTGACATTTCATACAGTGACTTACAAACAGATTTGGCACTACTATATTTCTATACAACTAAGTGAATAACATTGAAATAAAAAAAAAAATCAGAAAAATGATCATGTAAAAGACTGAAACGTAACATCACACTCATATATGTATACAAAATGGAAAAACCAGTGTTGCTTTTGTCTTCATATTTACAGGCTGACAACTGAAAGTGCGAGGGGGGAAGTGAAAATGCCTGCTCTCTGCTCCCAATCTTCTCCTCCTTCGCAATCAACCAACTGTTCGTCCAAGAGAAGTTGAAGGAGAAGCAGCACCTTTAAAGACGAGAAAATTGAGAGTCTCCAGCGTGAAATATATGAAACTTCCTTTAGCATGAGTAAAAAAACAGCCAAAGTTGGAACCCACCACACACTGCCACCCATTCCCGTATTTCTTGTCAAATTCCTGCACCAAACACAAAACCACAACTTCCATTGAAGAACTGCATCATGTGTCCAAACCCCAAAGGGGACTTAAATAAAGTACTAAAATAAGATAAAGAATGATCACTTCATCACCTTCTTGATGTGCGCAGCAATGGATTTGCAGTCCAAGACATCATAGAGATCCAGAGCATGAGAAGCAGAAGCCATTGCTTGGATCTGCATCTTCAATGGCATGTCAGTATCATCTATCAAAGCTTTCCCTTCCAACATCTTCCCACAGACAAGATCCTACTTCAAAATTTTGGAGATGCCAAAGAGAATTTTCTCCTCTTTCTTCTTGCTCTCTTATCTTTTCCAAGAAAAGAACCAAGAAGATACTAATAATATGTCAAGATGGTAGATGACATCTCAATGCAGGCCTATCATTATCTGCTCTACCCCTCTAAAGCACACGGGAAATACGCGTGGAGTTGATGTGCATTCTTGGCGTGGTTCAAGTCATATATTTCTATTTTCTCCTCACTTCAAAGAAATCTTTTAACTTTATTCCACGTCCGGACAATCTCCTTTCTTTCTTGAGTTGCCAAGAGGATAACGATGTTACGGGCTTCAGGACAAAGTTGATGAGGCCTAGAATAATCCATGGCCTTACTCTGGAATTTCGGTTGTAATTTGCTTGGAGAGATTTTGTGGAAAGTGCCACGGAATGAAATACATATCTTCGCCAAAAGGGCAACAAGCAAAGTGACAAAATTGATATTTTTCTTACAGCAAATATCTAGATAAACTGTACGTCACAAGTAACCATAATATTTTTTGAACGGTTTGGAATTTCGCCAAAATCTCCAAAAATGGTTACATAAATAGAGTTCTTATAATTAGCACTCATATTGCAAGTAATTCAACAGTCAAATAACAGAAGGTTGCAGTGTTGAAAATTTACGATTATGGGGGTGTTATTGATCCTATGTTCTTTAATTTCAACGTTTTATACATGGCAGCTAACAATTGAATACTTTTTCCTTATCTCAATAGTCAATATGCTAATATATGTACGATTGTTTTCCCTAAAATGATAGAGAATGCATGTTAATGACTCACAAATAAAACTTATGTTACAGTGAAAACTAGGGCCATAAGTTCACATTTTTGAAGGGATATAAAAAGAGAAAAAAATATGCCAAATTAATATATTTATTAAAAAACGAGGCTATATTTGGATTTATATTTTGCACAATTTTCGTCACATCAAAATGCACATCTCCAAACACATTACCTATGAAAATTATTATGTTTATCCTTTATGAATTTTTTTATATTTTTATGTTATACTTAAATTTTTCCAACAACTTCTCATGTATCAAAATATGCATCCAAACATAGTGTAAATCTTGCCAATGTGAACTTCATAAATAGTTTTATATTACTTATGCATAGGCTACCCTCTTCTTTAAAATACTGGTATTTTAGAAACAAACTAGATTCCATAATATTTTTGGTATCAAAATTTGACCAATGTATTGGTACCCACAGGAGAACCCTGCATGAAAATTTAGAGAAAGGAATCGGCACAAGTGTGATCCCATAAATAGTAACTCAGAAAAGGGTGTCGGCATATGCGTTCATACTTAATAAAAGTAAACGCCAAAGAGATCATAACACAAACACACATGCATGTCTTTTGAATAAAGGAGAGTGTAAACTTCTATCAACATTAACTTTAAAAGTGATCTTATGTTAACTATATACAAACTACTCACCTCTTTGGGATATAAGCAGTTTAGGGACAAATCAGACCCCATGATACATAATATAAACCCTTATCAACATGAACTTTTGAACGATCTACACTAACATATATGTAGTTTACTCCTTCCTTAGAATACTAGAACTTTGAAGATACATTGTCAAAATCTGATCAATGTGCTAGTACTCAGAGGAAGACCCCATGCAAGCGACTCAAAAAAGTGAAGCAACACGTGTGACCCATGCATAATAATTCAAATAAGGGAGTTGACACATGCATTCATGCTTAAAAAAACAAATATCATAAGAATTACAAAGCACGCACAAGGGCATGCATGAAATTTAAGTAAAATAGCATGTGAACCTTTACAAACATCAACTGCAAACAAATTAAACTCGCATCACATAAAGTATTATACTTTTTTCTAAATGATCTTGTGAAAAAGCTAAATTTAATCGTTGGAGGATCCCTAACCTAATAAACGAAACCTAATTTTAAATTTCGTTTTGATCCACCCCAGCCCATCCCCTTTCGCCGTATTGGCCCTCGTACAAGTCGAAATTGGTCTTGAATCCTGTTTGTTGGGCTTCTATTTTCAAGACGGCTTTCCATATGCAGCCCTTTTAAGATATGCACCAAAAAGGACAGACAATCAAAAAGTGTAGATATAATATTAATATATATATATATATATATAAAATATATTTGAACCCAAAGACTTCTTTCTTTTTTAAAATATTTTTCCTTGTTAATGTATAAGACCCAAGCATTTCCAACTAAATCCAGCCTGTGAACATGCCGATAACTACTCAGAATTGAATAGCACGGACCTGTCATCATTCCAACATTAATCACACGACAGTGACCATTTGTTACCGACACAGCCACCCCAGGGACAGCAACCCCGCATAGGCTTGGAACCAGGTTCAGCGCCACTCTCACCAGCCTCGTTATCAACTGACGTCAATTGTGGCTCCCCTACTTCTCACACAAACCCTATCCTGCGCACTCCCGCCTGTCCCCACCAACCCCCGCTGTTCCACATTTCCCTTTCATGCAAAATCACAAACAGAACACAGACACCTTAACTGAATCCATCACATCTTCTTTCTCGGCCTTCTCAGAATTCAGGAACAGAGAAGATGCTGCACGCGAAATCGGAATCCGACATAACAAGCTTGGCCCCTTCTTCTCCTCCGAGATCTCCGAAGAGGGCGGTGCTCTACTACGTGCAGAGCCCTTCGAGGGAGTCTCACGACGGCGACAAGTTCTCCGTTCATGCGACTCCCAACTTCAACAGCCCCATGGAATCTCCATCCCACCCTTCGGTGGGCCGCCACTCACGGAATTCTTCCTCCACCCGATTCTCCGGGATCTTCCGGTCGTCGCCAGGGCGAAAAGCCGGCGGCAAGACCAACGACAAAGGGTGGCCGGAGTGCAGTGTGATCGTGGAAGAAGGGAACTACGATGAGTACGACGAGGACAAGAGGTTCAAGCGGCGCCATCAGGCTTTGATGGCTCTCTGCGCGTTTGTTGTGCTGTTTACTGTGTTTTGTCTTATCATTTGGGGCGCTGCCAGGCCATACAGGCCTGAAGTTGCTGTTAGGGTAATTATACGTTTCTATCTCCTCCGATGCCTCTATTCGTCAACCTTCTGTCCGATTTTTGCAGCTGACTATTGCTAATTACCCGCAGAGCTTGTCGGTGGAAAATCTGTACGTCGGATCGGGTGCAGACTTCACCGGGGTTCCGACGAAGATGCTGAACGTGAACGGATCGTTGAGGATCGCCGTACATAATCCCGCAACGTTCTACGGTATCCACGTCAGCTCGACTCCCGTCAACCTCGCGTATTCAGACGTCGTCGTCGCGACAGGCCAGGTAAACGATCCTGCTGGCAGTAGAAACAGTTAACTCTGATCTAGTTCTTAGATTGGTTAAATTTATGGGCCTGGTTTCGGTCGTCTGACGTGATGCAGCTGAAGAAATACTTTCAACCTCGGAAGAGCCGCCGGACGGTGGTGGTTAACATACAGGGAACTCGGGTTCCCTTGTATGGGGCTGGATCGGGCCTGGTAGTTGATGATGACGATGCTGTGGAGGTTCCATTAACGTTGGAGCTTGAAATCCGATCGAGAGGAGATGTGGTGGGGAAGCTTGTCCGGACGGAGCACAGAATAAGGGTTTCTTGTCCGCTGGTCATCGACTCAACTACCAGCAAGCCTATCAAGTTTAAGAAGAGTTCTTGCACTTACACCTGAATTGGGATCATCAACTTTTATGCGTATAAATCATTTTTCCTTTTCAGTAAATTTTGTACGTTGTTCCAAAGTGGCAAAGCCCTGTGTGAGATATCGGTGCAATGTTGTAATAGCCCTAGGGGAGACAGTAAGACTATGCCCAACTCATGGAAACAAGGGTTCTCATGTTTTTTTGCTCTTTAAATGTATGAAACTAATGATAGAGAATTAAATAATGTAATGATTTGTGATTTGCACGGGTAAAAGAAGGCAAGGCATCGCATTCAAGTGTTTTTAATCCCAAGGCTATGTTTGAACCTGACTTCCATTCCCCTCGCAACTTACTTTATATTCAAACTTTCAATCAAAGTCTTCCTCTGAATTTAAATTTAAATTTTCCTTTTCTAACATATGACTAACTAACTCATATGTATATACATATAATCATATTTATATTTATTTATACTATATAAACCAATCATTATCTATATATACTAATACATTATCTAATCATTCTTATATAGTTTATTCATATATTCAAATAAATTAATATTTTCATCTTATCAAAATTTTACAACCAAACATACTATTTGTTTCAACACAACTCCCATCGAACATCATTTTCAACCAAAATCCCTCTCCAAAACATAGCCTAAAGGTTCAAAGCTAAGCCTCATCTTTTTTGAATTCGATTTTGTTAATAAATAATTAGTACGTGTATGCGTAAATTAATCTAGTATAAAATTAAAATAATTATTTATTTTATTTTATTTGTGGAATGTATTAGTTTATTTAATTTTTTATTTTATACTTATGCGAAACAATATTATAATTAAAAGAGAAGTGAAAAGAAAAAATAAAGAATAATAAAAAAGTAACTTTGTTATTAAGTTGAAAAGGGGTATATATGTAAAATTATTTAGTATAATCAAAGTAGCTCTAAACTTTTAATAATATATTAGTAAAAATTACACACTCTACACATGTACAAATTTATTTACAAATTATAAAATTATTATTTTTTAAATCTTAGAATAAATTATTTAAATGAAAATATAGAAAATTTAAAACAATAAAATAAAGAATAACCAAAAGAACTTTTAAAAAAAAGTTAACCCGACAGAAAATAAAATTAAAAATAATAAGTTAAAGAAAAGAGAAAAGGTAAAGGAGAAAAAAGATAGAAAAATAAAAAGGATGAAAGCAAGGGCAACTGTTTAATTTGACTTTATGCAACCAAGAATCCCAATTGAATTGATAATATAGTATAGATTATAAATTAAGTTGATCAGGATTATATATGTAAATTTACTTAATTCAACCAGAACACATTCAAACTCTTAATAATTATGAAATTATTTTATTTTAATTATAAAATAAAGTTATTTAATATTAAAAAGCATAAAGAACAGTTAAAACAATAAAACAAAAAAAATATCAACAGAATCTAGAAAAAAGAAGAACAAAATTTTGAGGGAAAACACAAATAAGAAAAGTTAAAAGAAAGAATAAAACTAAAAAAATTATGTGATTTTATTGTGTAAAAATATTTAAAATAAAAATGATGGAAGATCAAAATAATTTAAAAAAAATAGTATTTGAGAAAACATGTAAATATAACGTGTGAGTTGAATGAAAAAAGAGAGAAGAAAATGTTACAAACAAATAAGAGTAATTATGTGAATTTATTTTATACAACTAAAACTCTTTATTGAAATAATAATGTAGTATAAAAATATTGGCAGTATAAATAATTAAAATGTAGAAGCCAAGAACTAAACTTAAGATGCTGGGCAAAGGTGTATATATACTTAAATTTGCCCTCAGAACGTGAAGGCCAAGATGCAGTCATCGTCTTGGCACCACTTGCTGGGCCACACCGTAAATAAAGTCCCCCGTGAAAGACCACCTCTCAACTGCCCATTTAAATCAGACCCCAGGACTTGTCCTCTGCATGTACTAATGAAAGTTGAACATGTATGTGTCAATTTATTTATAAATTATTAAAATTTTATATTTAAAATAATAAAATAAATTTGTTTAAGTAAAAATATAAAGAACATGTAAAATAAGAAAATAAAGAAAGAATAAACATTTTTAAAAAGATAAATTTTGAAAGAAAATACACGTAAAAATAACAAGTTAAAAGAAAAAATGAAAATATAGCAAAGAGAAAGAATTTGTGTAATGGGTGTTAATTGTATATTTTTAAATTTTGAAAATTATATTTAAGATGATAAAATGAAAAAAGGTCAAAAGGTTTTAATAGGAGAGAAGATTTGAGAGAGAACATAAAAGAATAGAAAAATAAAAAGAGGGCGAAAGAGAAGAGTAAAAGAAATAAAATAATAAAATAAAGATAGATATGTAAATTTATTTTATACAATGTGTGCTAAGTATTCTTATTAAAATAATAATATAATATGGATATAGTATATATATATATATATATATGTATGTATGTATGTATGTATGTATGCATGTATGTATATGTGTGTGCATACCGTCACAAAAGAGTGCAAGAATTCAAAGAGTAGATTTAATTCCCCTTCATTGTTAAACATGTTTTTGTTTTTAATTTTAACACACATGCATTCGTTTACAAATAATGCACAGCTTTGGTATTTGGTATACTTCATATATAAGATGCTAGATTTTAAACCAACGAAGTGTGTTTTTGTTTTGGAGGCATGCATGTCTCTTTGTTTTGACGAAGTTGAGATTTATTCATTTAAATTAAGTAAACTAACAACGTTTATTAGTGAAATTATAGTAAAAAAAGACTTTGACTTGGAAAAAAAAATAACTTTGGCCATATATTATGCCTTTTCATCCATTGAGAATACAATAAAAGTTGGATAAAAAATTAATGCACAGGGTTCCCTCTTAACAGTTGTTATGACCAACCAATTACACCATGAAACTCAGTATTTAGCATATAAGCAAAGTCACCTCATGTCGATTTAATTAGTAATATCCAATCGCTATTAGTAACTACTAATGAATTTCTTAAAGCTAATTTTGTACTTGTATTTTGATCTTCGCATCTCTAATTGTAAGTTTTAATCTTTGTTAGCCAAAAAAAAAAGGAAAATAAACAAAAAGAAACTAATCACTAAATTTATTAGAAAAGTAGTAACCCCTGTTGGCCCAGTAATTACCCAATTCCACAAGAAGGCCCATTTTGGCCTAACAGCACTCCCAACGGACCAACCCTAAGCCCATCGTCCTTTTACTTCATCTTCATTCCCCTTTACGTATAAAGTGTCCCTTCAACGCGGCCGCTGCCTCTTCAAGCCTCAGGAAGAGAAGAATCTAGCGTTTCTGCAACTCGAGAGCAATGGTGAACTCACTTTATCTGTTGACGTAATTCTTGGTCCGGATATTGTTTATCTGGATCAATTTCAATTGAATTTTTTGTATATATTTTACGTGTTTAGTGTATGTACAATACCTACAGGGCAAGGGAACTGGCAGCTTTGGGAAGCGAAGAAACAAGACGCACACACTGTGCGTCAGGTGCGGTCGACGTAGCTTCCACATCCAGAAAAGCCGCTGCGCCGCCTGCGCTTACCCTGCTGCCCGCAAGAGAACATGTACTCTGTTTTGCTTTTGTTAATATTTCTTAGATTTTTTATACCATCTAGCTTTTACAATGAGCATTTTTACAATTGTTCATATGCTGGGGAGTTTATTAGTGATTTGATGAATATTGAATTGATTAATACGGTAGTTTTGCAATTTGACTCATAATTATTAGATTATATGGATCCTTGCGTTTTTCTATTGATTCAAGTGCTCTGGTTACTGTGTGTTGCTTTTTATTATTGATATTGTGTAATTTTTTTTGCCGAAGTGCAAAGCAGTCAAGATTCTCGCATTGATTCATGTAGTTGCTTTTTTATCTTGATGGCTTATTGATGGAATCCAATTGCATGATTTTTTGATTTCAGACAACTGGAGTGTGAAGGCGATTCGTAGAAAGACCACTGGAAGTGGACGGATGAGATACCTTCGCCACGTGTCCCGAAGATTTAAGACCAACTTCAGAGAAGGTTTGAAAATTTTTTGGATTTGTTAAGTTCATTGGTGAATTATGATTTTTGTTTTGTATTATTTTGTTCGTTTCAGTGGTTTTATTTTGACATGAGGTTTATGATGATGGGCTCTAGGTACTCAAGCTGCACCAAGGAAGAAGGCAGCAGCTGCTTCTGCTTGAGGTCTGGTTTGGAGGGTTACCTTTGGTTGTACTTCTATTGGCTCTGTTAAACCAATTAGACAACTTTGAATCTTTACATTTTCGTGTGAGCCATCTTTTACCCTGTTAGGTACTTAATGAGTTGATTTGTTGGTATTATTTGATATCAGTTTAATTCATGAGGATGAATGACCACACCACAATGGTTTTGCTTTAATAAGCATTTTCATGATGTGTTGGATTTTCCGGTATTTTTGGAAGGGAAGTTTAACAAGTTTAAACAACTGTTTAAATTTATCAGTTTCCCAGACCTAGGTTAAAAGAATATCTTGAGTTTTTTAATTTATGTCATTAGCTTTATAGGATCAATCCAATTCACCATGTTTAGTTTTGCTTATCTTGGAAGCCTAAAGCATGTTGTGCCCACAACAGCCAAAAAGATCTCAAGATCTGCTAGTATTTAGCTCGTTTTGAAACTTCACAATGGTTAAACTTATTGTAGGCTGGACTTAATTGTACAAACTTATATAAGCCTGACGAGATTTTAATGGGTATTCTAGTGATGATAGATGTTCTACAAAACCTGCTTAGAGCTTGTACCACACCTGATATCAAGTCCTTGTCTCCTTGATTCAAAGTTGCTGTAAGCATTGGCTAATTAATATGTCTCAGCACTTGGCCACCTGCTCGAAGTTGCTAGGTGTGGATGGATGGTTTGTGTATTGTTGGGGTTTATTTGGCCATGTAATGTTCGAATGAGTATGGATAAGGTCTGAATGGCAGGATTTGAGGCTTTTTTTCCCCACATTTAAAAAATATGACGGATGAAAGCAAATGATAGGAAGCTGTAGAGACAATTTTACTGTCAGCTAATCAAAGAAACCTGGAAATGTTCTTTTGAACTGTGCATAAATAGCGATCAATTGGGATTGTGGATTTCCCTGAAAAAATTATTTATACCCCGTCGAATGGAATTGTTAACTTGAGCAAGCCCTGTCCGAGTTCTTTGAGTTTGCCAAAGGTCTCTCAACTCCTTTTTCTGGGGTAGCAATGCCAAGCTTTGCTCAAGAAGGCAGAGCTACCCCCGTGCAAGCAAACTGAGATTGTTGTCTGTTCAAACCGGTGGGCCGTCTATTAGCTGTGGTTGCTGAATGCGGTTACAGAAGACAAATTGATGGATATTGCAAACGGAATGCAAATTTGTCCTACATAGTTCAAGATCAAGATTTGATTAATAAACAGAACTTAGTCATATAGGACCAATCACAGCATTAATTAATAAATTCCTCGATAAAGAAACGGTATATTTGTTTTATTTTTTGGTGTGTTTTAGATTATTTTTTTGAAATTATGTTAAAATAAAAGTGAAAAAGAAAAATGAAATTAAAGAATACAATAATTATAGTGTGGATTTTGAATCCAAAAAATGGGGGAAAAAAATAAAAACAAAAATTGCCAAATTCCTTTGTACAGATTTCCGTGTACGTTCCTTTGCATTAATGGTAGACGCATCGTAAAACTCCGTCGACTTAACTTTATATTAAAGCACGCCTGCAAATTATTGAACGGCGCATTCCGGTGAGCAAAAGCTTGTAATTGGATTGAATTTGATCCACTTTGATAACAAGACTTTAAGAGACTTTTTTTTTTCCAATCATTCTGAAAGTTGCCCGTGGCACTTAATGTAGTTGTCCATGGAACGGTTGAATTAGGTTTACATACCATCAATCATGGAAAGACACAAAGTCCTGTGTAATCACTTCTGGCATGTGTTCCCAACATAGAAGCTGTAGGATGGTGATTGCAATGTGCAGATGATAGAATGGCCCTAAGCACAGCTTTCGAGCTTTCAATGAGCTTGTTCCCTTGTCCTCTTCTCAACCAACATTATGAGATGGGGTCAAAAACAGCATCCCCCATGTAAATGCTGCTATACTGAAGTCTACACCGTCACAATATTCCTTCATTATTTGAAACAGACTAAATTTTAGTAAGTACTTGGATTAATGATTATAACAAATACGATTAGGTCAGCCATTTATTGTTGTAAGAGAAAATATGGCCCCTCCACCGTACAATCCATTCACTTCAGGCCATATTTGCTGTATGAATAGTGGAGAACCATGGAATAGTTGGACTGCATAAAGCTCTCCGATAAGCTTTCCAGTAACTTGCCAAGGGAAGTGACACAACCCCCATCTTGATTATTCCACCACGTTCACTTTCTTCATATGAACACAATGATTTACTCATCCCGTGCCAACTAATGGTTCAACCCTTAATGTCATAAAGATACCAGTCTTTCTTCCCGACAACATCAACAGAGGCACTTCAATGTACAGGTTTGTATAATATTCTTTCTTTTACTCGAGCTAGGAATCCTTTTGGCGTTAGGTAAATGGGGACTTCCAAGAATCTTGTTTAGTTTGTGCCCAAACTGTCTCAAATAACGAGTTTCTCGGAGGCAGCACAAAATTGAGTGAGAGAAAACAAAACTCAGAAATTTGCATTCTTCCTCTGCATTTGTTTCAGCTCTCGAGGTAGCCAAAGCTGAAGCAGTTCCCCTTATCTTTCTTTTCCTTTCATTCCTGAAGTTTCTGGAGCCCAAAACCCCAACAAATTGGAATCTCTCTGTTTCTGCAGATCAGGACGAGACTGCAGGACATAACTGAAGCCACAAATGCTGATGGAGGAATCCTTCCAAAGAACCAAGAGATTCTTTCAGAAGAGACCGAGAAACATCAAATCCCCTGTTGCAGGAGGGTGCCAAAAGCTACTTCCCTTATTTTCTGGTAGCAACATCCGTTCCAAGTTCCAGGAGCTGCGAAATTTCTGCAGACGCTTCTTCAAACGATGGAATCTAGGCGAAGTGGTGGATAAGGAAGGGATCCAATTCACAATAAAAGAGCAAACAGAGGGCAATGAACATTGTGGAAATAATCCCAGGACTGCTTCAGATCACGGAGGATTAGAGGTCTTGAAAGAAGAGAAAAGGGCAAGCAAACACTCTGGAGATAAACAGGAAGACCTCAGTTTCCCGGCTGTGGAATCTTTAGCACAAAAGATGAAAGAACTGGAGATGATGGATGGGAATGATGGTGATCATGTGCTGGATATAGAGGAGGTCCTCCATTACTACTCCCACCTCACATCCCCAGTTTATCTGGAAATTGTTGACAAATTTTTCACGGATATGTATTTAGAATTTCACCTTCCACAGCCGTCCAGGGGCCTCAGCAATTCAATGAGGAAACTGGGCTCTGCCAACAGTTCAATGAGGAAACTGGGCTCTGCCAGCTTTCGCGGTTCAATGAGGAAGGCGGGCTCTGGCAGTGTTCACAGTTCGATGAGGAAACTTGACTCAGGCAGCGTTCACAGTTCGATGAGAAAACTCGGCTCAGGCAGCGTTCACAGTTCAATGAGGAGTCTTGGCCCTCTGAAGCTATAGACAGTTCTGCTTGTGAAAAAAAAATCAGTCTTCATACCATTTCTCTGTGGGTGTAAGTCCAGTTGCAATTGACCTGTTATTTCCATCTTCCTTCATCGTTTGTTAAGTGTTAGTGTCTCCACCAATAAAATAAGTATTTAGAATGAAATCCTGTGATTATCCACTACTTCACCAGTATCCTTTTTCTGTTGATATCAAAATTCTTGATCAAGACTTCCTGAACTTAGTAAATCAAGAACCACATAATTTGAAAATCAAGCATGAACATAAAACCAACTTAAGATGGAGTGAAAGTGAGTGACCATACCAGATGAGCATCCAGACAAAATCTCAATGCAAAATTTGGCCAATGGAGACTGATTATATTGACGAATGTAAGACTGAATTCCATCTGAAAGAGGGAGGCATCTGACGCTTTATGCAAGGACCCAAATCTCTGTTTCTTCCCGTCTGCCAGCTTGCCTATCAAGTCAATCCCTAGACTAGTACAGATTAATTTGAATCCCTCATGATAAGAGCAGTTTCATCAGGAATGATACAGAGCATTACCCATGAAACATACAGGCAAGCCATAGCTAACAAACAAACCATATAAGAGAGATTAGAATCAGGAAAGCGGATTGCATAAAGTTCTTTTGATGATCCTCGCAGTCAATAAAGCTATTAAAAGCGTAGTATTTTGAAAGAGAGACACAGAAATGCATCCTCAATTGAACACTTAGGTAATGGCACATCGCATCAATTGAGAAGCAGAGTACATCTCATCTATATTCATATGTCAATTCATCTATGAACTGAACAAGTCGTACAAGATCATTAGCTCTTATTCTCATGGTACGAATACAAGCAGCAACATGACATCCTCCAAATATAATATCAATACTACGCCATTCCTATATGCTCAGTAACGAGAAACATACAAAGCAAGTCACCAAACTCGTAAGAAACCGATCAGTAAGCACCTCCAGCGCCAAATCGTTCAACCATGTTCTCATTGAGATTCAACCCTGCCATAGCATCCTCCAAACCACTGCTTGCCCGCGCCAACTCCAATGGATCGTTGTAATTCCTAACAGCTCGCACAATTGAACGAACCCTCCGGTATGGATCCACACAATCAAAAACCTCCGGTCCCAAGAACAATCCATCGCATCCCAATTGCATCATCAGCGCTGCATCCGCAGGCGTCACTATTCCTCCGGCAGCAAAATGCACCACCGGCAACCTTCCCATCTGCTTTGTTTGCGCCACTATATCGTAAGGCGCTTGAATGCGCTTGGAAAATGCAAAAACCTCGTCCTCGTCCATGTTGTTCAAAGCCCTAATCTCGCCCATCACTTTCCTCACATTGCCCACCGTCTCGACGACATTTCCCGATCCTCTCAGATCTCCTTGCGTCCGTATCAGCGCCGCGCCCTCCCTCACTCTCCTCAACGCCTCCCCTAGATCGCGACACCCGCAAACAAAAGTCACGCGGAAATTATGCTTGTTAATGAAATGATCCTCGTCGGCAACGCCCAAAACCTCACTCTCGTCGATATAATCAACGCCGATCGACTCCAGAATCTGCGCCTCCACGAAGTGCCCCACCCGTGCTTTCGCCACCACAGGAATCGACAAGGCTCGCTTGATTTCCTTAATAAGAGAAGGATCGGGCATGCGAGAAATCCCGTGCCTTCGTGGATCAGAGACGACCACGCAACAGGCGCCGGCCGATTCAGCGATCTTGGCTTGATCTAGACTGGTTACCTCGACAATGGCCCCGCCACGGAGCACCTGAGCCATGGCCGCTTTAATCGAGAACGAATTCTTCTTGGCATCGGTGATCGCGGCGTTGCTGTAGAGCGTGACGGCGCTGTCGTCGGCCATTCCTGCTATGCTCGAGTACAACTTGAACGTAAACCCTAGAACTCGAACGGAATTGCTTCCGGCGGAGGAGAAATGGAGAATAAAAGGAGAATATAGGCTACGAAAAGGGGGTAAAGCATACGCGGGGCGGTGGAGTGTGGTGGATTCCAGAAGATTCTAGGCAAACTGTGGCGGAATGCAAAATGTAGAAACTTCCATGGCCACGAAAACCGTTTTGAGAGCAAAACCAGAAACTACTGGAAAGTTTCCTAATTTGCCAGCATTAGCTTAATTAATCACTATTATGTGTTAATAAAATACGTTACGCAAGATTAAACTCGACAAAGCGTTTGGAATGGAAAGAAATTTTTTACACTCGAACTAATTACTTAATTAAAATTCTAATTTAATTTTGAGTTTTAAAGGAGTAATATTCAATCAATTATCAATTTGAGTTATTATTTAAGTTCAATTAACACCCTTAAAATTCATATAATACATGGACAGAAATCGGGCGCAGAAAAAATGCTTTGACAATGAGCAGATAAAGAAAATGAAGACGCTTTGTTTTATATTAACGATTATATAAGTGCAAGGTTCATACTTATAAAAAATTATATATAATTTAATTATTATAACAAAATATAAAATTATTGTGATTTTAATAATTTCATAATGAAATAACTCACATAAATTAAAAACGCATAAGTATATAATTATATGTAGCAAATATGGTGGTAAAAAATAAATGGGTTAAATATTTTTAAAATTGTAAGTGAAATTAAGTTAGTAGAAGAAGGAGACTGTGGCCTAGTAATATAATCAACAAATGAAAGAGTGCAAAAAAAAAAAATAGTTATAATTAAAAGAATATTTTAAGAATTTAATTAAAAGGACAATTAAGAGACCCTCCTCAATCTATAATAATACCAGTATTGTTGCACACTCACTCCTTGTACATGAATATCTAAAACACATTTTTATAGGAATTACATTTTATATTAATAATATTTTTAAGTTTTATTACATTGATAATTACATAATTTAAAATTTTAATTAATAAATAAATAATAAAATTACAATAAAATCATATAGCATAAAATCGATGGATAAAAGTGTTAGAGGAAAATATAATAAATTGAAATATGTGGAAAAAAAGTGAAATTTTTCAGGAGATAGTAGTTTTAAATGAATAAGAAGAGTATTTGAGTAATTAAATTTTGAGATTAAGAGAGGTAGTGTTGGGGGTCCCACCCTTCATAATAAACTACAATCTCAACAAGGTTTTACTCTCTAAACAACTTTTTTTAACACTTTTTTTTCTTTTTTTTTATACTATTATTTAATTTCTATACCAACTTTTTTCCCACACAAGATTTACGTTTAAATAAAGCCGAAAGCTAGCCAAAATTTGAAATTCGGGCCACTGACAAGCATTGTGAGGTGCTTGGACCTTTTTGGGCCAGAATTGGGCTAACATTTTGGGCCCTGATATTTAGTTGTGGGTGTAGTGGGCTTTTTAGGAAATAGCGTGGAAGCATTATATTTTGTTTGATGTTTACCTTGTGAAAACAAAACACATGTCTCTTAAAAATAAATAAGCTTAAGCAAGTTTATATTCCTTATAAATTAATGTAATTATTAAATACACCAGTCTTAAAACTTGCTGAATTCTGAATTTCTTTTATTATTGTTGCTTCATTAAATTTGAAAGATCTTTCATTGCTTCTCCATTTTGTCCTTAATGCTGGACTAGCAATTTAATGTTCTTATTTGCATCTGTGATTAAAGTTACTGGTTATCCGCCAAACTCTTGTAGCACACCATTTTGGTGTGGAATATTGATGAGATTGCATAGGACAAAACACCAGCCCCGCTCTTATATTTTGGCCATGTCCAGAAGGGCGGTTTTTGTTGGCTACAATGTTCAATAGAAATTGTGTTAAAATAAATAGTATATTTAGAATGAACGTTTTAATAAAATGAATAATATAATTTATTTGAATATATGTATAAAATATATAATAATAATTGTGTGATTTGATAATTTATAGAAATAATAATTATATTATAAAATATAAATAAAAATAAATATGAGTATGTATGTGATATATATTGATATTGACTTGATTGTGAATAGGTGTAATGATTGAAAAGTAATTAGTTAGTTAAATATGTGATAAAGGAAAATTTTGAATTTGAATAAAAACATTATTAAATTGTATGTTTAGTGTGTATGTATATATATATATATATATTCAATTCAATCATGGATTAATTTGAAGAAGTTCGAGCTCCTATAATTAGTTTTACAAAGTTATCTTGTTATTTCGAGAACATCTTTTATGCTTAGCATTAAAATTTCTAGTGTAGTTTTTGTTTGTTGACATCTTATTGAAGCTTTTTCTTTGCTTTTTCTATTTGTCTCATATACTTGATGTATTGATGTGCGAAAATTATATTTATTTTTTGGGGTTGAGTTGCACATTTCTACTTATTTGGTGTGCACTGTTTTCCTTAACTTTATTCATACTTAACATTTTGATGTTCAAACGTTCTCTATTTATTTTTGAATTCTCTTTGATATTTATTTTAGTTGATGCATTTTAAGTTTCTGATTCTCTGTCTCGTGTGTTTATACTTTAATCCTCACAATTTTTGTCTAAGTTTCATGTGTTTTTAGTACTTCGATGCTGAAATATGTTATATACAATCACATTCCATGTTTTGTTTGATTGGTTTCAATCTTTGTGAGTTTTTGTTCCTTCTTCATTTTGTTACTTGAGCGTGACATATTAATACATAAATTTTATTTCTTTTTTTTTTTTTAATTTTTATGTGGTTCTACTTATTTGGCGTGCAATATTTCCCGTCAACTCTTATTATTGTAACATGAATCTCACATGCTTAGGTTTTCTTTTTTTTTTTTGTTTCTATTTCTTACATATTTCGACTTATTTGGCTTGCAACATTTTTCTCAAATATCAGTATTGTCTCATATTTGACATTTTGATGCTTTTCTTCATTTGTGATAGAATTTTTTTCCTGTTTATTTTCAATGATAGACGTGTTAGTGCATGAATTTTATTTTCATTTTCTATAGTTGAGTTATATGTTTCTATTTATTTCTTGTGCAACATTTTCCTCAATGCAGATTGTTGTCTCTCTTGTTTGATATTTAAACACATAAATTTTATTTATTCGTGATTATTTCTTTTTTATGTCTATTTGTGATGTTTTTCCGTACCTGTGTTTTTTTTTTCCCATATGCTCAATACTTAATGCTGAAGCTCTACATTGTTTGTGGTTGAATTCCCAAGTCATCTCTTTTGTTTGGTTTGGAGACTTTTCATTGCTCCAACTTTTTATCATTTGTACATATTTTTGTTTGTAAAAGTGATATGTTCGTTTTCAAAATTTAATATGTATTTTTAAATATTTTTATCTTGATAATTACATATAAATAAGAGATAAAAAGAAATAAAAATTTAAAAATATAAAATAATTAAGTGTATATTTTTAAAGTCAATAGTTTGAAAAAAAAAAAAAACATAGCAACATTTTGAGCCACTTCTTAATAAATGCAATTACTCCGCTATTTTACCTAAGCTCTATTATCTCCATTTGAGTTCATCCATTTGGGTATATGTGTCGACTTTCTTCATAAGCTCATTTGCTTAAGCCTTCGACCAAACACCAAGTGATTTGCAAAGAAAATATTTAGATTAAATTTTGGTGAGCCTAACAAAGAAAAGATTTAAATTAAATTTAAATTGGTATGCATGACAAAATTTTCTTAAACTCGAATTTCCAAAACAAGAAAATGATTCCAGAAAGTCGTTTGTTTGTTGAGTATGACAATCGAGTTAATTATGCTAAATTTTAAATATATCGATGAATTTAAATAAGCCGAGTTTTAAATATATTGAAACGTTGAAAAATTTTTCAATAAAAGTGATGACGAACTTTGCATTGACAAAATATAAACTATGTTAGATTTTATTAAATGATATAGTGGTTTAGGGTTTATGGAATATTAATTTTTTTCTTTCTTAATAATATAGGATTATGGGTTAATTAAGTTTAAAAGAATATAAATTATCCTTTAAAAATTTTGAGTAAAATTATCAATTTTTAATTTGACCTGTTACAATCTAATATTTTGCATTATCTCATGATACCTAAATTTTAGTCAGATTATTGAAATTATATAATTATCGTCACAGAGTCTGGCTTTACTAAACAAAATTTGATAAAAATTATGAAAAGATTACCCATGTAAGGTTATTTAATTCTCCTTTCAAAAAATTGCAGAACACTGTTACGTTTTCTTCCAATGTTAACTGATTAATTATTTAGGCTAAAACAAGGGTGTCACCTATAAAATAATCCAAGATTCAAGTACCGATGTGAAAATATAAATGAAAACGAACAAACTTTTACACTTAAAAATACCACTTTATGTTGAATTATTAATATGTGTTAATTTAAAAATGTTAAGTTATTGATCAATGAAATAAAAGACGTATACTTTCACAAAATAAAAATTTAATAGCATATTCCTAAAAAATAATAAAAAATGAAACGAGCGTCAACTTATAAACATATAAAAACCTCTTTAATTAAATTGAGAAAAACAAAAGTAGATTACTTAATAGTTATCAAATAGATAAATATTTTAAAGTTATGATAAAAATCACATATAATTCAGTATGATATATAAATATTTTGAACTTTTGATAAAATTCATACTTAATTCAGTTTTTCATATAAGTATTTATAATAAAAGTATATGTACCAAATTCACTCTAGCAGTAGTCATATTTAATTTTAGGTTTCGAAATTAAGTATGAGGACAAAACATGACAGAGTTGTAAATAAATGAAAGGGATAAAGCTGCTCGATAAACTATAGGCTGGGGTTGTCAAGCAGTATATATATATTTGGAACTCAGTAATAATTTTTTCAATTATGTCATATAACAGTGAATTTATAATTTGATAATGTAATATTTAAAGTTACTCAACAGCGAAAAGAAATGTAATATAAGTTAATTTAGATGTATTTAATCCATAAGAAAATATTCTTTTTGCACACGCACTCGAGGGCAGGACATGTAATAAGAAGCATGTGTACCCTAAAATTATAATGAAATTTACCATGGTTCTTCGTTGACTGCAGAACTTAGAATGGATCTTTCAGAGTTGACTCCCTTGTCTTTCATCTCATTTATCTCCTACTGTTGTGGCTTTCGTCGTTCGTCAGAAAAGCCATCGGAGAGTGGAGGGGTCCTTCACGGCGGTTGCTCCTCTCCAAACGTCGGGTTCACAAGTTCCCTGTAAAAACTGCCGGCGAGCAAGGAAGTGGGTAGTGTCATTGTGAGGAAATTATTGATTTGGCTCAGACTGGGCTATGATGAGGGTCACCGACAGTGTGCACTGTCCTTTCTAGCAGACTGAGGAGGGAGTCTGCACAACGGGTTGTATCTTGGCTGGACAGCTCTAGCTGGGCCAGCAGTCATGGTGAATCCCAGGTTAACTTCCCCTTCCTCTCGATGCTTGAATGTGATGTTTTTGAGCCATTTGAATGTGCTTGGGTGTGCCTTTGTTTGCGTGGGTGGTTTTTAGAATTTTACAGGCTTATCCAGCAGTGTTGGTAGTAGCTCGACCTGGTGATGAGGGGAGGCCGTTGTTGCTATGTTGGCTAATTTTTTGTTCTCGATTAAGTGTTAATTACCTATTTTATTTGTTTAGCTATTATTAAAGTAAGTTAATCTAGTTTGACTTGATTATGAGTTTATAATTCCGTTTGTTTTGCTGCAAGGCAGATATTGGTTTCATCTAGAAAAGAAACTAAGAGTGCAGAATGGGTTAGGGAGATGGACAGAAATTGATAGTCTTCAATTTGCAGAGAACACGTTGCACAGTATACTAACATTATTTGATGTCACTATATTGGCATGGTTAATGACATTCTGATAGTGTTTGGTGGAGCAAGGGCAATGCTAAGGGTAATTAGGGCCTAGAGTGTAGGCTAGGTGACTTGCATTTTGGCAGAAGAGTTTTCTGTACAAGTTTGAAAGCTGTGTCTGGTGTGTGTAAATATTGTAACTTTACTTTTAATTTTATACTGTACATTATTTATGGATTGTCTTTTGGATTGTTCAGTGACTGTATCTACTATTGGTCACCTTTAAATATATCATTCACTGCAGTGTCACATGCTCATACGTTTGCACTCGCATAAATCTCGTAAGCATTTTTATTGATGTGCTCTGTGCTTAGTTGCTGTCTGCCTATATTTCAGTGCTACATATCCTCTTTCTTATGTATTTCTCTGTTATTAAGACATATTTATAATGATGCAATTCATAACTCTCCAATGGATATGCTAAGAGTTTTGGATTGATAATTTTAAACAGTTAGTTGTACATGTGATAGAGACATATATGAATTATTTATGTTATGTCCTTTGTATAATTTTCATGTCCTTTGCTTCATAATTTATGGTGGCTTTGACTTGTTAAACTCTAGCCATTATGGGCTATTGGTATTGTCCATGTGATTTATGTAGCCTGTCTCCTTCGTGACTTGAAAAAGTTGGTTACGTTTTCCATTTTACACCTTATATTATGTCGTTCACGGTATTAATTAACCACGTTGATAGAACTTATGGTATGTATATCTAATTTAGTTACACATTTTTAGGGTGTGGTATAGGATGAATGAAGAAAGGCCATGTTAAGCTTTTTTGTTTGTTACAATTCGACAAGATTTATATGTTTGAATACACATTTTAAGGGTATAGAATAATTGAATTGGATTGCACATAGTTGAAAAACTTGATTTGGACGGATGCAAATGTTTTTGGTTGAATGTTGGAAAATTTTCAAAATTTCATGTAATCTCTAGTTACTCATTTTTAATAATAATAAATTTTATTGATGGGTTGTAGTCGCATATGTGATAATTGATGAAATAATCTAAGTAACTTAAGGACTTATATCAAATGAATAGTGTCAACCTTTAAAGCGAAGTACATAATTCTAAGTTTTTTTAATTTATAACTTTATGTATTTCAATGCTAAATTAATATTGAGTATTAGTTTTCCATAACATAAAGTGAAGTAAGAAAACGAAGAAAATTTTCTATAGTTCTATAGATCTGAATTTATACAAACACACAGGAAAAATAAGTGGCCCACTAACTTCAATTTTTTAAAAATGCTTATTTACGTCTATAGTTAAATTTACAATGGGTTCTTTTTTTATATTTTAGAATATCTAAATTTTTTAATCAATTTGTTAAATTATTTTGTAATTAAAATTTTAGTGTAAGCGTTGAAATTTATCTCACATTATATTTACCTAAACTAGTTACCCTTTTTTTTGAAGAACATAATTTTCATTTTGAATTTTTAAATTAATTTTCGTTGTATTTTTGTAAACCCGCTCTTCATTTTTAATTATGTAATGAACATAATATTTGTCATACTATATGTGTACAAAATTTTAATCAATCTGCTAATAATTTGTTTATTTTTTAAGGAATTTTAAATATATTTTTAATATTTGCGATGCATTTTTTATATTCTACTTTACTTGCGTGCAACTAAAAAAAATTTCTTCACTTGCTAAATTAATGTATTATTCCATTTTTCCTTTAGCTTTTTACAATTTGTAACGTGTTGTTTATCTATATAGTTAACCTATTCTTTGTCTAAGGACAACACTTTGCAAGTATTTTGATTAAATTTTTATTCATCCTTCTGCTAACTGTAAAATTATGGTTTTATAATCTATAGTGCATTTTGTATTGAACTAATTCTTGTCATGCTACATATATAATACCATGTAAAAATGTATGCTTATTTTTAATAAACATATATATATATTATTTAAATATATACATTTCTGTAAATGCTTATTTGAAACGATTTTCTTTTTTTTTATGAAGTTTGGGATACGCTTGTATTGACAACGATATATTCATAATATTGTACTTAAGATTGCATAAGTTGGTAAATAGAAGTCTTCTTTTGCAATTCTAGAAAAAGTACAACACATCTAAATCAAATGTGTATAATCTCACCTTACGTTAAATGGGTTCAAAATATGAATCATCACGTTATTGAACTTGACAATACTAATATGGACAATGATGTCGTGGACAACGTTGTCAATGACATCGACAATGATACTGTAGGATTAGCTAACAACGCATGGGTCTATTTGAATTATGGGATGTTCAACTTCACATTCTACTATCATGACGATGTCCTGCGATCATTTGCAAATATGTTTAAGTGTCTTTTTCAAGACTTACAATTTTGTGGCCTTAATTGGATAAATGAATAAATCATGTCACGACAATTGGTTTTGTAATGCTCACAGCATGATGAAAGCAATTTTTCACTTGTTGTGTAAAAGAGTCGTGTAGACAGATTATTTACTATTACATAATAATGTCCATTTGTTACCTATAGAGTCCATGGCTATTTTTCTTCATTGCATCACAATGCACCATCGGCGTTGGGATGTAATTGAATGGTTTCAGCGTTCACTGAAGAATAATAATGACATAAAAAATTAAAATGAATGATAATAATAATAAAAAATAATAACAAAATGAATTAAAACAATAATACTAATAATAGAATGACATAAAAAATTAAAACATGATACTAATAATTACAAAAAAAACAATAATAAAATTAAAATGCTAACCAATAAAATGAATAATAATAATGACATAAAAAATTAATTTATCACTAATTTCAACACATTTACTATTTATTTATAATTACCTGTCACATCATTTTCATTCTTTATACATAATTACTTGTCATATTACTGTAATTATTACATTATTTATAAATACCATCTATTCAAAAAAAAACTCCTACTTCTCTATCTCATTTCTCCTAAAAAACTTTTTTCACTTTTTCTCTGCAAAAAATTTTTCTCCAAAGTAAGGGGTCTATCCAATCGTAAGCTTATTTTTTATCTTTTTTTTGTCCTCTTCTATTTTTATACTATTCATAAGTTTTCATCTCAAATGTTTCTCTCCCTAAGTTGGATCCAAACATAGCCTTTAATGTCTAGAATAATATTGTTTGTTAGAAAGTGACCAAGATATTAATTAGTAATCCACTGAACAATAAAGAGTGCATCTCCTTTCACTCCAAGTCCAAGGTGAGTAATTTCAAGTTTCGTGCCAAACTTTTATAAAGTTCGAAGAAAAGCTAAAAACTATGTCAAGCATTAAAGCCTCCGAAGGCTATATTTTGGAAAATGGGAAGGGGGTCTTTGTTAAAAAAAATGTTTGGTGAAAGTTATATAAAAATAAATAGTATATTTTATTGTAAAATTTTGATATGATGAATATTTTTTTATTTGAATACATACATACATATATATAATAATATTAATTGAATAATGTAATAATATATAAAGATAATAATTAATTTTTAAAATATAAATAAATATAAATTATGATATATAATTAGTTAATTATGTATAATAAAAAAATATTAAATTTAAATTTGGTTATATTTTATTGAGTACGTGAAATTTTATAGAATGAATGGGGTTTGAGAAGTGAGTTAAGTTCACCTGGTGATTTCTAATAAGAAATCCAATTCCGACGTTTTCTTCCATAAAAGCCACATAATTTAATACACGCTTAATATAATAAATCATAACATATACTATAATATTTTAAAATATTTAATTATTTTATTTAATAATCAAAATTGATTAAATAAAATATAAGTACCTGTAATATAATTTAAAACACTCATCTTAAGACAGTCGCACTCGATCCACCTGTCAAGATTACATAATTGACTGCTGTCTGACACGTGTTATGTCTATGTCGCTGCCCCACCACAAAGGAAATTTGAATAACACGTCAAAAGCTAGGTATTGTCCTAGCTATATCAATATCATTAATTATTTATTATTAAAAGATTTTAAAAATACATAACAAAATTAGATTAAAGTAAATAAATATTAAATTTAAAAAAATATTTTTAAAAATACTAAACCATCTCACATAAATTTTTAGTTCAAATTGCTACGACCATGTATTTATATTAAATTTAGAAAAAAGATAATATCACTTTATCTAAAATACCCATAGCAATAATGAGTAAATATTGAATATAAATACGCATTGGTATAGCTCTTATCCATATAAATACAATAAATTGAAATAAAAATTAAATTATTTAAAGCAAATTTTGTTTGGTGTCTAAGTGTCGTTAATGTAAGGTTAATTGAATTTTTATAATAAAAATATGTGTGGTTTAGACATAAATAATTGTGTGCTGGCAACATGGACGATAATTAGTTTTTAAAATTGACACGATGTTTGGTATAAGAATTTTATTAAGTTAAATACTATGAGAAATTTAATAAAATTGAAAAATGGAAAAATAACATAAAAAATACAAATTTTGAAGGTTTTTTTTTTTTTGAAAAACATAGTGTTGAAAGTCGTGACCGTTGACAATTTTATTCATTCCCAAAGTCGTGTTTACTTTCCCAAAGTCGTGTTTACATTCCCAAATTATTCATTCCCAAAGTTGTGTTTACATTTCTAAAGTCGTGACCGTTGCTAATTTTATTCATTCCCAAAGTCATGTTTACTTTTCCAAAGTCGTGTTTACATTCATAAAGTCTTGTTTTGCTGTATATATATATACTCGTTCTTTTACTGTAGCAAGAGGTAGAAGAAAATAAGAAAAGAAGGCCGTTACATTCAATCGTTTTTCTTCATTTCTAGGATGATTTCTAATCGTTTGTGTAAACATACATTGATTTTTTTTTTTTTTACACATAGTATAGAAGTGAATGAAAAATGAAACCAATGAAATCTTTTACAGCGCAATAAATAGTTAAATTTGTTTTCCCTTTTTCACCAAAGAAGTAAATTTTCTTCTTTTTTCAACTTTTCTTTTTCTTCTACACTCTTTATCAATTAAACAACAAAAATTACTATTTAATATTTTTTCCCACTTCATCTTCATAGTTCTTGAATTGAATATAGTATGAGTATTATTATTATAAATGGTGGGATAAAACTGTGCTTCAAATTATCATGTTTATATATTCTATGAATATAATTGACATGTGTATGTGCATACACACATATATATATATATATATTATTGTTGTGTAACATAAATTTAATGTACATGACAATTATATATTAATGAAAACATGAAAATACAAATTTAGGAGACAAAAAGGTCTGTACCATCGAAATGACCACTGACTTAAGTGTCACAACTTTTCACTGTATTTTCTTTTTGAAAATTTAGTGATAATGAAATGGACAATTTTTAAAAAATTTAAATATGTTGTGTGTAGGTGTGCATACACACGCAGACACTGTTTTATTAAGGCCGAAGGCCATTATTTGATTGCACAATATGCAATTTCTAACGTATCTTCACTGAAAAAGAAGTCAAAATTATATTAAAACATTAAAATATTATCAATCAAATGATAGTTTCATAATGGCAATTAAATTTTACAATTTATCCACTCAGGTAACTTTATCCGTTTCTTCCCTTGATTTCTCCCCATTTTCTCTATTTTTTCAATTGTCTTTTCATTTTCCTTCAAGGCATGGATGATACGTTGAAATAAGTTATAATTTAGAAATAAAATTAGTATTTCAATTCTATTAAAAATTATATGATTGGTATAAATTTTATATTACACAAGAATAGACATTTCTAAAAGAATGTTGATTCCATTTGAATCACAGTTTACTTTCAATATCATAATTTTGCGTATTAATAATTTGTTAAGAATAAATTTATACTTTTATTTGAGAAAATTATTCTTTTACAATATGTTGTAGTTTTATAATGTATGATTATTAAAATAGTCTTGATTATTTATATATATTTTTTAACTATACTCCAACAAATTTTATTTATTTCAGTTATTTCTCTAAATTTATATTTATTTTATATTTTTTATTTCTTAATATTTTTTAGCATCTTATCAATAATATAAATGGTATAAATTTTATCGGTAAAAATTATTATTATTAGTATTATATATTTATGTATAGACATTGAGTGTCTTTAAATTTAATGTATTATGTTTTTAAGTCAACATTTCCTTAATTTTTAATTTATTCCAGTTTTTCTTATTTTAAATTTCATCCCTTTTCTTTTATTTTATAAGTAATGTAAATAATATTGATATGATTAAGCACACATTTTCCTCTCATAAAATTTTTTGCCAACATTAAAAATCATATCTATTATAATTATAGTTTCAGTCACACTTTTTTTCTATTTTCTTTTTGAATGAAATATTTTTTTAATCTTTATTTGTTATTCTATATCAATTTTTTTTGTAAAAAATTGAAACTTTATGCCATGAGATTAAATAATTTATTTCTATAAAAGTCTTTTTTATTGAAATATTTTATTTTTTCATTCAACTTAAGTGTTGAAAAATATAAGTATTGATTAAATTTTTAATATACAATTATATAAAAAATTAGTATGGAAGGATAATTTTGTTATTATGAGTAAGTTCATAATATTACATGTTCATTTTTTTTTATCAATCGTGGAGTGAAATTTTGAATAACTGATCTATCTTTTTCCACTAGCAAATTTTTTCCATTCCATCATATGATTACTTCATCAACTTCTTAACTTTTATATCTCAAATCTCACATTGAAGCATTTTATTTTTAATAAATATGATTTATTACAAGTTGATAAAATTCTACTCAATTTATATTTTTATTGTCTATACTATTATTAAAAGTTTGGTGTTACTTTCTTTACACCAAGTAAATTTATACATGTAGTTGTCTTCAACTTAATTTATATTACATTCATATCTTTTATACTATTAAAAATTTAATCTTAACATAGTTACACTAAGTAAGTTTACAAATGTATTTCTTTTTAACTTAATAACAACAAAATTGTAATTTTCATTATAATTTCATATTTTCATTCTATTCTTTTTTAATTATAATCTTTTTATAGAAGTATTAAATTAATATTCAAATAAATTAACTATAAACAAAATAAATTAAACAATTATATTTATGTTTATGTTATATCTAATTAAATGCACACATATACTATGTGCCAAAATCACTAGCACTTGTCATGTTTTTTTGAAACACACGGGTTATGTTTGGAACCCATTTTTTTTTCTAAAATATCGTTTAAAACTTCACACTACTAAATATGCTATTCAATAAAATTATTTCAAATTCAATTTTTCTTTCTTTTATATATATAATTAACTAATTATTTTTTAATTACCATATCTATTAACAATACAATCAATACTTATATATATATATATATTACACATATATTTATATTTATATCATAAAAATTAATTATTATTTATATATAATATTACATCATTTAATTATTATTATATATTTTATATATATATTCAAATTAATTATACTATTTATTCTATTAAAAATTTTATTCTAAAAATTTTATTTATTCTAACACCACTTACACCAAATATCATTCTCAACGTAAATCCCACTCCCAAACGTAGCTGTGGAGTGTGACTTTGTATCGTGTTAGAACAACATTTACTTAACGAAAGGCCAACTAGAGACAAGCGGTACTAAACGACGCAACCCCACCACGTGAAACGACATGGTACTCAAAACCACAACATTCTCTAATTCAAAATTAACCAGGCCCCACCCCACCGTCTCCAATTATCGACCAGTCATACGTCTCACACGTGCCACTACCGAGCCTCTTCAAAATTCAAATTCAAAAACTAATCACCCAATTTGTTAATTAATTAATTCGTAAACACAGTAAATTTGAACAACGTCTCACTTATTCCCAAAAACAGTCGCACTGTTCTCTGAATCTCTTTGCTCTTTTTCGCCTTTTCACTGCATTGTTCGATGTGAAAGCGAATGATCGCCGCCACTGTTAAAATTTCAGCCTCTCTCCGACCAAGTGTGCGCAATTTGTTATATCTGTTGTTGTTATTGAAAACAGAGAAATAATTTTTTCTCTCTATTTGACAGACATATATTGCATTCACTGTAGTGAAAGATTCCATATTTTTTAATACTAATAGGAAGGTATATTGATAATCTCTCGATAGAAACCGTAGCATTTGCCAGATTGAGGCGGATTTTTTTGTTCGAATTTTTTATCTTTTTCTGTGGTTGGTGAGAAAATGAATGTGGTGGGGAGACAGAGATCCGGTGCATCGGCTGCGCACCACCAGAGACAGTATTCCGACAACTTTTTAGAGACTTCGTCGAACGGCCGATGGCAGCAATCAGCTGGCCTGCAGCACATACAATCAACAAACAATGCGGTTCCTTCAATTCAGGTACGGTTCTGTAATTTTCACAACTCAGTCAAAGCGAGCTCATTTAGATCTTCTACTATCATCTGGAACCCGAGATTTTGTTTTTTTTTTTTTGTCCTTAGTTTCCCTAATAATTATTGGTTTTCTTAAAAATTAGGATTTTGGGTACTACGATGGAGGTAGCCAGGGTTCGAGAATGTATAGGAGTGTTCAGGGAGCATACAGCGGAGGCAGCAATTTGTTTGGGGAGCCGCTATCGCCGCTGGGGGATTCACGGAGGAAGAAAGGAGAAGCGCAGGTTTCGCCGAATGAGTCTAGCCCGGGCCTGTTGGATCTGCATGCTTTTGATACTGAGCTACTTCCCGAGGTATTTATTTTTATTTTTTTAAATAATTTTCGGATTGAATAGTCCTTCTTTTATTAGTGGCTGCCCCATTTGTTTATGAGTTGTACTTTGGGGGGGGGGGGGGGGGGGGGGACATGTAGCAGAGTAGTATAATTAAATACTGAGATGTGTGATAGGGTTCTGCCTGTGGTGGTTTTGTCCTCTTAGTTCATACTCTACTCACCGGAGTTAGAAGAGCGAGTGCAGGTAGGGTGTTTCTATGAAATATTAAGGTAGAAACAATATTTTACTTCTTATTGAATTTGCAAGAAAAGTCTGCGGCACTAATAAATAATCCCTTGCCAATTTTCTGCAGTCTGATTAATAAGCTCAAAACATTTATATATTGGTTAAAGTTTTTAAGTCTTGCATTTCATTTGAATCCATCGTACTTTTTATTTCATATGTCAATTTATTATATCTGATAATTACCCAACTCTTCATGTTAAATTTTTGCCTCTGATCCCTTTCTTTCATTTTTTTTGTGGCGCAAATGGTGAGAATAGATGTCAGTTCCTGGTCTTTATGATGGCCCTCCACTAGACCATTTTTCACGGGGAAGAAGCTTTGATGACTCTGATCCTTACTTTGGAAACAATAAACAAACTGGCAAAGTTCATGGCTTGCCTGAGAGCAATGTTCTGAAAAGCCTCACAACTGACAACGTGAAACTCAGCAATGTTGCAAAGATCAAAGTAGTGGTACGTGTGTTATGTTTTGCTTTAGTCTTTATTGTCCCACCCGTCCTATTAGTTGGTTGACAGTGCACACTGACAGTTTTTAGTTCTGTTAATAAACATCAATTGGCTGTATTAGAAAAAAATACATGCAATGTACTCACGTGTCGCTACTGAATAGAAATTCTTTCCCCCAAACATCTTCAGTTTGCTTGCTTACTTTTCAATAGTTTTACTCTTTCTGTGATTAGTGTGATTTGATGAAGATTACTCTTTGGCAGGTGAGGAAAAGACCACTAAACAAGAAGGAACTGGCAAAGAATGAGCAAGATATAATTGAAACTGGTTCAAGTTCTGTCATTGTCCATGAGACAAAACTTAAGGTTCGAAAAAATGTTTAACAACTGATTTGGTTTTCAACTGATGGGGCATTGCTATATATCAGTATCTTTTCTTGCTGGTTTCCATTATTATTATTTTTTGTGAAGTTATGTGATGTTTTGAATTAATGTGATACAACTAGCGGTTTAGTAATTCTAACTTAATGTCTGTATGTACGTATTTTGAAGCTACATCCCGAATTTACATTTTTTGAGAAAATGTTTTCCTTCTAGAGGTATATGCCTTTTGCAATGCACATTAATCGACCAAATTTCCATTCTGGCTGTTATCTTTCTCTAATAAGTGAATCTTTTAAATGGTAATGTCTCTGTTCTTTTCAATAGGAGGAACAACACTATGCTCTGTTATTATTGCTAGAACTCTTTCTGAAATATTCAATGACTTTAGAGCTTAATATGTTGCAGGTTGACCTCACAGAATATGTGGAGAAACATGAATTTGTCTTTGATGCAGTTCTGAACGAAAAAGTTTCAAATGACAAGGTAATTTCCTGCATGAAGTTATAACTGATACTGAGTGAATTTAATGTTGTGTTGATTGTAAGATAGATCTTTCTTAATTGTGGATCTTCATCCTTTTTCTCTAGGTGTATTATGAAACTGTAGAGCCTATTGTTCCGATAATTTTCCAACGTACAAAAGCTACCTGCTTTGCGTATGGGCAAACAGGTAATGCCTTGCTTGGAATAATAATATAGCAATGCATATCATAAATATAATTATAAACTTTCTATTTGTGGTTGGATTAGTTTTGATTTCTCTATGTTGAGTGTCAATTCCCAAATCGCATTGCTCTGATGGACTTAGCCATCGGGTTCTTTTGAGCAATTATGGTTATTTTAAGTTAGTCTCTTGTGAACTATTATAGTAGTTTTGCCCATTACAAACAAGTACCCTTGAAAAGAATTCTTAAGAATTAAATAAGCCAGAAAGGAAAATTAAGTTTATGTTTTGAAATCATGTGGGGTAAACATTGCATGGATAAGTGGTAGATGCTGCATTCATTATTTATATGGGGGCATGCTTTTATTGACAGCAAAAATCCCAAATCCCAGAACCCTGTTGATTTTTCTTTCAAATATATCCAGTTTTTTTTCTTAAGTACGGACTCTTGAATTTATATTCAACACAGTTTTGGTGGTATTCAGTTTGGAACTTTGAAATGGTCTCTGATTGCCTCTGCCTGTCTTGTTATAGAGTTTGCTCCTGTAAATTCTTCTCATGTTATGCTTTTGATTGGTTACTTCATTTTACTTATTAGTATGTTTAGCTCACATTGTTTTCTTCTTTTTCCTTCTATCTTCCTTTCGTTTTCCTCTATTTTTCTTTTCTTTGGAAACTTATCAGGAAGTGGAAAAACGTTTACCATGAAACCACTGCCACTCAAAGCTGTTAGAGATATCTTGAGGCTTATGCACCACACTTACAGAAACCAAGGCTTTCAATTATTTGTCAGCTTCTTTGAGATATATGGAGGAAAGCTCTTTGATCTGCTCAATGATCGGAAGTAATCTGCTTTAACTGAGTTCTCCATTTACATGTTGACCATTGCTTTATTTTTTATACTTTCAGTGATCTAACTTCTGTACTTGCAGAAAACTTTGCATGCGGGAAGATGGGAAACAGCAAGTTTGTATTGTTGGCTTGCAAGAGTACCAAGTATCTGACGTGGAGACAATAAAGGAACTCATCGAAAGAGGAAATGCAACTAGAAGTACCGGAACCACAGGTGCAAATGAGGAATCATCTCGTTCGCATGCCATTCTTCAACTTGCCATTAAGCGATCAGCTGATGGTAGTGAATCCAAACCTAAACCTGCACGACTAGTTGGTAAGCTCTCCTTCATAGACCTTGCTGGAAGTGAACGTGGCGCGGATACTACTGATAATGACAAACAGACCAGGTATGCATTTAATTTGCTTCTTATTTGTATAAAGATATGATACTGCTACATTCCATGCAAGACTCTAGCTAGGTAGCTATAGTGGTCATTCACAAGAAACAGATAGAATGTTGTCTTGTGATTAGAAAATTCTCTCTTGAAGTTCTTATGCAATGTTATGAATATGCAGAATTGAAGGGGCTGAGATCAATAAAAGTTTACTTGCTCTGAAGGAGTGCATTAGAGCACTTGACAATGACCAAGCGCATATTCCATTTAGAGGCAGTAAATTGACCGAAGTTTTGAGAGATTCATTTGTTGGAAATTCTCGCACTGTAATGATATCTTGCATTTCACCAAATTCGGGATCCTGTGAACACACATTGAACACTTTAAGATATGCTGATAGGTTAGTCTCATGTTATGATCTTGTAATTACTTCTTCCAGGCAATGAATTACCCCACTGAAAGTCCTAACCTTGCATTGTGTTACTATCGTAGGGTAAAAGGTCTTTCAAAAGGTAACAACTCCAAAAAAGAAGTTTTATTGTCAACCTCAATTTTGAAGGAGTCAACGACACAACCCTTGTCTTCAGTCCAAATCCCAGCATCGGCTTTTGAAGATGACATGGGTGATTCATGGCCTGAACAAACTGACAGAGAAGAATATGATGAAGATTTTTATGAGGAAGAGAAGCCATCATGGAATAAAAACCCTGAAGTTGAATCGTACAACTTTTCAAATTCAGATGATAAATTAAAGAGAGCCAATGGCCTAGCCAAGTGGAAAGAGCCTCCTAAATCAGAAATGAAATATCCAAATTTAGATGAAGATTTAAACGCATTATTGAAGGTATGATAAATTCTTTAAGGAAAGTAATAATAAATTAGCGTATTTCAGGAGTACTTGACATTATTAATCTTTGTTGTGCTCTTTTAGGAGGAGGAGGATCTTGTAAATGCTCATAGAAAACAGGTGGAAGAAACAATGGATATCGTTCGAGAGGTTTGTGGTGATGATTTCTATTGTCCTATAATTTCTGATTCCTTTAAACCATGTACCACTGATTGGTTATCACTTTTAGACTTCTCCGCCAATCATCACGTGGATAATAATTAATCTTTCTGTTGGCTTTTTGCAGGAGATGAATCTGTTGGTTGAGGCTGATCAACCAGGTAATCAGTTAGATGAATACGTCTCCAAATTGAACACAATCCTATCCCAGAAGGCTGCTGGTATTTTGCAGTTACAAAATCACTTGGCTCATTTCCAAAAACGCTTGAGGGAGCACAATGTCCTCATGTCTTCCGGCTGTTAAGTATAAGGTGGATGTGATAATTGATATTGAAACCTACAGTGGTGGTGCATCTTGCTAGGGGAGTCCATAGTTCAATCAGCCAGTGTTGTTTGATCATTGGTGGATGCAGCATTATGAGCAAACAAGTGCTTGCCTTATTCAGCTCATAAAAGTGTTTTTGTGTATCAACAATCTCGTGGGGTCATTATCCAGTTACTCTACGAGCCTTTTGATGGATCTTGGCAGCATTCGGCCTACTTTTAGCACAAGACAAGCTACTTGTGTTGACTCTACAATTGTTGACAAAATACAGTGTAAAGCTCATTGGCTTTGTATCTCTACACAGTTTGACAATCTCTCATTGGCGCAGATGGCATTTCTTCTGTTCAAACGTTTCAAGGTTTCAATGAGTTTTGTTATATTATGTGATTTGAGCTTGGATTCTTCAAAGAACATTCGTATTTGATGTTTCTGAAGGTATTTTTATCCAATCAGCAAACTGCGTGAACGTCATCCAGTGTATATTTATATACATGTGAGAATTCCTTCAACATGTAGGAAAAAAGTATTTGTGTATATTGCATCTGTTCTCAAGATTCGGTGTGTAAGGTAACTAATGGCATAAAGTCTTCCTGTCATTTTGCACACAACTGTCATCAGTTCAATCAACAGAAGCTTCATCCTATAATGCATTTCCAATTTGAGTGACTCCATGATTTTCGTTGTTATTGATAAAATATGCATCTTAGAGCTGTCTCATAGGCGGTAAAGATGGCCCCATTCACAATGAAGGCCCTTGCAACTGCAGTTCCTAAGCCTCTCCACAGCACATTATACCCCTCTTCTTCCACACTTCTTCTAAAGCAATCAACAATCCCACAGTACTTCACTGCCGATGCCGGTGTCTGGGCTTGAATTCTGGTCTTGATCACATCCAAAGGGTAGCAACAGATCCAGCTGGCGACACCGGCCAGACCTCCTGCAAGAAGCATCGTTCTGAAGGTTTCTTGGCCATTTTTCCTGCACCCCGGATGAAGTTGTTCTCTCACATACTCGTACGTCCAGAAGTAGACACCGTGGGCTGGTGCATCCCTAAGCACCGTGATGGTCAGGCCGCGGTATATACCTCTCCAACCTTCTGTTCTAAATATGGTCCTCGCAACATCCACTGGACCCCTGTGACCGCCTGATTGGCTGGCGCCATCAGTGGTTTTCCTCTGCAACTGTAGCCGAATTTTCACAAGCTCCACCGGGCTGAGAAGTAAGCTCTGTATTGCTCCGGTACCGATTCCTCCCAGAGCAACCCCTCTGTATGAGGGTGGATCATCTGCTGCTGCAGCAGCCCTGTCAACTGCTCTTGACAGTATTGCATATGTCTGGAAGACTAATGCATTCTGTGGAGTTAACCAAAAGAAACAGCTTGTTATAGATCTTCCATGTTTCAAGTAAGCTACAAATATCTCTGGCCTTTAACAGTGTTTATTGTCATCAATTATTCCCACAATTCAATCCAATTTGCTGGAAACATCATCAACAAAGCTTCAGACCTGGCAAATCAACCTTTTTACCTCTGTCTACAAAATACCCTTCCACCTGTGTCTTCTTAACCTTTGCATTTTGAAATATGGATTTCATGGATGTGGGGACGTCAATGATCGAGATGAATAATTACTCGAATATTCGTGTCTCAATTTTGTAAAAGTCAAGCTCAATCTTGAACTTGAGTTTAGTAGCGAAATTGAGTTTCCAAAATTTGTTAAGCGAATATATTTTCATGATTAATCGAATTCAAGACGGCCAACTTGATTTATTAACAACTAACATGACACGTAAAGGAACTCAGAACTCTGCTTGGTATTAAATCTGTCAGAAGCTCACTAGGGAAGAGAAAAATAGAACCTGGAAAGTTACAGAAGCCAAGGGAGCCGCCATGCCGCTGTAGAGGGCAAAGGGTCCCTCGCCGGCCAGGAGACGGCGGAGGATCTGAAAAGCCGACCCCTCGCCGGAGTGCTGCTGCCGTATCCTGAGGGTATCCAGCGGATAACCGGCAATGACGCCGGCGCCGCCTCCGAATCCTCCGGCCACAAACTCTCTTCCCCAGCTGCTCGCAAGAAACTCCGGCCAGAATTCCATTTTCTCATTCCCCCAATCGGCCAACCAACCCACCTCCTTTGTCTGCTACTCTTTGTCCGAAGACTGAATATTTTTAATATAATAGGAGTTATGCATCAAGAAGTTGATCACAATCTTTTCAGTGAGACTCGAATTGGATTCTAATGACATACCCCGTTGAGCAAATAACCGTAACCTTTTAACCCACCACTGAACAGACGCTACTTTGCCAATACAGTTCAGGCAAAAACGGCAACAGAATATACCAACTTTTGGATTCAGCTCACGGGCCTCGAATTTATTACATGGGTTTTTCTTTTTGTGTGGAATGAATTAACGAATCATCCTGATTGGGCTTTGGGTACCTGCAAGAAGAAAAGCAGAGTGACAGAACCTCGGAATTTGAGATTCAGACGCACATTATATTTAATCTGATCCCACCTATATTCATCACTTTCAGGGCTTTCCTCAAAATTACAGCCTCATCTTTTTCTTCAAATAAAGTTATTTATCACTTATGCTTTTGTGACAGGTGAGTTTGGAACCATTGTTGTTAGACTTAAGATCCACAAAAAGCTCGTCGGATTTGTCCGAAAGAGTCGTGCATCTCTTGCCCTTTGATGGGAACGTGTTCCTGATCGCCATCAAAACATACGGACACGAAACTGTTACCTTTCTTTCCCTTTTTTGATTGATAGTTAACAGCCTAAGAAAGTGGAGGTCCTGCCCTTCTTAGCCATAGGCTATGTTTGTTTTATTCTTTCTTGACGAGTGTATAATAAAAGTAACAGAAATAAAATTTAAAAAATATTATAATCGATGTATATATTTTTATAATTAAAAAATAAAATAAAAACAAACTCATGTCTTACCTGTTGGTTGCCAGTCTCCACCGCTGAAAATTTTAAAATTACAGTAAATTTAAAGTTTAAAAATATATTTTTAATTATTATATTTTTAAAATTTTAATTCTTTTTATCATCTCGCTCTTTTTCAATTCCCACAGCCAAACACGCAACTGATCCTGCGGGCCCTTACAACCCATACCTGAAATTCTGCTACTGTACTATTTTTAACTTTTTATGCTAAAAGAAGAATGGCCCCACTGCATTTGCTGAGGTGGCGCGTTGATGGCCGTAGCTCGGCCTTCAGCTTCTCGCATCGTGCACGCGTTGGGACATTTCATTTTCAATCCAAATTTTAGAGTTAGCAAATTTGGTACAAGTTAAAGAAAAAATAATAATAATAATATTATTATTTTAATATACAATATATTTAAAATAATTGATTTAAATAAATGTAAATTTGCATCTAAATATATCTAAATGGTTGACAGCAATTAAATGGGCTTCGTGAAAAAAAGACACAACGCTGACATTTTTATATGAAAATAATAATTAATTGATTATTCTGCGGTGTGGAAGATTATTAAGTGTGTTTTTGTTAATGTTGATGTGGTACGTTATTAAAATAAAATATTCGTATTTATATTTAATTTAATAAACTAATCAAAAATTTCTAATACAATCTGGATATAGACAAGCAAGGAAAAAAAAATGGCCAAAATTATTTTGAAAGAATTTTCTAAAGTTAGAGCCCGGATGTAGGGTGTCTAAGGTGTTAATAAAACAAGCCGTTGGACTGACATGAAAATAAAATTGTTGCAATACTTAGTGATTATCAGTGATTTTCAGTTCTTGTTCTTCATGCATTTTATCATCTCAAGTTTTTAATTTTATTCAAGATTATCAGCGAACTTCATTCCAAATAATTTTAATAATAATTAAATGTGTATTTTTATGAATCAAAATTTAAAAATAAATATAGGAAAACCAAAAAAACGTCAGATCAGTAGTACACGTTGTCTGAAATTTCGTATGGTTTTGAGTTTCGTCGTTGCAGCATTCATGTGTAGTACTCTTGTATTATTAGGATCCTTCACTTTTCTTTTTTGCGTTCCTCTCTTCTTTTCTCTTTTTTTTCCCTCTCTATACGTAATTTTTAATTTTCCCTTTTGGTTTGTGCTCTTTTTTCTGATTCTCCAAATAATATTTACTTTCAACATTTTTTGAAATTATTTTTATTTCTTGATTTTCCATCCATTTTTTGTTTGCTTTGTGTTTCTTATTTCTATTTGTGTAATTTATCTTCACTATTATTCAAACCATTTCTTAATTTTTTTGTTTCAATTTTATTATTTCAAAAAATTAAAAATCGAAGTAGTCAAAAGAAAACGAAAAAAGCACAAAGAATTAGGCACATATACGCAATTGTATATTATCTCTCTAATTATGAAATGATTTAACCAATAAAAGTTAATGTAAAAGAAAAAATTATATAATAACTTTAATTCTAAAAATAGAAAATAAATATGTATAATTCCAAAAAGTGAAAGAAAAGCCTAAACAATAATAGAAATCTAAAAAACAAAAAGGATATTTATAAAAATAGAAAAGAGAAAGGAAACGAGAAAAAAAAAAATTATAAAAAAGAAAAAGTGACACTTATTTACGACACGTGCAATGGACTAAGTGGAGGGTCCACTAAACCCTTTTCCATATGTGCAACTCTTTTACCAGTAATGCAGCGTCTTGGCTTTGAGCAAAGAAGGGATCATTGTTCATAAGCCATATTGTAATTTATAGTCAATATTTTGTTTGCTCCATTGATCTTATCACCGATCCGTCATGGTTGTACGTTTTTTACTTTGGATTTTTTAAATAAGTATACATTTTATTTTTATTTTTAAAAAATAATTAAAATTTTTACAGAATGACAAATTTCGTCTATTTTAAATGGTAGAATTCTAAGATAAACGACAATTCGATATTAAAAAATAAAAAAGAAATGTCAGGTGGGCATTCCGTCGAACCTTGATTCGACGTAATGCACCCCCAACATAAAGGGATGCCATGCTTTTCAATGTTTGGAAATTCAACTTTTATTAGCAGAAGGTTTACTTCCTTAATGATACTTAGTCTCACATTATGTATTATACATGCGTGGCTCAGCATTTAAGTGTACAGGACTTAGATTTCTAATTAATGTATAATACTTCTAATTATCTGATTTGTATAATTTTATGTGTGTTTAATTGAGCATTGACTCGTTCCCAGGCAACATATTCAAATGATAGTCTATTCTATTATATTTTGCGAAGGCTTTTATAAATTACCTTTATAACTATTTTAATCTCTATCTATACTATATTATATATTATGACCTTACTCCTATTGTTAGTAAAAATATTTTTAATTCAAGATTTTTACATTACATTAAGCCCAGTTTTGTTAGTAAGTCAAATCAAGCTTAACTCAAAATTTTTTCAAGTTCCCGTTACTATCTAATCAAATTTCTATAACAATTTAATTACGTAAGAAGAAAGGTTATTGAATTTATAAATTGGTTTCAAAATTATAATCAGAGTGGAACAAGAACATCTTGAAGTTCAACTTCACTTCATAAAACTTGATTTGCAAAAAATAAAATTAAAAAGGAGAGGTTTTTTTTTCTCATTAGAGGGAGAGATCTTCGAATAAAACTTAACACCTCCCATGCCATAAGTAAAACTCGTCTTATTAGGCTAAATGCTCTTAAACAAGAATATTTTATTTTTCAACGAGTGGACATGATTAAAAAAAAGACTAAGGAGCTATTTTAAATTTAAACTCGGAATCCCTCATTCTTAAACTAAAAAAAATGCCATTGTCACTTTAATTGTTTGCATAATATAAAATTATAGTTAAACAAGTCGAGTGGTTTACATCTTATTAGTCCTATTAATTTTTTGAACTCAACTCAAATTCTTAATCGAACTATCTTAAATTGATTTAATTTCAAGTTTAATTTCAAATTGAATAATATAAAGAGTCAGAATTGAGCAACTCAGCCAATTAACATCTCTATTTGAGACATGCTCATCGAATTTTTGTCAATTATTTATTATATTACTCTTTGAAAAGATTGTAAGTTTGAAATTTATTAGTGCAATATTTATCTATTTAAATAATAAATTATTATATTTATAAAGAAAACACAATACTAGGGCTCCCCCCTCCCCCAACCCAAAAAAAAAAAAAAAAAAGATCTATGTCAAGTAAAGTTTGAACTAAAAAGTAAAATTCACTTTCAATGCATGTGTTTGGGATTTCTAAATTTTTTTAGCATTTTACATGATGTTTAACAACTTACTCTACAATACCTGCTGTTGTATGTCAAGACTATGGGCATTAGAAAAGTAGTTTTTGTTGTACAATATATTTAGGTAAGTAGTCACATGTAAAGTGAGGACCTATGGGCCCCTATGCGAGAATTTGTTAACTGAACAACATTTCCTATATAGCTTTATTAGGGGGTTAAGTGATGAAGTTCGGCATTCGGTGCTAATGTTTAGACCCAAAATACCACAGGAAGTCTTCTCCCTAGCAGAACACGAGGAGAAAAATTTAGAAGCCTTAAGAAGGTACCAGTTGACCAGTGAAAAAGGTGACAACAGTAATATTAACACCACCAGGCCAGACTAACCAAAGGTAGCCTAAGGCCAACCCATAAGAGCAATCTTGACCTAAAAAGAGGGTTGTGTTTCAAATGCAGTAATAGGTGGGTGCTAGGTCATCATTACAACAACAAAATTCTCAATTAAATTGAAGAGGAAGTAGAAAATAATGTAGACGAAGAAGAAAGCAAAAGCATGGAGCCAAGCTTGCCAAGCTAAGAAAAAGTTACTTTAGAAGGAGAAATAACTCTTTAACACTGTCTTAGGTGATGTTCCCTTGACTACTCTAAAGCTTAAAGCTAAGATTTGTGGGAAATCAATTTTGATACTTGTTGACATGGGAAGTACAATGAGCTTTATCAATCCAAGGGCACTAATGGGTATGTTAGTACAGCAAGTAGATGCCCATCCCATGGTGATAACAGTTGCCAAGAGTTATTCGATGACCAGTAATTGGGAATGTAAAAAATTAAGATGGTCCATACAAGACTATAAATATCAGTTTGATGTCCGCTTACTGAAATTGGACAACTGTAACATGCTTTTAGGAGTTGATTGATTGAAAACAATTAGCATAGGCATATTTGACTTCAGGTTGCTTACCCTCCACTTTGTTCATTAGGGCCAGAATATAGTTTTACATGGAAAGAGCTCATATCTTATATTTAGGCTAACCTGCCCTGAGATTGTAGATGGTATGAAAAGACAGGGGTTGGATGAGTAGGTAGAGCAACCATCAAAGATACACAACAACATTGATGGATTCTAGATTCCCAAGAAACTACGAGCAAAAATTGAAAAACATTCCCAAGTGTTTGCAGAACCCACTATACTACCCCCAGCTAGGATCCATGATCACTGCATTCGAATTAAAGAGGGACTCCAATTAGTAAATTTGAGGTCCTACAGATACACATTTAAGGAGAAAGTAGAAATTGAGAAATATGTTGAGGAATTGCTACAACAAGGAGTTATCAAACCAAGCAATAGCCCATTCGCTTCCCTAGTCCTCATAGTCAAAGAAAAGGATGGGGCTATGAGGATATGCATTGACTACTGTAAGCTAATTAAGATAACTGTTAAGGATAAATTTTCGATATTCGTTATTGAAGACCTTCTTGATGAGCTAAAAGGAGCCACTAACTTCACTAAGCTAGACTTGCGGTTCAACTACCACCAAATCTAAGTATGCCCAGAGAACATCTACAAGACAGCTTTCCAGACCCACCATGGTCATTTTGAGTTTTTGGTGAAACCCTTTGGTCTTATAAATGTTACAGCTATTTTGTAGGCTCTAATGAACAACGTTTTGGCTAAGTATCTCACAAGATTTGCTTTAGTCTTTTTGAATGACATCCCAATTTTTAGTAGGAGCATGCAAGAACATTTGTAGCACATTTCCACTAGCTTATAGCTTTTGCTGTACCATAAATTGTTTGCAAAAATGAAGAAATGCACTTTTGGACAAAGATGGGTGGAATATTTGGGCCACATTCTTTCCAAGGATGGGGTTTCGACGTATCCCACCAAGATAGATGCTATGACAAAATGGCTTAAACCTTAAACCATCAAGTAATTGAGTAGATTTTTGGGATTGACAAGATATTATAAGTGGTTCACGACAGACTACGACAGAATTAGCAAGCAATTAACAAACTTGCTGAAGAAAAATGCTTTCCATTGGAATATTGAGGCAGACAAGGCATTTGAAGAATTAGAGACAGCCATGACATAAGCCTCAGTCTTGGCCAGATTTCTCTCAACCATTTATTTTGGAAACAAATACTTCAGAAACAACTATTGGAGCAATTTTAATGTAGAACCACTGGCCCATAGCCTTTCTTAGCAAGGTGTTGTCTCCAAAGAACGAGGGTTTATTTGTGTATGAGAAGAAATTTTTAGCCTTACTTCTAGCTATTACCAAATGGATACATTACTTGGAAGTTACTGACTACGAGAGTTTAAAACATCTCCTAAGTTAGAAAATAACCACCCTAATTTCAAAGAAGAGCTTGACAAAGTTATTAGGGTTAGACGACCAAATCTAATACTAAAGGGGTATGGAAAACAAAGTGGCAGACGCTCTATCCAGCCATCATGAAGAAGAAGGTAAAGCCACTCTTAATGCAGTAATGATAGTGAACCTAGAACGGATTGAAGAAGTAAAAAATAGTTACCTTAAGGATAGTAATACAGAAATACAAGGGAGAAAGGCACCCTCACCCTATTACTCTTTCAAGGAGGGGATCCCCGAGTTCAAGCACAAAATTATAGTAGGGAATGGTTAGAACTTAAAACCCAAGTTGGTTCAAAGCATGTACGGAGACTTTATGAGGGGACACTTAGGAATTTTGGCCACATATAAACGTGCGAACTCTGTTTTCTATTGGAAGGGGTTGTTTAGGATAATGAAGAAAGGGGTACTTAATTATGAAGTTTGCCAAAGAAACAAAAGTGAGAGGACACATCCTTCAGGTATTTTACATCCCTTGCCAGTTCTTGAAGGTATATCGGAGGACGTGACTATGGATTTTATTGAAAGCTTACCGAAATCAAATAGAAAGAATGCCATCCTCGTAGTGGTAGATAGTCTCAGCAAATATAGGCACTTCATCGCCCTGTCACATCCCTATTCAACATCAATCACAAGTGATAGGGATAAAGTTTGTACAAGTAGCTTTTAGAGACACCTATTGCAAGACCTAAGAGTCAAATTACAACTAAATTCATCATGCCACCCCCAAATCGATCGACAAATAAAACGAGTTAACCAGTGCTTGGAATGTTATCTAAAGTGTATGATATATTCGAAGTCAAGGAAATGGAGCCATTGGTTGCCTCTAGTTGAGTGGTAGTATAACACTAACTTCCATAATAGACCTTTATAGCATTCAGTTCCCTCAGTATGTACTAGACTTAGCAATATCAACAGACAATAAGAAAACTCAACAAATCATCAAACATCATGGGGAAACTATAAAGCTACTGAGGGACAAGTTTAAATGGGCACCGGATAGGATGAAAATTCACGCATATGAGAAACACATTGAGAGCAGCTTCAACAAGGAGAAAAGGTATATGTGAAGTTACAACCCTACAGGCAGAAGTGTAAGGTCGAATCAGAAACTTGCAGCAAAGTATTTTGGGTTGTTTACTGTCTTAGAAAGGATTGGTCAGGTGACTTATAAGCTAGATTTACCCAAGCATTCACAAGTACATCCAGTTTTTCATGTGTTATAGTTAAAGCAACAAATAAACACCGACATCACAGCAAATCAGCAATTACCCAACATTGATGATAATGGTGAAATAAAATTGGAACTACTGGCTGTGCAAAGACAAAGATACATAAAAAATGGCAGGGGGATGACCAAGCAAGTCCTAATTCAATGGTCACATTTGGACCCCTCAGAAACCACTTGGGAGGACGTGAAAACCCTGTGGCGATGATATTCGAGCATCATCCTTGAGGACAAAGATGCTTTTGAAAGGGAGGTATGCCATGCATCAATTGGAATTAGCAGCACAATAATAAAAATAAATTGGACAGCCACAAATTACTGTGAGGGATTATAATAATTACATTTATTGAGGGAAATTAGCAGGCCATTTGAAAAAGAAAACTAAACCGAAAATAAAATCACCAAATTAAGGCAGCTGTTATGAAGATCCAAGCCTCCACAGATCAGTTAAGGTGAAGGCGGATTATCATAGATCCAGCCAAAATCTTGTTGATCTAATCATAATAGCATAGGATTTAATAGATTTGTATGCATCTGAATATTAAAGAAAAAGATTCAAAATTACATGTATACAAAGGGGCTGCACAGGCATTAAAGGAATGAACAAGAATTTCAGAACACTTATTTCTTGCCTCTCTCTCTCTCGTCCTCTCTCTCTCCTCTCAAACGCTCGGCCCTCTCTCTCCCCTCTCTTCGCTCTCTCTCTCTCTCTCTCTCTCTCTCTCTCTCTCTCTCTCTCTCTCCGTTTGCCATTCCTTCTTTCTGTATTTTCTATGTCACTTCTAGTGTCCTCTTTCCCCACTTGGAAACACTTAAAAAGGGTAAATGGTCTATTCCATCATCGTATAGTTGGAGCAAGGAAAATATTATCGGACTTGAAGCTCAAATTAGAAAATCAAAAAGGAGCCAAAAGAGAACTCAACTTTGATTAGTGTGTATAGCATCACGTAAGGATTTAGAAGAGGGTAGTGTCAGGTTCAAAGCTGCTGGCGGCTGATGGAAGCCAGTCCACGCAATGATGGGTTGGAAGAAAAAACGTAGAGAAAGAAAGGGAAACCAACACTAACTATGCTAGGGAGTTTGGGATCATTTAAATCATCCCACAATTAGAATTGGACCATTGTGCCCTCAACCTTAAGGAGGAAATTCCCAAAACAGTCTTACACCCACACAATTCCGAACTTGCCATTGGCATTCTTGGGTTAACAGGCCTTGAGTGTCCGCGTGGGCTTGTCGACTAAGGCCATCAAATTTAACATCATTTGGGTTAGGCTAAAAATCAAATATAGTTGGGCCACATTATTACACATTACATCATTTAATTATTATTATATATTTTATGTATTTATTCAAATAAATTATATTATTCATTCTATTACAATCTTTATTCCAAACACACTATTTATTCTATTACAACTCCTACTAAATATCATATTCAATCAAAATCTCTCTCCCAAACATAGCCTAGAGTTTTAATAACATTAAATGTTAATAAACAATGTCATAATTACATATGAGATTTCTACACAAAATTTTGCCAATTATTGTTTCTCCATATATTGCAAGTAATTCTTCAATTTGATCTACTTTAGTTGCACATACATTGAAGTAATTCTGCTATTTGATCTACTTTAGTTGCAAATGCATTCAATGTGCTCTGATTGCCAGTTTACTAATTGTAATCAATTTGCAAGCTGTAAAAAATATATTCAAATCACACAAGTAATTTATAACAACAATGAAAATATCTTATTTATTTATATTTTACTTCTAAAATTTACTATACCAACTACAAAATTTAATAATCTTTTTATTTAATAATTCTAACATATAAAATAAGATTTAACAACCTAAACTTTTAAGATACATCACAGAAACAAGATAGAAGTTTGGGGTTTTCGAATTATGTACTTCGTATCGAAATAATTTATCAAATTAATTTACATTTAGCAAATGGTGGCGGTAGAAGTGGCCGCCCTTTCCGAACAGCGTTTTCTAGCGTCTTATAAAGTGTTTACAACTTTTTATGCTCTTTTTTTTCTTAATGACGTGTTCTGTTCAAATTGTAGAAAACCGCAGAGGCGCAACTCTTGCCATACCTCTTTGTCCCGACAAATGTGCAGCTCCAGCACGGGGCTTTTCCTACATCCCCGGACTACATCACCTCGCTGATGACTATATAATATTTGCGGGTATATTTATACGTAGACTGTATTGCATTCAAACACGGGATACCATGACGGCGGGGAAGAAATCCGGTCCGTCAACGTTCCGCCAGCCTCTCCTCTCCGAACCCCAGTCCGCGCATCCTCAACCACCACCATACGTCGTCGTTCTACCTCCTCACCTACCCCGCTACCGCCATCGTCTCCTCAGCAAATCATGCCAGTGCCGCCTAATCGGCTTCGCGGTTGTGCTTGTCTTCCTGGCAGCCGCCGCGTACCTTCTGTGGCCCTCCGACCCTGAGCTCTCCGTGGTGCGCCTCAGACTCGATCGCCTCCACTTCCACACTCGCCCCCAAATCTCTCTCGACATAACCCTAGACTTAACGATTAAGGTTCGGAACAAAGATTTTTACTCCATTGACTACGATTCTTTGGTCGTCGCGATCGGGTACAGAGGGGAGAGGCTAGGATTTATGACTTCGGATGGTGGGCATATCAGGGCACGCGGTTCGTCGTACGTGAACGCCACGCTCCAACTCGACGGCGTCGAGATGTTGAGCGATGTGATTTTATTGCTCGAGGATTTGGCTAGAGGCTCGATTACGTTCGATTCGGAGTCGGAGATTAGTGGGAAGCTTGGACTGTTCTTCATCCACTTGCCTCTCAAGGTAATTCCTATTTTCATTTTTTTCTTTAACTGAAACCATATGATGAAGTGTTGTTCTTTTAGGAGCTGTTTTTATGCATGGATTCTGAGGTTGATATGCTTCGAGTTGCTTCAGAATTTCACTGACATTTTACTGCCTTGTTGAGCGTGAGCTACTGAGCTTGGTAGGATGTAGTTTGTAACGCGCCAAAGAAAACGAGGATTTTTTAGAGTGGTCAAATTGCGAATCATTCAGAATTTAAGAATATTGGAACTAATTGCGAGATGTAATTACGCGAAGTGATAGAGCTAGGATTGAGTTTTAGGAAGTGTCAATAAACAGTGTGTCCATTGTTTCTAACCTGTTGTGGTTTATATCTGAGTCTTTTGAATGAGCCAAATATCATTCTTGGGTTCACTGTGTATTTCAAGCTAACCGAAATTGGTAAACTATGTATGGATGCAAGTTTTGGTGGGGTAGAAAATTGGCACTGAAATTTAGAAATGTGTAAAAGTAAGAGATAAAAAGAATGTTATTTTGTTAGGTAGTATGTTTAAAATTTTGAAGGGATGAAAAAGATTGAAAATATTTGCATCCAAGCATAGCCTAAAATAAATGGGCAAGTCAAACTATTTTTATTTGAGATGAGTGCCCGATTTGTGCTCGTTTTAACTGTTTCCTTCATAATCTAGATCCAGTTAATGTCATGGCCTTATTGATTGATTAGTCTTTAATAATTATTTTAAGTAAGGTAGACTATTAATGTGATTATATATTTTAAAATTTAAATCTGGTATCCAAATAATTTAATTAAAAATAAAAGAGAAGATGGTCTTTAAAAATATATATACAAGATAGTTCAACATTTTGATTATTTTATTATAATTTTCATCCTACATTTTTGTGATTTTGTACTTGGATTTTATTCATTGAAAAGAATGTTTGATTAATTTAAATAAAAATTTACCTAATTGTTTGAAGTGAACATGAACTAATTTTACAAAGTTGACTTATTTTACATGGCAAGCCTGCTTTCTTGAGCGGCAAAACCAAGTTTCAGGAGGCATGTTGTGGTTAAGTCTACTTGAGTTTGGAAAGAATTAGTAGAAAAATGGAATTTAGTGGATATTGTAAAAAACTAGATTTTAAAGATAACCTGAATAAAATGAGCATGATCTAAGATGCAGCATATACGTTTGTATGCATTTGGAATATGCCATTTTGATCGTACTGTCCTAGATGCAAGATACGATGAAGAATATTGTTCTTACTGAACTTATGATTCTGAACAATGAGTTTTCATTTCCTCAAGAGATTTTGATTGTGTTAATTGGTATAATGACAAATTTGTGACTTTTTTAACAGTCTTAACTTTTGAATGCACCATCCCTCATTCACTGGCTTTCAAACATATTTATGATTTTTTTCAGAAACATTCATGATTTACGAATTTATCTAATACCAATTTTCTTTCTGTCGCAGGCAAAAATATCTTGTGAAATCATTGTAAATACACGCAATCAAACAATTGCTCATCAAAATTGCTACCCCGAGGCCTGAGGTAAGCTTTTTTCCTTTTGCCTGCGTGCTGATTGATGATCCTTTAAGTTGTAGAGCAAAAGTTATAAAGGGAATGGAAGATGGATGGGAAGAGAGTTCTTATGATGTTAGATAAAATTTAGAACTCATTGCTATACATTCATTAGCATCTAATGCTGGAAAAACTAAAATTTTTCTGTTCCCAAACTTGACTTTGCCAACAAATTTTGTTGACCTAACTATTCCCTACTCACACGTAATTTCTCAACAATAACAACGATATTGGCTATTGCACAGCTATGAGGACTGAGATAGGAGAGCAGTTGTTCGCCTGACCCAGGAAGTTGGTAAAACAGAGTGAGACCGTGTTTATTTTTCGGAAGGTTTCCAGTATGTATTTTTCATGTAATATGTAGTTCTGTTGCACCATCTGGAGGAACATTGCTATAAATGCGACATAACATATATATCATGTATAGTGTCTCGTTTGTGATAGACAAAGTAGTTAATAGATGCACAATACTAATATCTGCAGATGTTGCTTGGGCATGTAAAAATCTTTCCTTATTCTTAGTGCATATGAACTAATTATCAGCTCAAGGGCACATTTTATTGGATGTGGATGTACTTTGTTGATTTGTACAAGAAAGTCCAGGTAGAATATAATAGATACAGTTGTAGCAAACACCAAGCCCCGCGTAAGGCGAATTTATGGACTAACTTGCTTACGTCCCACCCCATTAACCCATTGATATTCTCCATGGTGCTGCCTATACCTGAAAGAACCCGGATGGCTGGTGGTGAACATACACATACCTTTGGAATCCCACCACCTGTGTCAGCCAGTAGGCCACCTATGTTAACTGTCTGTAACTGCCTCCCAGCCTCTCCGGTGGGTGTTGCAGCTGGTCTAACTAATTGCCTGCCCGCGCTTGCATGGGTAGAAGCACTTTCCAAATAGGCACACAATGGGTAGGCCGGGTAGCGCATTGATCTTTGGAGAGAGAGGTATTGTCTTTATGTGGAAAGAGGAGAGGATCGCAGGATTATATAGGGAGGAAAATGATGTAAAGGAGGGAGGAGAAGAAAAGGAAAGTGGCATTATTAAAAGGTTGGGATTGATTCACCAAAAGTAATAGCTTTTGGCCCCAGTTATTCCATATGCATGCTGGAGTGCTCTTTTCCATTCAAAACCTATCCTCTGTACCTGAATTTTTGGTTCACTGGTTTCTAATTTATGAGGTATGGTGCAATCAGAGATAATAGGACCGATGACAACTCCAACTACCAGTCAGTCAAGTGGGACTTGGCTACTGTCTGTATTTTGTTGTTACTCTCTTCGGTGAATTGATAATTCCACCATACTAAATGGAAGGGAAAAAAACTTCTCTTAGTTGTGTAGATTTGAAGGTTTGCAGTTTTCTGGGGAAAATGAAATATGCATCTTTTGATATATATACCAAGAACAAAGGATACATATGGAGAATGCATTACAGGCTTAATTGTTTTGTGGTGTAATTCTGTCTGTTATTACTCGAGCACTTTCAACCCTAACTTGTTATTGATAATTCATTTGATTATGCACAATATGATTAATTGTGTAAGGTAAAGCATATAGTGATCCATCTTTAAGTATTTTGGTGGCAAACTTGTCAAGATATGAAATGTAATATGAACTAAATGATAATATAATGCCTTTTCCATTTCTTCATAATCAAATACAGATGTGGGGTAAGTGCATGGAATGCTCATCTCATCAATAATCAAGTGGTTCTGACATCATCTTAAAATGGGCAAATCTATTTTGTATTGCTCAATGGCCAATTTCAAGGGCTAATGTCTCGTGGCTTCTTTATCACAGTTTGAAACCAACTTGTATTAATCCAACGCATGTGATCATACTTGTCTATGGTGTGGAGATAAGGCAGGGAAAAGCAGAAAAAGAAAAAGGCAAAAAGCAAAAAGCAAAAAGCCAGACACAACACTCGGATTGTCCTAAACCTTTTTATTCTGTCACAGCACGTTTTATTAACAACTTTGCCTGTTATTATCTAAAATTTATGGTACCCTGTATTAGATAAAAAGTGGTATAAACCACGTCATGTTCCATAACACAATTGAACGGCTTCAAATTTCCTTTCCTCAAAATCCCACTATCTTCCTGCCCCATCAATACACAGATGTATAGATACAACTATAACGTACACATGAATTAATATTATATGACATGGGAAAAGAGGAATTCATGTCTTATTTAATGTAATCGCGTGTATTTGGAATTATCTCCACTAGGGTTTAGGGTTTGTTATTAAAATTTGTACTTATGTTCGTTATTAACATTTATAATTCTTCTTTTAAACTAATATTCGAATAACATTTTTTCATCTCAATTCATTACCAACGCATGAGTTCAATCAATAATATTTTAATTAAATTTATCTTTCTTTAGTCCACCTAATATAATAATATCAAATTAAGCTAATTTTTCGTATAAATAAATCAACCACAGCCCACATTGCATTCTTGGACCATGTATTTTCAGCTCAACCAAAATGCATAGAGATATATTCCTATAAATTATTCCTAATTATTCACATTAATTGACCTCATCACTCCCTAATTAATTCTTTTTATTTTTCATTACCTGTAAAATAATTATAGAAATTGTTTCCTGCTAAATACTCTATTAAAAATAGGAAAAGGAGGGACGAGGTTAGGATTCATTGTCATATTTAGAGAATGAAGGGTGCAGAAATCGGAACAGGCTCTTCTTCTTTCTCATCTTTCTAGTAATGGAAAATCTCTCGTATATGTAATTTCTTTGGTCAAAATAATCACAACACATTTTTTCTCCTAGGAAGCAGTTTAAATCAACCTAATCACGTAAATTCTTGTTGTTTATTATTATTTTTATGCTTTTAAATTTATGCGTAATTCAAAATTGTTGATTTGTGATTTTGGATTGCATCCCATAAGCTTTTTTTAGTTTTGTAGGCTTGAAAAAAAAAACCACATACAAATTAAGTACACAATAATTTAAAAATCTCTCTCTCTCATATATCATATCTAAAATTCAATCTTTATGTCTACTCAAACAACCATTGCTAAAATTTTTATATTTATCTATTTACAATTACATATTATATCCTTAAAATAATTTAACATATTATCACATTGTTCAATTATCATATATGTATACTACATAAAATGGGGGAGACTCTTAAAAAAACTTAAAAGTGTAATTACAAAATTGACTTTATTTGTTATTAAAAAAATAGACAAGAGAGTTTTTTAAGTAAAAATACCACTCTCTAACATTTAAACAAATGAAAAGCGGCATGAAAAAACTTTCCTTGAAAAAAGATTCTCAAATTGTGTTTATGGCAGTTTTTGTTTCATTATATTTTTAAATAATTATTTGTATTTATTATATGTATGAAAAGAATATAATTTTCAATAAAAATTGCAAATATATGTGTGGTTGTGTGCATGTATATATATTTACATGTATATTATAATTGTGATTCACACATGCATCATATGTATCGATTACTTGTATACATATATATATATATATATATATATATATGGCACATCACATATATACATATGTATGGCACATCACCTATTAAAGCTATCCACAAACTTACGTGTAAAAAACATACACTGTTAAGAAAAAAGTTAAAAAAAAAGTCATCCATACGTTGGCAACACAGTTTACCATTAGGATCTGATGTGGAGTAAGAGACATCATTATCCAACTATATATACACACACTCGGATGTTGCACTCCAAGTATTTTCCATTACTTCCTTCAAGACACCAACTACACTTCTTTTTATCCACACACACACACACACACACAGCCAATAGATTCATTTTCTTCAAGAATGGATTACGATACGTATGATTATGATCAACAGTGCTCAAGCCATGAGGTCTGCTGGCCAAGAAGCCTTTCCAGTCGAAGCTACAGTCGGGTCGTATCTTACAACATACCAGAAACAAGATCGAGACCTCCCGTTTGGATGCTATTATGGAGGAAGATCAAGAAAGGGAAGCAAAAGGTGTTCCATTCTTCAAGTTCAATGAGGTTCTCTTATGATCCATACTCTTATGCACAGAATTTTGATGAGGGCTTCACGTGGGCCGATGCAGATGAACTTTCTCGTTCGTTTTCTGCTAGGTTTGCTGTTAATCCATCAAGAATCTTTGAGAAGAACGAATTGATGGTTTGATTAGAAAAATGAATGCATTAGTCGTATATTCTGCATTTCCTTGTTATCTTTTCTTCAGTGTAATTTATGGAGTAGTTTTGGAGGGTTCAGAGATGCTAATTTAGTGATTAGATTGTTTAGATTGGAGTTAAGGGATTAAAGGTCTTATGTCATGCCTCCGTTTACAAGTAAAGTCAGATGCTTTACGGATATCCTTTTTCATCTGCATGGTGCCTTTCCAGATAATTAAGAGCAGTTTATGTTGACTACTTTTTCTCTTTGTTGGTTTTGTAAGAGGCCATAAAGACAAATGTTGAACCCTCCAGGCATATAACAATTAAATAATAAAATAAATAAATATCAAAAGGATTTGGCAGAAAGAAATTTTTGACATAAAACACAAATGAAAAATAAGTTAACATTTTAGAATACAAAAACTAAAATAAAGAAATTATGTGATTACATTGTGTAAAAATAATGATTAATTAAAATAGGAAAATTGAGAAAAGGAATATAAAAAAAATTGAGTAAATATATATAAAGAAAATAAAAAATAAAAAATTGAGTAAATATATATATTTATATTCTTTTTATATATATATATACTCAATTTTTTTTATTTTTTATATTCTTTTTCTCAAATTTTCTATTTTAATTAATCATTATTTTATATGGTAAGTTAGATGATAAGAGAGAAAGAAAATGAAAGAAAGAACAAAAGAATTTGACTAGAGTAATTGTAGAAATTCACTTTCTACATCCACAAATTTTTATTCAAATAATAATATAGTGTATATATACATATATATATTTATTTATTAATTACATGAATATAAACCGATGATAATTTCTGTATAACATAGCAAAAGTTCAATAAAGAGTGTTCCAAGGTTCGAGAACCAGACTAGGTCATGAGGGAGACTTTTTTGTATAGGTGGAAATCCATCACCTGCGATCTTTGAATTATCACATGCCCAGTTTGCCAAATTATAACAATATGAATATCATTATAGGAACATTATGAATACTTGGCTTTTTCTCTTTACATATTATCATTAATTAGTTTAATATTCATGTGGTAGGTGGTTGATTTTTCCCTTCACTGGAAAATTCAGGGCTTTAAAACATTTATTTGTGTTAACGTTGAGGATAGGGAGCAGGCGGGTTGGACATTGATGTCCACTAATCTAAGTCTTGACACTTATTCCTTTTTATAATTATTACTACGTTGATACAAAATTATGATTTTCTTCGAATCTCATCCTTTTATTGGTCAACATTGACGTGCTTTTCAAAATTAATTCCTTTCTTCTCGTGGTTTGACAAGCACTTCTTTGCTGTTAATTTTCCAATCAATTTTCATCTAAATGTTGGACTTTAATTCTAATTTCCAATATGCTCATTATGCATACAAGCATAAAAGGGCTATATACATGTGGAACGCACTCAAGGATTCAAAAAGATGAGACAAATTACACGTGTGACGTATGAATGTTAGAAACTATGAATACTTCAAAAAGAGGCAATGGCATATGGCACAAATACGGTGAGCTGTCAAAAATCAGACACAAGGGAAATTTGTAGCACCCTGTGAACGCATGTAGCTAAGCTAGAAATTTTTCTTCCAATTTGTCAACAGGTGAGATGCGATGATGTTCGCAAACCTCTTAAATCAAGAGCGGTTTCAAATCACCTGTCCTAAAAATATCTCTATAAACACAGTTAAAGTGCCATTCTTCCACTCAACTTAATAATTTTCATTATGGATTTTATCTTTCCGACTGAATAATAAAATTTCATCAGTCAAATACATGCAAACATCATTTCTCCATCTGAGTTCTCATAATCTTCATCAGATCATCACAGCCCACAGAAATGGAACAGTGCCATTGAAAGCTATCGCCTAAACCATCATATCTTCTACTAAATCAACCAAAGTCTCTGCATTAGACCCCAATTTTTGTTATTGCTGATGGTTGTAACTCACCAGCAGAGCATTTCCGTCCTTTTGCCTATCTGTGGCTTCAAGACTGCAGATTTACAGAACGCATTACCTAATTTTAGGGACAGAGCAAAACAAGACCGGCCATATGAATGCTTCAAACCTGGACAACATATACCAAATCAAAAATGAGCAAGCAGCACAAAAAATTAGATGAAGGTTTTGCTGCATTGGAGGTATTTTTAGTCACAGGACCAGTTCTAAAAGCACACACAAATTTCCAAGTTCTTGCACAGCTTGCATGCTAAAGAAGATTTCAAATACTAGAGTGGCAAATGACATCAACTACAGAATATCTAGAAAACATATTAGAATACGCAAACAGAATGAGTACAGAAAATTAAATTGTAACACCCGTAAAGAATTGCTTACATGGGGAAGGCTAGCCAGGCCCGGGATGTCACATAACCAAGCATTTCATACCAAAGAGAGGCCACATACAACAATTACCAAGTAAAAACTGATATATGTGAAGAGAGCACGGATCGTCTGATACAATACTAAACTTATTTCCAATAAATTGAAATCTCCACCTTCCCAACTTCTGATTCTTTGTCTTCCTTTCTTCTTTGGGCATAGGGGGCCAGTGTTGTACCGACTTTAAAAACATCGGTTAGCAATACTACACACAGAGGCCAATAAACAACGAGGCTCTTTGGCTTTACAACATTACGACGAAGATTAACATGATACAGAACTACCAGAATGGCTAACAGAACAGAACACATAACACGCCTATCTTCCGAGGAGATTATGCTGAAATGTATTTCCTTGGGAGTTATTGAACTAAGATCATAGCCTAAGAATTTATAAGATGCATGCTTTGCCGCTAATGTAGCTGCAGCATTTTTCCCCTCAAGCTTCTTCAGGTCAGAAACGACCATTCCTGGATCATTTCCCTTCGGAAACTTCCACATCTTTACCCTGTCCTGTTGCTGCATTAGACCCATCATCTCCACCTTCAAAACCAATAATAAAATCAGGGAAACAATTAGTTGGAGAAGACAGATAATGACATCAATATGATAAGTGACAGGCTCCAAAATCTTCCACTGTATCAGTCTCAAGAAGTCACTTAATTCAGGCGTAAAGCAAATGAATCTTCATGTCACGTGATATGTATCAATTTACGTCAAAAGTAACACAACAATCGACAACATCCCCCAAAATTGGAAGAAAACTGCCACTTTGGAGTGTCAAAAGCAACGCTGGACATTCGACGCGTGATTGTGCTTTCATCCTTGATTAATTACTCCATGGAAATCATAGCCAAATAACAACACCATAGAAACACAATTTTTACATACTAATAATCTAGACGATTCGGCAACGCCTGAATGATTTCAAAAGCGGAAATGCACGTGAAATCTCGAGATATCAAATACCACGAAGAAGATCGTTTTGAAGCAAGGCACTCTCATTTGCTGCCGCAGATTCCGGGCATGAGCGCGAGTGCTGCGCAGGTGCATGATCGGGCCGAGGAGGGGCTGAAAAGGAAGAAGATTTTGGAAAGGAATCCTAATCGAGGCTCTGGATCCGGCCAGTAATCAGTGCCAACCTATCCGTCCCCTGAGAGATTATCTTCCTCATCCGTTCTTCCTTCTCCATTTCTCTGTGTTTGTCTGAATGATCGCTGTGATTGCAGCTTACATGTTGCAAGGCACTTGCATTCAATAATTGGTTTTTCACTAGTAAGCCCAAGATGCATTGGATTTGACGAAAATGGATAACAAGCCTTTGAGGCTCCATTGGCCCAATAAGTGCGGCCCACTAAAGAGAAGATCTTTCTAGAAACAACTGCGTTTCATGATTTCATGGATTCTCCTAGAGAAATCTAGGACCATTGTGGCTGCTCTTCCTCTTTCCCTTTTTATTTTTTTTAATTAATTAATAATTCTACTGAAATTTCCTCGCAAACCCTGTCTCATTTAAAACTCTTCTCTCTTTTTGGTTCACCTTATAGAACACCAAAGCTTTCAGCATTTCTTTCTGTATTTATCTCTCGGATAGCTCTCGCAGATTTAGAAGTGATAATTCAAGTAAATCCTGTGCACGGCACCCTCGATCTATTCTCAGGTACGGTTACTTTTCAATCGAGGGCCGTGCTATTGTATTTTTGTTCCGTTTTTTTAGATCTGATCGATTATTGTTTTTCGTGATTTTCTGCGTTTGCCTGGTCTTGCATATATGCTTTGATGAATTTTGTGCTTAACTCTATGCCTGAAATTTTCCTCTGCCCTACTTTGATTTAAGTGCTGGTTCTTGTTAATCTATCGTTTTTTTATTTTTGAGTTATTTTATTGTAACTAGGCGGAGAATTATTCATTTCTGAAGTATCGGAGCTTAATGCTGTTGCAATTGTTTTTTGGGCTTCCGCTTATCTGGTGTTAATGTTACATGTGATTCAACTTGTAATTAAAGTGGCTTGGTTTTTAATTTGCTTCTACGTAGTAGTTCAGGCGGAGATTATAGATTGCGTGAACTTGTTTCTGTGAATTCATTATTCCTTTGAAGACGTTGTGACCCCAATTGGTGTCTCCTTGCGAGGCGTGAATATGAATCTTCGCGCATTGCCTTTACAACTGGAACATATCAAGCTATGTTTTTGTTGAATGTTCCCGGTGTTCTATTAATCTATTCCCTGTGTGCTGTTTCCTGTAATGTTCTTGATAATTGAGCTTATTAATTGCTTCACGATTGATGTTCTCGCCAAGGAACAAAGATCAGTTCACCCAACGTGTAGTTTGTTGTTGTTATTATGGTGGCAATGAAGTTTGATTGATGCTGCAGGTTGCTACCTATTTCATTAAAATCAAGTGACTGCCACAATTATTAACTATTAAGGAAACATGAGCGTGGTTGGTTTTGATTTTGGGAATGAGAGCTGTGTTGTTGCTGTTGCAAGGCAAAGAGGTATTGACGTTGTTCTCAATGATGAGTCAAAGCGTGAAACTCCTGCTGTGGTATGCTTTGGTGACAAACAGCGATTCCTTGGGACAGCAGGGGCTGCATCAAGTATGATGAATCCAAAAAATACAATATCTCAAATCAAGAGGCTGGTTGGACGACAGTTTTCAGATCCTGAGCTGCAGCGCGATCTCAAATCTTTGCCTTTTCTGGTGACTGAAGGGCCTGATGGATATCCACTGATACATGCTCGATATTTGGGAGAAACTAGAACGTTTACGCCAACGCAGGTTCTGGGCATGGTGCTTTCAAATTTAAAGAGCATTGCTGAACAGAATTTGAATGCTGCAGTTGTTGATTGCTGCATCGGAATACCTGTTTATTTCACTGACCTTCAGAGAAGAGCTGTTATAGATGCTGCAACAATTGCTGGCTTACACCCTCTTCGTATTATACATGAGACCACTGCTACTGCTCTAAATTATGGTATCTATAAGACTGATCTATCTGAAAATGAACCCTTGAATGTTGCTTTTGTTGATGTTGGGCATGCAAGTATGCAAGTCTGTGTTGCGGCTATCAAGAAAGGGCAGCTTAAGATATTGGCTCATTCTTTTGATCGATCTCTTGGTGGAAGAGATTTTGATGAAGTTCTTTTCCAGCATTTTGCGTCAAAGTTCAAGGTTGAATATAAGATTGATGTTTATCAGAATGCCAGGGCATGTCTAAGGCTTCGTACAGCTTGTGAAAAGTTGAAGAAGGTTCTCAGTGCAAATCCTGAGGCACCTCTGAATATTGAGTGCTTGATGGATGAGAAGGATGTCAGAGGCTTCATTAAGAGAGATGAGTTTGAGCAAATCAGCATTCCTATTTTGGAACGTGTGAAAAAGCCTTTGGAGAAGGCTCTTGCTGAAGCTGGACTGACTGTTGAGGACATACATTCAGTTGAGGTTGTTGGTTCTGGCTCTCGAGTTCCTGCTGTTATTAAGATCTTGACCGAGTTCTTTGGGAAGGATCTTAAGCGTACAATGAATGCAAGTGAGTGTGTTGCCAAAGGCTGTGCTTTACAATGTGCTATCCTAAGTCCCACATTTAAAGTGCGGGAATTCCAGGTATCCATGTGCTGTTATAAATAGCTACCTGTTGTCTTGGACCCATTGATTCCATGTATACTTGTATTAGATTTTAAGTGCCGTTGGTTACTTTGACCATTTTGGCATATCATTTCATTTGTCTGATTTGATGCTTTTGCAGTTACAAGCTTAATTATTGCAAGAGAAACAGCAGGGCAGTCAGTTGATGGAGTGTATGACAATCATATTATGATCTGATTGCTTTCTCCTTTTACAGGTCAATGAGAGCTTTCCTTTCCCCATAGCTTTGTCATGGAATGTTTCTGCATCAGATGCCCAAAATGGAGCAATAGACAATCACCAGAGTACTGTTGTATTCCCAAAGGGTAATCCGATACCAAGTGTGAAGGCGTTGACTTTCTACAGATCTGGCACATTCAAATTAGATGTGCAATATGCTGATGTCAGTGAATTGCAAGCACCCTCAAAGATTAGCACTTACACGGTAGCTTTGCCACTCAATGACTAATTCAAGCTGTCTCTAGCCATTAGTTATGCTAGAATACTCATTTTTCATTTTTTTCATTTCGTTGAATGCAGATTGGACCTTTCCAATCTGCCAATGGTGACAAGGCAAAACTGAAAGTTAAAGTACGCCTGAATCTCCATGGCATTGTCTCAGTTGAATCAGCAATGGTGAGGTTTAAAGATGCTTTTATTATTTTTAATGTTTTACAGTCGGTTCTTGATTAAGTAAAATTCTTGGAAGATGGAAATTTTGGATGATTTACCAAAGTATACAGTGCAATGATTGTATATGATGGTTTTTAACTAGTGACTTGTTTCCATTTATGTTTAAAGGTCAGTAGTTGGTTTTCTGTAGAAAAATTCACTTTCAGACATACAGGGGTGATTTGAATTTCTGAAAGATCCAGCAAGATAATATTATTATATTTCTTGCATGTGCAGAATGTCGAAGTTAAACATGTAGTTGTTAAATTATTTATTGATAGGATTTTAGATGATATATCAATTGTATTGGATCTCGTTCAAATGGTTTAGTAATCATTATATGTAAGAAGAGAATTTGATGGAGATATCAGATCTCGTGATTCTCATCTCTCTATAGACATATCTGTAGGTATACTGAATGCAAAGGTGTCATTACAGTCCTTGATTTCTAAAGCAGCATCAGAGGGATGTATATGTGTTTCATCTTTTAAGTCCCTCACATTGCATCGAGGAAAGCAAGCAGTTGAAGAAAATAAGGTTAAAGCATTCACGAAGAAGCAAACTTGTTTTTAACTAATTCTTGGAAGATGGAAATTTTGGATGATTTACCAAAGTATACAGTGCAATGATTGTATATGATGGTTTTTAACTAGTGACTTGTTTCCATTTATGTTTAAAGGTCAGTAGTTGGTTTTCTGTAGAAAAAAATGGTTTTTAATGTTGCAGCAATGGTGCCATTCACAAGAAATGGCAATCATCTTGAATATGGTGCCCCATGGCTCATGGTACAAATGCCACTATGGTGTGCGCCATATTGAAGATTGCATTTCATGGATTAAATTTTTAATCTCTAAACATTAAAAGAATCACAAAACATGGAGATTCACTTGGTTTTGTTGAGTATCATTTTCCAAAAAAAGCATGTCCTAAAATACATTGATTGCTTTTTTCTGTTGCATTTGTTGCATTTTTAAGGTCAATTGGGTTTTTTATTATTTGCTTCTAACCAACCTTAAAATGGTTTGGCATTGCTTCTAAACCATTCTCTCTTCCTATTGACAACTTCTAAATGATTTAAGCATGTGCTAATATTTTTTACTCTTATCTCTTATTTTTTTTTTTCTTCTCATTCTTTCTTTTGCACTTTTTGATCTTTCTTCTTTTTCTTATTTGGTAGGCTTTTATTCATTCCTTTTTTCCTTTTTTTGTTTCTTAATTAGGTTGGACATTATTTAAAATTTAAAATTTTAATAATTTATAATTGGGTATTGTAAAAAGCTTATGATTTCTACCAATTCAGTGGGTGGGCATTGAAACAAACTTTTTGTTATTTGTTTTATTTTTAAAGATAAGAAGGTGAAAATTATTTTCAATTATTATTTAATATTTTAAATTTTTTTATATTATATTTTCGTAAAAAAGATCAATGGCAATATATATATATATATATATATATATTTTGCATGTTATATAATGCAGTGGCCATTTGCTACTAAAAATTATGGAATTAAAATTTTAATCAAGAACTAATAATTAGGGGAAAAGGTGGCTGTTTTTGAATTACTGCAGTCTTGAGTCTATCAACTGATAAATACATCTTGTAATGTGTTTTAAAATTCTCTTTTCTGTAACTGCGGCAAATGCTCATTTTAGCAGCTAGCATTTTAGTATGGTAGTTGAACTTTACCCATTTATGTGGCTTTTTGAATTTTATGTCCAGGACTGGTGTTGTACGTATTCTTTGCTCTCTGATACTTGCTTATTTTGATGTAGCTCTTGGAAGAGGAGGAAACAGAAGTGCCAGTTGTAAAAGAGCCTGCAAAGGAACCAACTAAGATGGAAACAGATGAGGTTCCTGCTGATACTGGTCCACCTGCCACAAATAAAACTGATGTAAATATGGAAGATGCTAAATCTGATGGCCTTGGAGCTGAAAATGGTGTACCGGAGTCTGGGGATAAGCCAGCTCAGATGGATACAGATGCCAAGGTTAGGTTGCAGTACTTGCATCATAAAGTTCTCTTTTAAGTATTAATTGTAGAAAGTCTTCAAATTTTTTCTTAGTAATTATGGAAGAAAATTTTCTTTTATGTTTTCATACTGGTATGGAGAGTTCAGCCTATTTGCTTCCTAGTGTTTCACCTTTTGACTGGGTTTGATGTTCTTTATTTTCTCTCTGCTCTTGGTGCCCCTGCATAGTACGTTGTGTGTTTCTTTCACAGTAATCAACCCTTTGCTTCTTGCTGAGCATTCAATAGATATATTTTACCCCATGGGCCATTAAACTACCTGTGTTATATATGTAAATTTTTCTAGATTAATTGAAGCTATCTTTGTTGCCTAAAATGTGTCACACAATTGCTTTTGTGGGATTGGTGGTGTCACTGAATGATTTTAATGTGGTTTAATGTTGTTCAGGTGGAGGCTCCAAAGAAAAAGGTTAAGAAAACTAACGTCCCTGTATCAGAGGTTGTCTATGGAGGACTTGCTGCTGCAGATGTGCAAAGAGCTATGGAGAAGGAATTTGAGATGGCTTTGCAGGATCGTGTTATGGAAGAAACCAAAGAGAGAAAGAATGCTGTTGAGGCTTATGTTTATGAAATGAGGAATAAGGTATGCAGAAGGGTGGTGTTCTTGTTTACCACATGAAGTACTTGCCACCAACAGTCTTTTTGTTTCTGCAGCTATATGACAAGTATCACGAGTTCGTAACAGATTCAGACAGAGAGCAGTTTATTGTTAAACTCCAGGAGGTCGAAGACTGGTTGTATGATGATGGAGAGGATGAAACCAAAGGTGTATATATTGCTAAGCTGGAGGAGCTTAAGAAGGTAAGGGTCCTGATGATTATTTCTTCTTTGTCCTTTTAGTTCTCAGTCTAGAAGGATTGTTTTTCAAATTTGTTCTAAATTCCTGCAGCAAGGTGATCCAATAGAGGAACGCCACAAGGAGCATACAGAAAGGGGATCCGTGATTGACCAACTTATTTATTGCATTAACAGTTACAGAGAAGCTGCAATGTCGAATGATCCCAAATTTGATCACATTGATATGGCAGATAAGCAGAAGGTAAACCCCTCCCAAAGCACACACATAATTGATCAGTACGGATGGTGTGTCATTTTATGCTTTGATCATTCAGGTTCTAAATGAATGCGTGGAAGCTGAAGCCTGGTTAAGAGAGAAGAAGCAACATCAGGATACCCTTGCAAAGTATGCCACTCCAGTTCTTTTGTCTGCCGACGTGAGGAAAAAGGGCGAAGCTTTAGATAGGTATAGTAAAATTGCCACATAACTCCCACACTGTTTTCCTTAAAGTAGTTTGAGTGCTGCCTGTTCGACATTAAACATGCTCTACTGCTCCGATATGCATGTGCTCTGTGAACCTAGCTTGATAGCTATGGCTAATTTGCTGGCGGAAACATAAATGATTTGCTGCAGTAACTTAAATTAATCTGATCCGCAATCTTTTTAGTTTATATGCGTGGTAACTGGCAATGAGTTGGGTTTTGCAGGTTTTGCAGGCCGATAATGACAAAGCCAAAGCCAAAACCGGCGAAGCCAGCTACTCCAGAGGCACCCTCTCCATCGCAAGGGGGCGAGTCGCAATCTCAAGGCGCCGACAATGCTAATTCTAGCCCTGATGAGAACAGCAATGCAAGTGGCGCTGCAGGGTCTCCCAATGAAGCACCACCGGCTGCTGCAGAGCCTATGCAGACGGACAAATCGGAGAACGCTGCGAACTCCGCATAAGCTTATAAGACCATTTGTTATGCCATTATCTGATACTGGCTTGCTTGGGTTACATTATGTCAGTAGCAAACCCTTAAATTGGGACACGTTATTCATCGTGGTTGGGATCATCGCTTGGGTCTTGTCTCGGATTTGGGAGATGGCAGGATATATTACTAGGTGGGTCTCTATAAATCCTGTTTTTGAGGAGGATTTGTGAGAACCAATAATTAATCCTACTTTGTTTACATTTACATTGGCTCTTGCCCCCGACGAAAGGACAGTCGCCCCTCATTGAAGGGCGCGAACAACTTTCATTTGGTCTGTTTCGGTTATGCAAATATTACGTTTTTTGGAGGGTGCTCTGGCTGCAATTTTCTTTTAAAGTTCTCTTTCCGTAGCTCAATTTGGTCAAATTTTCATTTTGCATTGATGTCGATTCGACCTGACTCTAGCTTAGCAGATATTAAGAATTTGTAGTACAATAATGTCTCGTTGAAATTATCGATGAAAACTCTCCGGATGAAAACTAATTAATAAATTAGTTGCAATTTTTTTATATTTTTCTTTTTATTGTTTCTAACTTTAATTTTGTTTGTTTCGTGTTTATTTATCCTCTAATTATTTTATGAATTATACGGAATGACATAAAATTATGTTTAAATTGTTTTATATATATGAACAGGTTATACTCTTTTATAAAGGCAGAGAGCCTTATAGTTTGAATTTGATTGGCAAAATGTAAATTGCCTAATTTATCTTTCTATGTCTAATTTAAAATAATATTAAAAGGATCATTTGATAAAATTAACTTTGTTTCTCTTTCACATTAGTAACTTACCACTTTCACTTTTTCTAATAACCTCTTCTCTCATTTTGCCAGAAAATGGCTGTTATAATTAACTACTTTTTAGTTTTTAAGATATTTGCACATCTATATTTTAACTACAACTTCTATTATTTATATTAACAAGACAAGCAAGATTCTTGGATCCAATCAAAGTTGTAGTAGTCAAGCATGGAGCCAAGTCATCTCCTTTCATGAATCTGTGTTTCCAAGATTGATTTACTATTTCACGGGTTTCATTGTCATCTTAAAGTCTTGCTTTCATTGGCATACTTCTGACTATAAACTTCTTATGTTGTTGTTCTTACTGAAATGGGGTTTATAGTACTTCGATTAATATAAAAAAGAAATTGATAGTTGTCAAATTCTTTTATTTATTTGTTCCAACGTCTATTATGCTTTATTTCTATTTTGCACACTTAATGAGTGTGCCTCTGTTGCGGTTTACATAATTATGCTCAAAGTGTCTTGGTATCACACAAGTGTTGGTACAATAATAATGACAGTGCGTGATGATATAATAATAACGAAAGATAGAATCAAATTATCATAATGGACGGATGGATGAGCAAAACAACACAAAGTATTCAATAGGAACTGAAACTAGAGCATATTAATACTCCTCAAAAACTGACCCCAACAAGTGTTGTCCCCCATCAAGAATTCACGGCACGAAATAAGGCATCAAAGGTCCAAAAGAGAGGCCTTACGTTTCAATTTCAGAAGATCGATCATGTTCCTCAATCACTGCAATACCTCAACCTCCACAATTGTCCTTTGGGGTGTCATCACTCTAGTTCTTGATCCACACGTGACTCTAATTAAGTCAATGGAATTATATGATGGAGCACATTCTTGGAAAGAATTATCGCGAAAGATATTACGATGGAGAAGAGTGGCATGAGCAATACAGAGCATGAAGAACCCACCCTTCATAATTTAAGACAATTGCATAATGTTTCCAGCACCATTAGCTTCAACACCTTGACCAAGATAAATGTAACAGAACAGGTGCAAGTGGCCAGTCGTCTACAACAGTACTGAGATGATCATGTTACACTACAGCTACCTCAAGCAGTAAGATTCTCAGCAAATGCAGCATTATCTTCGTCTTCTCAATGCCAAATCTTAGCAATCTCAGAGCTGCAAAATCTGCCTCTTCTGCGTCTCCAAATCCCTATGGAAGTCCATCCACGTTTTTTCTCGACTCCATCATCTGCTATCTCCTACTATTTTCGATTTTTCTCATATATCTCGCCAAATCTTTGAAATGAATCAACAAGAATTTTGAAAGAAGCTGCACTACCCTTCATTAGTCCATTGAATCTTCCTCTTCTTGGGTGAAAAGCCTCGAAATCCTCAACCTCTGCAGATTCTAACTTTCTTGGACAAGCTCTCCTCTCATCCAATCCATTTGAACAATTCAAATAAACTTCAGGATTCACGAATACATACTCGCCCGAGTCCATTCCACATGAAAGGTCAGCATGTTGCACCACTAACAGCAATGATGCATCCCTCTTCTTGAAATACACCCATTCACTGTTAGAGCCCCCATCATCTCCTTACTTCATTTTCTGCTTTCTGTATTTTTCCTTCAATGTGTCCAAATGATTTCGAATTAGATTGAGCTGCTCTTAGGAGTTCGACTCGATTTTGAGCTTGAGTCTAAAATTTTTAAGTGAACTCAATTGTACATATTCTTTGAGGCATCTCACCACACAAGGGCCCACACAAGGTGACCATGATATTATTCTTTGCATTACAATCACTTTTTTGCTTCTTGTCTCTCTAATTGTAGATTTGGTTTTAAGAATTTAGAATGTAAAGAAAAATAATAGAGTAACGAGGAGAACATAAAAAGAAAAATCAAAATTTTTTAGATTATTTGATTGAAAAGATTTTAATATGGATAGAAAATATAATACTATGTTTGGTTTAAGGATTTTGAGAGGGAAAAGAAAAGAAATTTGTAGAGAAAACCATTTTAGTTATTTAGTTGATAAAAAAATGATAAAGAAAAGAAAAGTTGAAGGAAAATGTAGTTTAAATGGAGGAAAATATATATTTTTTTTACAAAATAGTGAAGAAAATAAGTGGATAATTATTTTAACTATCTCTTCTTTTCTTAAAACCTTCATTATTTTTAGTTTTTCATTTATCTTCAAATTATTTCTCTTAAATAATCAAAAAATTATAAAATTTGAGCTTTTTATCTTTTCTTTTCTATTTTGAACTATTTTCTTTTTTCGTGAAAATTATTTTACCAAACAACTCATGAGATTTTAAATTTATTCAAGTTTCTTTTTTCTTTTTTTTTTGCTCTAATATTTTATTTTCTTTTCCAAAACCTTAAACCCAAGCATAGTGTAAGAAAAAAATAAATAAATCAACTAAAACTTAAAATAGAATTTTTTTTATAATTTAAGAAAAAATAATAAAGAAATTGATAAAATTTTTTGAGGGATAAGAGTTAAAATAGTTTTTTTTTTCTATTTTCATCACTTTTTTATGAGAAAAATAAAATTTTATCTGGTTAGACTACAATTTCTTTTTAATTTTTTTAATAAGATTGTTCTTGTTAATCAAACAATTATAAACAGTTTTTTTTAACATTTTTTTTCTTGTCCTCTTCAAATTTAAGAACCAAACATAAGAAGAGTAGAAAATCAGCAGCAAAGAGGTAAAAGAACATCAAAGAATTGAATTGAGTGTAACCATAACAGTGGGAACAGTAATCTCTATTCCAAGTAGTAAACGCAAATGTTGATAACAAACAAATTAAGACAACCAATTTAAGGCCGTGTGGTAAATCTTTGATAAAACAAAGCGCAAGTTGCAACAACAATAATCCACCATTCTCTACATAAATACAAGTTTGCTGTCCACAGATAAGCCCGAAAACCATTGATTTAGTACAATGACGCCACGTCAGCTATTGGAGGGTAAAAAGCACAAAAAGATTGGTCAGGATATAGGTTTGCAGGTGAAGCATGACATGGCAACTTAGCAAGCGCAGACTGTGGATAGATTGAGAAAGAGATTCCACAATATGCTTCGCATGGTGCCACGGACCAACCCAAATTACTAAACTCACCAAATATGCATCAACTGATGCTTGATAACAAATCATTAATCACAATCTGCAGTTTTTAGGCCAAAACTTCGAAAGGGCATTTCCGTCACACACTCTATCCACTATGGAAAAATATGCCAGCAGACAGGAGTCTCACCCTCGATCTCAAGAGATAGGAGAAGATTAAGGATAGAAGAAACCGAAGAAGACCCAATAGAAAAGCAGTGGGCTGTGAGGGGAAGGAGCTCTGCTTATCACTCAAACAGCAAGAAGAGGTAAAGACGGCATATGGGTTTTGTGATGGGGACCTGTTCCTTTCTGCACTCGCCACTCCACCATTCCCTCTTCTCCACGTCCTCCTTCCCATGTGCTCTGCAGCCTCCGTTATTGTTTCCGTCCCCGAGAAATGGGTGCGCCCGGAGAAAGAACGGAGCAGCCATGGCTTGCTTGCAGAGGGAAAGTCCAAAAGATGACGACTTTTGCAAGAGGAGAGGGATTCTTCTATTGGGCTTTGTTGCGATTCCGTTTCTTAACGTGAGGGCGGAGGCGGCTGAAGGAATTGCACAAGGTTTGGGCTTAACTATGTGTGATCATAGAACATATTTTCTGGAGATGAGCATAACTAATTAGGTTCGCACTTCTCTGTAAATTTTTTTTATGGACTCTTGCATATAGGTGCTCAAGTTTCATAAATCATAGCAATGCGATCACATTGAATCGTATATTTGAACGAAAATGTTTTATATGTGAAGGTGAATTCTTACAGCAATTTGGGATGATGTTAGGGGTCTGCAATGTGTGTTTGGTTTTCGGGGGGTGTGTGTGTGTGTGTGTTTTTTGTTTTTTTTTTTTTGGTATGTTAAAGAGATAGAAAATTTAAAAGATGTAGGCAATGTTTGTTTCTTAATTAGAATGAGGGAGGAATATTTGAGTGGAATAAAGTTATGTTTCCATTGTAAAATGATTTGGGTGGTTAGAAAATTTATTTATACATATATATATATATATTTAATATATAAGAATGATGAAATGATGTAATAGTTTATAGATTTATAAAGTAATAAATGAAATGAATGTGATGAGAAAAATTATAAAAATAAGTATTGATTTGATTGTGAACAGGTACAATTATTGAAAAATTATTGATTAGTTATAAAAGATAAAAAAGAGTAAAAAAATTTGAATTTGAATTTAAATAAATTTTATACAGTAATATGTTTGATTTGTCAGATTTTAAGTTGTGATGTATGGTAGAAAAAAAGGAAACAAATATTGTCATAATGATTGAAGTATGTGTATTTTTTGAGGAATGGTAGAAAAAAAGGAAACAAATATTGTCATAATGATTGAAGTATGTGTATTTTTTGAGGAACAAATGTAACCAAACCAAGCTACTTTTTGCACATCAACAAATTTTTTTTAAAAGTTGATAGATTTAGTTCAAATTTGATTGCTTTAGTGTAGTTTGTTCTGAAGTGAACTTAATTATGTGTTAATGAAAGCCTCTTTTCAAATAGCTATTGTTTTCACCACAACAGAACAAAATCAATGATGGCATTACACTGGATATATACATGATTGGGGGAAGACATTCTCGTACCGTTACTTTATAAAGCTATTGTTGATTACTGGATTTTGCTACTAAGAAAAGCCACATATTCTAAATTACAAGCCTACTAAAGAACGACGTAGTCCCTGCAGGTGAACTGACCTTAGCTACGTGACAAGAAATCCAAAGCAAAGTTCAACTCACTAAGTTGATCCTCTTCTTCCAGTCTGCTCCATAGGAATCATTTTCTCAGTTAAATCACATGAACGTGAAGTTTGAAGGTTTATTTTTATGGCAAACTTAATGAAGACTAGAGTAGGATATCAAACTTTGCCGAAAGGGGTGTAAGCGTTTACAATGTACAGTCTTCTCTTTTTCTCTTTATATTGCTATACCGTGCTTAAATAGACAACACCGGAGTGTGTGATACACATTTCTTAAGTTAAAAGTTCCTTTTTTTTAAGCTGAGTTCTGATGATTATGCCTTGTTTTTATTTGTTTCAGAAAGTACTGAAAGGACTCTAGATCAGAAACAAAAAGCCGAGGTTCGATCTTTGCCAAATACAACGTAGAATGCGTTGTTTCCATACTGGTTTACAGTTCTCAGATTGTTGTGTTTGTATACAATGTTCTAGTTTCATTTGTGCTGAAGTGCATATTTCTTTGCTCAGCAATCAGTTCCGGGAAGTCCCTTTTTTTCTCTCCTCAATGCTCTTGGAATCTTGGGGTCAGGTGTGCTTGCTCCTCTCTATGCATCAATAAAGAAGGAAAAGGCCACTTTTGATGCAACCATAGAATCTGTAAGGCATCTCAATGAAGTTCAGATGTTATGCTTGTGGGAATGTATCTTTTTTGAGATTCTATGAATGGATGCATTTGAGCACTTAGTACATGCATGGCAAGTATTGATTTTCAGCTGAGCTAGACCTGCTACCTAATTTGACAGGAGCCAAATTTTTCTCTACTCTTTGATCCCAGTTGCTTCTGGTGTCAATTCATCATCTTCTTGCTGTACTTTATTGAATTCGTGAATTATGTGTGACAGAAGTTTTTGTCATTATTATTTAGGCTATATCATTGAATGTGTATCGGCTTATTGTCTGCACAGATCAGTCATAAACTGAAGGAAAAAGAAGCTGCCATTTCTTCTCTGGAAAAGAAATTTGAGTCCGAGCTATTGAATGAGAAGGAAATGCAAAATAAGGCACTTGTTAAGGCAAGTGAGGAGAAGCAGTCTCTACTCAGTCAATTGGAGGATGCAAACCGTATGATAACAAGCCTCGGACAGGAGATGCAAAAGGCAAATAGATCAGCTGAAGAGCTGGCTATCCAGGTTGAAAGTCTTGAAGTCAGCCTCCACGAGGCCGGGGATGAGAAAAGGGAACTGCAAGAACAGTTGAAGGAGAAGCTAGATTCTGTTCAAGTTTTGCAGGAAAGGGTAAAAGTACTCTCTTCGGAAATCAAGGACAAGGAAGATAACCTGCGAAATGTTAACTCTGGACTTGCTGAAAAAGAAAGAGAGCTAAGTCAATTGAGCTTTGCTTATCAGCAAACACAGGATCGACTAAGTGGATTGAATTCAGAGGTCCAACAACTAAAAGACGTACTCCTGGAAAAGGAAAAGGAACTGGAATCAAAGAATGCAACGGTGGAAAATCTGAACGCACAGTTGGCTTCTTCACTAGCTGAGATAGATAAATCAAGCAAAAAGCTTGACGCTGTTTTAAAGGAATATGATAGCTTTAAGTCATCATCCAAAAAGAAGGCAGCTTTAGATGCTGAGCTTTTAGGAGAGAGAGAGAAAGTAATTCACCGGCTTGAGGAGCAACTTAAGGTTGCTTTGGAAAACGTGGATAAAAACAAAGCTTTGATATCTGATTTGACTAATGAAAAAGAGAATTTAGCAGAGAAGCTGAATGTGGAATCAAATAGTGTGAAGAATCTTGAGCAAGAACTCAAAATTGCACAGGAAGCTTTGAAGAAATCAAAAGCAGAAGTTTCTGGCCTTGGCAAACAACTGAAGGAATCAAGACAGTTATGCTCAGAGCTTGAAGCAGAGGTCTCCAAGCGTGAGACTGAGTTTAATGCAACTAGAGATTCGCTAGAGAGGGATCTTGATGAAGCAAAACAAGGTGAGGAAAACTTAGCTGAAGAATTGAAGTCAGTGAAGGAGCTCCTGAGCAAATCAAATGTACAGCTGCAAGCTATGTCTCAAGAACTGGCTACAGCGGTGCAACAATGTGATGGCTTAGAGAAAGAACTCGTTGATACCCGTGAGAAAGCAGAAAGAGCCGCTCTTGATCTAAAAGAAGAAAAGAGTATGGCCTCCACCTTGAACAAAGATATAAAGGCTCTGAAGACTCAAATTTCAGAAGACAAGGAAGTGCGGAAACGCCTTGAAGCAGCGTTAAAAGAGGGTACTAAAACAGTTGATGAGATGAACCAAAATGCATTAGTAATTTCAAGAGATTTGGAGCTTGCAAATTCCCGGATTTCCAGCCTGGAGGATGAGAAGGACACACTCGACAAGTCCCTTGATGAGCAAAAGCAGTTATCCCAAGAAGCTCAAGAAAACCTGGAAGACACGCAGAACCTAGTGGCGAGGCTCGAAAGTAAAAGGGAAACTCTGGAAAAGAGAAACGAGAAGCTAGAGAATGAATTGGCATCCGCAAAGGGTGAAATACTGCGACTGAGGAGCCAAATGAGCACGTCAAAGACTACGGTGAATGATCAGCACCAGCAGAAGGTTGAAGCAGGAAGCGAATCTGCTGCCTCAACAGGAAGAGTTAGTCGGAGGAGAAATGCTACACCCAAGCAAGAGGAAACATAGTTGGCTGTGCATTTATGTCACAGATCTACTCTTTCATGTTCACCCTCTCAAATGCAAGATTTAGAAGTTGCCTGCCATGTTCTTCACATGATATATATGTTTTTTCATGACTCGGATGCATTCTTTGCATTACAGAATATTGGTGCCAGACGAGTACAGCGTCGTCGTTCTGTGCTTGTATTATCAATCTATGATGAGTGCGTGTATGTTGGTGCTACTGCGCTTGGAAGTCGCATGGGATGTGGTTAAAAGCATGTTTGGCTATCCTCAATTCACTGGCGTTGCGAGCGGGTAGGGTAAAAGTTGAGTTGAAAAAATGTTTTTTATAATAAAATTGAACGAACAGATCAAAGCGGACCGCATAGCGCAGTGGATTAGCGCGTTTGACTTCGGATCAAAAGGTCGTGGGTTCGACTCCCACTGTGGTCGCTGAAGCGCTGTTTTTGTTCATCGTCACGCTATTTATTTATTTCATAATTTCTGGGACCGCCAGCATATGTGATGTGTTTAGATTGAAACGGAAGGTGAGCCGATCGAAATTCATGAATCTGCTGAATCTGAGAAAAGGGTCTTTTCCTTTTCTTTTAATTATTATTGCTGTTATTATTATTTTAATGTCTTTTAAGGAATCAGATTCTCATGGAGACGGAGATTTTATTGGGCATGAAAATTATATATTTTCATAAAATTTTAATGAGAATAAAAATTGAATTCGAATTCATTTAAATTTCACTTTTTTCTGTGCGTATAATTAATATATATATCTAATAATAATTAGATGATATTATAATGTAAATATTTTTTAAGATGTAAATATATATGATTATAAGTATATGTGTATTTATTTAATTCTGAATAATTGTAATAATTAAATTTTAAATATATTTGTATATATATAAAATAAAAAAATTTTGAATATAGATTTAAATAAAATATTTGTATGTATAACTCATCAAAGTTTTGATCCGAACAAAGCCGGGGCCTTGAATTTTCCTTTTTCTTTTCCTTGTAATAATAGAAATTTATATTATTTGTGATGTCAAAATAATACTTTTACACTTCTTCCAACTACTTACTGCTTCACTTTATCTGAAAATGCTATCATTCAAGGGTAAAAAATTAAACTAACTATAGTTTATTGTCTGAGAGCCTAATAAGTGATTTTAGAAGATGGTATCTTTTCCTTCATCAAAAGACGTCATAGAAAGTGCTTACTATAAGCATTATAATTTGATGAATTAACTTTTCGTTTAAAATTTGGGTGAGTTTTTATTTTTAGAATTTAATAAAAAAGTAGAAATAAAATTTAAAAAATTATAATTACTGGCTGTGTGGACTTTAGGTCCAAAGTTGCAACTTGCAATATGGCTGTGAAATGGATTATCTCAAAATTTCACTTGGCTCTTGGTAGGAAGGTTAATAAATTAAATTATTTAATTGAAGTCTTGTTATATTTGAAGATATTTTTTACTGTAATCAAATTTTAATCTTGAATGTTTTGAGCTTTAGCCTTCAATTTTGAAAAATTGAGTCGAGAACTCGATTCTAATTACTAATGTATGCATAAATACTAAGGTTATGTTTGGAACCTAAGTTTCAACTTTAAATAATTATCTTAAACTTTATGCTACTAAACATATTATTCAACAATATTTTTATTAAAATTAAAATTTAAATTTTCTTTCTTTTATATATATAGTTAATTAATTTTTTAATCATTCTATATTCTTAATCAAATGTGTAGCACACACATACTCACATTTAGTTTTATTTATATTTTAAAACATAATTATTATTCGTATAAATTATCACAATATTTAGTCATTAGTATATATTATACACATGTTTAAATAAATTATACTATTCATTCTGTTAAAATCTTTGTTCTAAATAAATTATCTATTTTAATACAATTTATATCAAATATTACATCCAACAAAAAACTCCTCTCCCCAAAATAGCCTGCGTTAACAAGAAAGGCTCTTGTTAGCCTCCCAAGTTTATCACCCATGACAAAAAAGAATGGAAATGTCCGCATAGATACATGTTTAGGTGCAAAAATTATTTTTAAAAATAAATGGCAAAACGTAAAAATTAATATATAAAAAATAAAATTTATCCATGGAAATAAATTATCTTTTAAACTTATTTTGCATCTATAGTTGTAGATAAGAATAAAATTAAAAAGATTAAATGAATTAAATTAGTTATTAAGGATATATTTGAAAACATATTTCATTACAAAAAATAGTTATCATCATGGATTCTAGAGTTAACAATACAGCACGAATTATGCGAGATAACGTGTAAGCGTTTACAGTATGTTTGAACCTAAGTTTCAAGTTCAAAGTTCGACTTCCAATTTCATTTATGAAGAATATTATTTAACAAAATTTAAATTTAATTTTTTTATATATATAATTAATTGTTATTTTCAATAATTATATCAATTTAAAATTAAATCAATATTTATACATATTACATATATATTTACATATATTTTTATTTATATTTTTAAATTTAATTATTATTTATATATATCACATCATTTAATTATTATTATTATATATTATATATATTATATATATATACATATATATTTTAATAAATTATATTATTCTTTCCATCAAATTTTTCTTTCAATCGTTCTAATCATCTCACAACTCCCGACAAACATTTCGTCCAACAACAGCCCCTTTTCCAAACATAGTCTCTCAGTTTGAGGGGCAAAAATGGAAATGTAACCAACGGCTGGGGGAGCATTGTCTTCCTCCGAAAGTACTGCGATGAGAATAGACTCAGGTAAAATCCATGCTAAATCTAAATCTATACCGTCCATCACATAAGTCAAACTCATCAACGACCAACATCGCAGACACCACAATCCGTTGACCTGAATTTCTCGCACCGCACCATTGTCGATTTGCTTTACTCGAAAGCATAATTCGGAAATAAATCTGAAAAATAAAATAAAAATATATATAGAAAAATTGAAACCGGTCACCTCTTTAGTGAATTTTTACGCTCTCCATTGATGAGCGCAAAGTCTCTGTACTCTGTTTCTCAATTTTACATATATTACGCGCAATATCTCTCTCTTGATCCCAGGCACAAGAGTGCGTGTTTCTCGTCTCAGTCGCTAGTCGCTCTTGGTAGATCTTCGATCTCTGGGGCTTCCCAGTTGGAACTGAATCCGTTAAAATGGTGAGTTTATTTGCTTCTATCGGTTTTGGATTGGCTTCGCATTGCGGTGGACTGTTAGATCTGATTCCTGTACCGAGTTGGTGTAAATTTCGTGTTTAGGATTTTTTGTTGTCGGCAATTTGGAAGAAGATATAGGAATTTCGATTGCTTTGCATTTGGGTCGTAGATTTGTTATCTGTTTGGATTTGATGCCAATCTTTGAGTTCTGGAGTTGCTGTCATTGTTTACTGACTCATTTTCTTTATTTGTCTGTTTTCTGTCTCGAATTGTGGTTCAGCCGCTTAGACTAGAAATTAAGGTACTGTACTCATTTCAATTAAGGATTTTCTTTTGGATTTTTCCTATTTTGTGCGCATGGAAGAGAATTATCTCTAAATGCTGACCTTTTTATTTATTGCATCAGAGGAAAGTTGCACAACGATCAGAAAGAGTAAAATCTGTGGATCTACATCCAACAGAGCCATGGTTCGTTCCTAGTGCAATTGAATAAAATGTTTTCATAATAGCATTGTCCATTCTATATTAGCAATGCTGAAATTATCCATGGTATATTTTCTGACGTAAAACCATTTGTTTTTAGCCGCTGTTTCTTGTACTTAATTATTTTCAGCATCCAATTAGAGGGGCATAATGCTACTCAGTGGGGTAAAGCCCTTGAATTATATATGATCCTTTCACTTTATAACATTATTTTGTATGCATCTAACTGTTTGCAACTAAACTAGGCTAGCACTCAATTGGATAACGCGAAATTTCACCCTATTGGGCTTTGGTATATTTTTCAGTTTATTCTATCCAAGCTGGTGAAGATAATTTTGTTTACTGGTAGAGGTTATTTTGTCTGTATTGGATAAGCAGTATTGCCCAACTTGCTCATATATGGGACACTAAGCTCAAATTTGTCATTCTCTTTTTCAAGGTTAATTATTTTGAAATTTTGAATATTCCATTTGCATTGTACTTCCACAGGATATTGGCCAGTTTGTATTCAGGGACCGTTGGCATTTGGAACTATCAGACTCAGGTATGGCAACTTAAACAATTATTTTTGTCATGCATGACCGTATTTGTAAGTTCATGAGACTCAGGCTTTTGATCTGTAATATTCTTATAATGGAAGTTAGAATGTTTAAGCTTAAAGATAATGGTTATAAATTCATGAGACTCAGGCGTTTGATCTGTAATATTCTTATAATGGAAGTTAGAATGTTTAAGCTTAAAGGTAATGGTCAAATAGCATGTGCCATCTAGCATTTCAAATTCTGTTAAGTATCAGCCATTTGTCAAACTTGTCAATTATCACAGCTGAATCTTGACCCATGTTATCCGTCAATGACATTGGATAACAGAGCACATTTTTTGGGAACAGCTTGTTTATGTATAACTTATTGGAAAGGGTAAGCTTTTAAGAACCTCCATCAACGGAACAGAAACTGAATACTGGTTAATTTTGTGTTTCAACTGATACCACAAGATGACAGTTGTGTTAATTATTCTTTTCCTGAACCTATCTCTTTTCGTTTTAACCCCGCTTATGTGTGCATTTGGGTGGATCATTATTGTTGAGTTTAACTGCGACAGATATACCACTTTTCAACTTTAATAGTCCAGTTTTTCTAAGGACTAAGAATGTGTTGAAAATGTAACTGGTGTCCTCTTTCTACTGCGGTACAAGCGTGCTTTACAACAATTTTACCAATTTAAGATGAGAGGTGGAGCTTCCATGCATCTCTCTTGTGAGCTATTGCAATATCCTGTTCTCTTGCTTACTATACACCCTGAATCGCATTTTGAAACTTGATTTATGTTGCTGCAGACAATGGCTAAGTCTTTTGAGGTTACAGAACTACCGGGTACCTGATTTGGATTGTATTTTATTTATTTATTTATTTATTTTTGAGTTGGTGAACAAATGCTTCACTAGTAACTTGTTATTTGGTAAAGAGCATGATATTATGATACTAACTTCTGCCATGTGATCTTGCAGTTAGGTCGGCGAAGTTTATAGCACGAAAGCAATGGGTTGTTGCTGGTGCTGATGACATGTTCATTCGTGTATACAATTACAATACAATGGATAAAGTCAAAGTTTTTGAGGCCCACACAGATTACATTAGGTGTGTGGCAGTTCATCCCACGCTTCCCTATGTGTTGTCATCCTCTGACGATATGCTAATAAAGCTCTGGGACTGGGATAAGGGGTGGTTATGCACTCAAATATTTGAGGGCCATTCCCATTATGTCATGCAAGTTACTTTTAATCCCAAAGACAACAATACTTTTGCAAGCGCATCTCTTGATCGAACTATTAAGGTATGCATGGAATTGTCCACTGGTTTATTTCTTTGACTGCAGTTTCTGGTTAACTTGATGTCTCCTAATAGGTCAGATTGTTGATTTGTAGATTTGGAACCTTGGCTCCCCTGACCCAAATTTTACACTGGAGGCTCACCTCAAGGGAGTCAATTGTGTAGATTATTTCACGGGTGGTGATAAACCTTACTTAATCTCAGGTTCTGATGATCACACTGCTAAGGTCTATGCTTGGTTGCCCTTTCTTCCTATGTTTTGTGAGTTTCTATGATCAAAATCTGAAAAACCTTTAAAAGTGGTAAACAGGTGTGGGATTATCAGACAAAAAGCTGTGTCCAGACACTAGAAGGCCACACGCACAACGTTTCTGCGGTTTGCTTCCATCCTGAGCTCCCCATTATAATAACTGGTTCTGAGGATAGTACAGTCCGTATCTGGCATTCTACTACTTATAGGTAAGTTTTGTGCTGTTGTGCTGCTTAATGCTTGGGTATCACTTACCTACTTGTTTCCTTTTCATTGTGAGTCCCATCTCATAATTTAGTATCCTTTTTAACTTTTAAAGTTCTACAACAATTCTAGTTCTCAGTATTCAAGAATAATCTTTGCATCTATGTGGGATTGTTAATTTAGCAGGAATTGATTTGTTTAGTTATGATTCTTGAATTTTTGCACATCATATTTAGAACCTAAATGATTTAGTTATCTTTCTTCTGTGATATCTTAAGGCTGGTTGCATTATAATTCCTTTACATGAATAGGAATTGATGTTAAAGAGCCTAACAATGAGCATGCATGTGTCATAACTCACAACAATTTATTAACCCTGCTAACACGCACACACACACTAGAACACATTCGGTTCAGTTGTAATTCTTTAACCACTATTAGTTCTTTTTTCCTTTTCATTTTTTCCTGCAGTTGAATTTATTTCTGTTGGTTGTTCACGCATAAGACATTTTACCATTTGTCATCTTGCAGACTTGAAAACACGTTGAATTATGGTCTTGAAAGAGTTTGGGCAGTTGGCTTCATGAAGGGTTCAAGGCGGTAAGTTTCATATCAGTTGATTGGATGTGCTGGTTGGAGGCTGTTTTATCTATTTGAAATTTTGGCTTCCACAGCACTTTTATATGTCTGAAAGTCCTATTTTTCATCTTTTTCAGATACTTGATTTAAATTTAATACTTGTTTTTTGAGAAATATAGGAATGAGCAAGTCTATGGTGAATTTTGAATCTGTGTTCGGAAAGCTAATTGTCGGTTGGGTATAGGTCTTTACTCAGGGATCTTATCTAACAATGTTTGTGAACTTTCAGAGAATTCACAAGATCTCTCGGTCCTGTGTGAGTTTCACTTTTATTTGGAGACTGCACCTGCGTCTAATGAATTTGATGCTCAGGGTTGTATTTGGTTATGATGAGGGAACCATCATGGTAAAGCTTGGTCGGGAGGTACCTGTTGCAAGTATGGACAACAGTGGGAAAATCATTTGGGCCAAGCATAATGAAATTCAGACGGTCAACATCAAGAGCATTGGAACTGATTATGAGGTATGGATTTAATTGAACTTAATAAACCAATCGCAAAACCAACTGCAGCTCTAAGATTAATCTTTCACAGGTTGCTGATGGAGAGAGATTGCCTTTGGCAGTTAAAGAATTGGGAACCTGTGATCTCTACCCACAGGTAATCTTTCATTAATTCTTGTGAACCACATGTTATACCAAATTGTTTAAGTGGGGATAGAATATGTAGAAGTCGTGTATTCATATGATTTCTTTTTCAAGCATATCCATGTATACTGAAGGTTCATTGCACAAACATTCCACTAGTTCACTGCTTCTTTTGGGTTGTTTTTTGTCAGGATTTGTCCTTAGATTATCCATGCATAATGTTGTTTGCTTTGTCATTTGAGAAAAAATGTGGTTTTTAGTTTTTGAAGCTTTATGTTCTCTGTTTGTTCAGTAGCAGATTGTTAAACGTGAAAGTCTACAATATTTGACAACAATGCTGGTTTATCACCCATATAGCCATCTCAGACTAGGACTCCGTATGTGGCTAGAAGACATTAGCAAGGTTGTCCACTGCATTTGCAATAGTTCTCGAGAGCACAATTGCTAGGAGCCTAGGATATTATCTGATGAATTGATTTATCAAGTGCATAATTGTTACAGCACTCACCATGTTCCGCACAGTAGCTTTAGGCTCTTAGGCATGAGCTTAGCACCCTCATGCCGTAGATGAATGCCTTATTAAAAAGTGCTTATTTGTTTTTATATTTATCTATTCAAAACACATAAAAGGAGGCCCTTATCTCCAAGGTCATTTTTCATCATTCTCTCTCATATTTTTGCCTTCTCTTGGAGAGTGGTATTGATTATATTTTCTAAATTATTTCCTCTTCTTTCTTCTTTCTTTTTTTTTTCTCTCTCTCCTTTCTCTGTTTTTTTCATGATTTAGTCTCTTTTTCTCATATTATTTTTCTATTTGGGCCACTTCTCCTTTTATTTTTCCAGTTGAAATTGCTTGATTTTGAAATTCTTGAAATATTCAATAAGTTTTTTATATTTTGGTATAATTTTATAAAATTATGTAAACACTTGTGGGAGAGGCTTATTATATTTAGAAATATATAGTTATATATTAAAATTTGATCACAAACTGTAGAATTTATATACACAAATTTGGGCTAAAATGCTTATGTCTGGTCTATAATTATTTTGTGCAGAATTACCACTAGTTAATGTTTTTAGTAGTCATGTAATTTTGTGTTGTATTTCAATAAGGCATGCTGCTTCATGCATTGTGTGCCATGGCTCTAAATAGCCTCAAACAGCTTAATGTGTTGTGCGTCAATAATAACTATGCTCAAGTGAATTCCGAATCTACCAAAGACTTTCATTGCTGGAGATTTTCATCTGAATTCTTCGGCTACATGTCTGCTCAGTTATTTGGCATTTTCTTTTTGACAGGAGTATTTATATTTTTAAATTTAAGTTGAAGGGCTCGCGTTGCATGACTTACCTAACAGACCATATATTTATGGATTTAGCTTGTGTTTCTAGAAAGAAGCTTTGCATATGGAATGTATCTTGTGTATATATTTGAAACATATCAAGCTTTTGTGTTATTGCTTCGTGTATGCTACTATTCTAATGATAAATTGTACAATAACTCAAGGAAAAATATTCTGAGGACCAGTCTTAAGGATGAAGATTCTGTTATTTCCTTCATTTTTTTGTTGCTTGTGAATCTAAGAATTTTGATTTTAACTTTTAGTTGTTTAATTTGTGCGTGTTTTTCTTTTCTTTTTTTTTGAAGATCCTGGGTGGAAAAAAGTTGGAAAAGTTTTCTCTCTTTGATCATCTTCTTGGAACCATTATTCAAATCCAGCTCATGGAATTGCTTACTTTTTATGGTGACATTGTACTAACTAGTTTTTTTTCTTCATGGCAGAGTTTAAAGCATAACCCTAATGGTAGGTTCGTTGTTGTATGTGGAGATGGTGAGTACATTATATATACAGCTTTGGCATGGAGAAACAGATCATTCGGCTCGGCATTGGAATTTGTTTGGTCAACCGAAGGAGAATTTGCTGTTAGAGAAAGTACATCAAAGATTAAGATCTTTAGTAAAAATTTCCTGGTTGGTTTCTTTCCACCTCTCACGTCTTCTTTGTTATCATCTTTATGGTAGTGAGGTTTATATTTTAAGCTAGAAGTTTTTCTGCTTTTCTTTTGCCTTCCTCTGTTCATCTTACTCCTCATTTTATGTTTCAAATTCAAACCTTATTTTTTCCTATCATTGATTTTAGCACTACCATGGTGCATGAACCCTACCCGAAATGATAGCCCATGCATTAACTCTTCAGTTATGGCTCTTCTTATTTAGGAGAAATATGATGAATAGATCTGTGGCATTCATTGTTGGATCTTAAGAGTAGTTTGTCACAAGTTGTAATCTACTTGGATTAACGCTAGGTGGTGTTTCTGTCAGGAGAAGAAAAGCATCTGTCCCACATTTTCTGCCGAGCACATTTATGGAGGCTCTTTATTGGCAATGTGCTCAAATGATTTTATTTGTTTTTATGATTGGGCTGAGTGCAGGTTGATACGAAGAATTGATGTTAATGTTAAAGTAAGGAAGTACAGCGTAGTATGTTAAATACATGTTACTATTGTGGCCGCATAGATTTGATCGTTGTTTTATCTTTTTCTTGGTGGTACATACAGAATCTTTACTGGGCAGACAGCGGTGATTTGGTGGCCATTGCCAGTGATACATCATTCTACATACTTAAGTTTAATGTAAGCATTCAATTTATCTCGAATTTCTCATGACATTGCATGGGTGTTTGTTATAGAGAAGTTTTAGGAACTGAGCTTTACATGTGCAGCGTGATATGGTTTCTGCTCATCTAGATAGTGGGAGATCGGTAGATGAACAAGGTGTGGAAGATGCTTTTGAGCTTCTTTATGAAGTTAATGAACGAATACGAACTGGACTTTGGGTTGGGGATTGTTTCATTTACAATAACTCTTCCTGGAGACTCAATTACTGCGTGGGTGGTGAGGTATGGTATACTGCTCCGATTATGCTTGCCTGATAACCTTTCTTCAATTGTTACTTCCATGATGTGAGCAAAAAATGCTTTTTTACATGATGTTTTAGGTAACAACAATGTTTCATTTAGACCGTCCCATGTACCTGCTTGGGTATCTTGCGAATCAGAGTCGCATTTATCTCATCGACAAAGAATTTAAGTGAGTAATTTATTCAAGCTTTTAGGAACAATTGTTTTTATTCTATATTTACTTTTGTGAGTGGGGAGTTAACGTCATCTTCAATCAGTAAATAAAGATAAGATGATTTGATCTGTGACTTCTTGATGCGAGGGGAAGAGGTATTTCTTGTTTGATTTTGCCATTTCACATGTGTATCTGGATCTATTTTGCAGTGTGATGGGATATACTTTGTTACTTGGCTTGATTGAATATAAGACTCTTGTTATGCGTGGTGATCTTGAACGGGCAAATGAAGTTTTACCGTCAATTCCAAAGGAGCACCTAAACAGGTACTTTAACATCTTCAACCTCTTAATTAACTATGATTAAGTTAAGTAGGAAGCCATGATGCATGATAATATTAATTATATGAAGTATCATAGGCCCCAATCAATCCCATTAAGAGTCAGCTGTCATCTTAATTTATTTCTTATAGTCAAGTGACATTGATCTTGTTCTCATTGTTATGTTTGCTCTGCAGTTCTTTTTTGAATGTGAGAAGTATGTGCTTTTGTATTTTATAATGAACATAAGCAAACCAAAGATTCCTTATTCTCAGTAAATAGAGGATGCTTTACTTGTAATAACACAATCTTTTATGCATCAACTGATGCTATCGAATATGCTAAATTATTGTTCTTTGTCTAGTCTTGATTGAGTGCTATAGGACCAATCCTTGTTCTTTGTTGAAGTTTTTGAATCAAGTAAAATTCAAAGGAAGAAACTGTCCTTAACATATGCAAAGTTTGGAAGCCAATTTCCCACCATTTTCATGCCTTCTAATGCGTATACTCCAAACATATCACCCATCAAAAATATTTTGTTCTGTCTCTTTCTTTCTTGCTTTTCTACCTAAAACTCAAAATTTTCATCCCCCCTCAAACTGGCATCCAAATGTAGCCACTGTTTTGATCCCTACACATCTCCTATCTCCTTGGAATTTTCTCATTGTATCTGATTTTAGGCATAAATTTCTGGAATTGTTTTTTTTTATTGTGACTATATATCAAGTGGTAATGTGGACAGTGTGGCTCGTTTCTTGGAATCACGAGGTATGATAGAAGATGCACTTGAAGTTGCTACAGATCCTGATTACAGATTTGAGTTAGCCATACAGCTAGGCAAACTAGAGATTGCAAGGGTAATCAGTGTTTTGGATATTATAGCACTTAAAAATTCCTTTTCCTGGAGCACTTCTGTTTTGTTTGCACTTCTGAATCTATAAAAAGCAATATACCATTCTCTGTACTGTAAATTTGTGCTTCTGTTTGTATGGCTCTTACTAGTACAAATTTTTTTGTTCCTCTACAGGAAATTGCAACTGCAGCACAGAGTGGATCTAAGTGGAAGCAATTGGGTGAATTGGCCATGTCTACTGGAATGGTATTCTCTTTATCGGTTGCTGTGGCTTAAATACAGTAAATTAACTTCAAAGATTTCTTAGGTTGATCTAGTGATATCATTGTCTTTCAGAAACAAAGAAACAAAGAAATACTCATTTTCTCTGTGATAATTACCCTTTTGAATATGTTAGTATCAATTGCTTTATTTCTGTGCTGTCCAAACAAATCGATTATCCTGAACAAGATCCTTCACTGCACATTTGTCTTCCTCATGTTTCTCTGTGTTGGGTTTGCCTGTCTTATTTGTTGAGTAAGATGAATGCTTTTGTTGTTCTTTTATTGTGCTTGTATCAATTCATTCCTGTTATTTTTCCCCTAATTTATGCTTCGGTTTATGCATTCCAGTTAGAGATGGCCGAGGAGTGCTTAAAGCAAGCAAAGGACTTGAGTGGTTTATTGCTACTGTATTCCTCCTTAGGCTATGCTGAAGGAATTACTGAACTTGCATCGATTGCCAGAGAGCATGGGAAAAATAATGTTGCATTCCTTTGTTTATTTATGTTGGGTAAATTAGAGGACTGTCTTCAGCTGTTGATTGACAGGTACCATTTCCCCTTACTGTCACAAGGTTGGTCTGCCAATTATTTGTTGTGGGTCTAATCAATTTTGAGTTCTTTGCAGCAATCGGATACCTGAAGCTGCATTGATGGCTCGCTCTTACCTTCCCAGTAAGGTGTCAGAAATCGTTGCTCTTTGGAGAAAGGACCTTAATAAGGTTCGCACCCATTTCATTATTTGTATTCTAGTTTTTAGAATCTTGGGCTATGTTTGTTTTCTTTTTTCCACCTTCAAAACCTATACTTCAATCATTATACTTTTCAAATTTTATTTATATCTTTCTTACTTTTGTACAATTTTCGAGAAAAATACATATAAGAATACACACCGAAAAATGAAAATAAACATAGCCTTGGCTGTAATGGCATATGATTGGTTGCAGATGTTCTTAAAATTTAGAAAAGAAAACTAAGCATGAACTTTTTGTTAGGAGAGTTATTTAGAAATATCATTGTTACTTGATCTGGTTCTATTGTGATTTCTAGATTAATCCAAAAGCCGCTGAATCTCTTGCTGATCCAGAAGAGTATCCTAATTTATTTGAGGAGTGGCAAATTGTTCTTGCTGTGGAAACCAAAGCTGCAGAGACAAGGTATTGTCATTTACTTCAACTGTATGTGCCTTTACTATATGTTCAAGCACGTCATGTAGAGAAGTAACTCCCAGTTTTAGGAGTAGTAGTTCCTGGCCCTTTTCATTTGAGTATTTTACAACGTCAATGAATTCCAGTTATCATTTTTTTTCTCTGTTGTTGGAGTGTCCCTGTCCTCTTCATTCTTTTTCTATTCGTCTGAACGTATGCCTCTATGGTATGGGCTTAATTTGGCATGTTTCATGCAGCACGGTAGCAGTCTGCTAACTTGTTTTCCCATTTTGTTTTAGGGGCATCTATCCTCCAGCGGCTGAATATGTGCAGTGTGCTAATAGATCAACTGCAAGTCTTGTAGAAACCTTTAGAAACATGCAGATGGAAGAAGAGCCCCTGGAAAATGGAGGCTTGTATTATGAGGTCAAGGAAAATTTATCTCCTATTTGCTTGAACTTTTATGCATTTTGTCCAATATGCGGTGGATGTGTGAATATCATTTTATATTCATATATATATTATGATTTTAGGAAATCTCTTTGGCAATGTCTATTTACTTAAAGCTGACATGAACCTTTTTTTTTCCCCACTATTTGTCTGTTAATTCATGAATGACCACATTTGGATAGTTGAACCTGCAAAAATGTCATATTCTGCATTATGTTTTGTCCTCATTGTGTAACACTGGCTGTGTAATGTTCCAGACTGGAACTTAAATTTTTGTGCTAGTTATCTTGTTTATGTTAAGCATGTTCTTATCTTATTTCCAAAATTTTTCAGGGGGTGGACCAAAATGGAGATGATGCACAAGAGGGGCAAGACGGTGTGCAAGTAGAGGGGCATGATGATGGCCAAGAAGAGGCTGTTGTGGTGGATGCTGATTCAACAGATGGTGCTGTACTTGTGAACGGCAACGAGGCTGAGGAAGAGTGGGGTATGAATAATGAAGGAAAACCGTCAGCCTAAAAGCAATTGGTTGGGCCGGTGTGAAATTCCTAGTTTTGTTGCTGGTGATTAATTGTTTTTCTTTTAGTTGCTAAGTAGATTCCCAATTTTTGTAGTTTTGGTACAATTTTGTGTTATTGGCTGCACTTTATGCATCCATGCTTTTGGTCAATCTTCTCTGATAATATACATAGGAATTAGAAAACTGTCATCCAAATTTGCTACCTAATGCCAGAATATTCAAGTCATGGTAATGCTTGTTATCATGAAGCCTTTTTTCAATTTCTTTTGGAGGTGAGGTAAATGTAAGAAGCCAAATATGTGGTTAGAATTTCATTGTCTTTGCTTGTGACTATGATGTATCTTTTCTATGGTGGCATCTGCCCGTCTTGATCTTTTGTTAGCCTTTCTGATCAAATAAGTTGTTCAAGATTTTGTTTTAAGGGATCTTGGAAGTGTCTTCCATTTGTTCCACTGCTGGTGATTCAATTTTCACAATATGCCATAGCTATATCAAAATTCTTATGAATCAAATCTTATTTCTAATAGGCTTTTTGTATTCTGTTGGTTATCATGCATCAACAGTTTTTTAACCTTAATGATGGATCCTTACTTCTTCCTCTCTTTACTGAATTGTCAGTGCTTACATCACCTCACTGAATTCATTCAAGACGGACGGTTCCAGTTGTGCATGATTTCTCTTTTGGTAAGAATTGAAGCTTTGCTGAAACATATGTCTTAATTGCGATCCTTCTGAGGATAGTTTATTCTGTCTTATTGTTATTGTTAGAATATTTTGGAATACTTAGGAATATTTATTTTGATATTTCAATTATTTAATTACCCATTATGGCTGTAGGAATATTTTGTTTTTTAATTCAAGCGTTGCCTTTATGTTAAATTAGTTTCATAATTTTAGTACGATTGTAATTGTCCCAACTATAAATTGAGACATCTGTCTAGCAATGAAACGCATCTATTCCTCCATTTTTCTCTCAACATGGTATCAGAGAAGGTTCTTTCTTGAATCTGCTAACAACCTGTTCTGGCTGTACCTTAATGTCAATCTGCTGCCAGCGCTGCTGCACGTTCATTCTGAAAAAAAATGTTCGTTTTCATTTATGCTTTCTATCAAAGTGTTAGTTTTCCTTTATGTCAAAATTAAACAAAAAAAATTCCTAGAGAGAGTTCCCAAACAAGCCCTAATTCCAAAATCAAACCGAGGCCTTGCTTTCACTGGAAAATCAATGATATAGCCACATCATCTCTCCCCTGCCAGTTCTGCCTCCTGAAGGTCCAAAATCATAGCTGCCTCGGAGCTCTCCCTCCGCGCTGCCGTGAGCCCTTCTTGCCCGAGAGTTGTCGAAGAGACAAGCAAGCGAACAGTCGACATGCTGCTCATTGCCATGCTTCTGCCTAAATCGAGCCATCATCATCGTGCTTCACCACTGCTAAGAAAACCCTAAGGCATACCTTTTGGTTCTGTTGTCGTCAAACCGTGCTCCACCGTGAAAGGCCATGCATTCTGCCAAACCAGTGTCTTCGATACCTACAGCCTGCTACTCTGATTAGCATCACTTCACCAGCTGCCTGCTCTATTGTTGCATGTGCAAATTCTTGGTCGCCATCTGCTGGCTTCCAAAGCCAGCCTTCTTCACTTTATTTTGGGCCATCCAATTGGGCCAAGTAAATCACTATTGGGTTCCGACAGTTTGAACCAGCTGGTCCTTCCCTCTCCCATCTTAGTAGGGCCTAACCACTTAGGCTGACAATAGTAGGCTTGGTGTTTTAAGCTTAAATTTGAATGGGTTGTCTAATTTGGCTGAAAAAAACTATTGGGTTAATTCCTACTTTATTAGGTTAATCTCTGATTTGGATAATTTCCCTAACTACATCCCCTACTTTCTCAATTCAATGATCCAAGTACTTGAAAATCCTCCGACACTTAGTCCCTTGGATGTGAGCTCGTCTTCTGCAAAGAGAGTTGCCGCACCCATCATGCGTGAAAGAGAGTTGTTGCGCCCATTACATGCAAAAGAGAGCTATTGGGGCCATTGTATGTGAAAGACAGCAGCCACGTTGTGAATGAAGGGAAATCAGAGCTGCACTTATTCTGACTTTGGACTACAAACAAAGAAGATTGGACAAAAATGTGCAAGTTGAATGCTTCAATAAAATAAACCACATTCAACTAGAGAGGTAGTGTTAGAGTATTTAAGAATACTTAGGAATATGTACTTTGATATTTCAATTATTTAGTTACCCATTATAGTTGTAGGAATATTTTGTTTTCTAATTCGTAGCGTTGTTTTTATGTTAAGTTAGTTTTATAATTTTAGTATGATTGTAATTGCCTTAACTATAAATTGAGACATCTTTCTAATAATGAAACACATTTATTCCACCATTTTTCTCTCAATGGTTATATGGACTCTTTTGATCCTGGAGTTTGTGCCATCAATTGTTTTCCCCTGCCTTGCTTGAAATGTGTGGTTTGCCTGGGTCTTTAGTGCTAAAATGTGTTTTACTAGATTGGTAGTTGCTAAGACATTTTCTTCAGTGCATAGGAGAATAAGGTGCTCGTATACCATTTGCCTCCATATTTATTAATGGAATACAAGCTTGTGCTTTATGGAAATTGCCTGTTTTGTATCTTCAGATTTGTTTCTTTGTTGGATATCATGGATTTGTCTAAGCCCTTAAACAGTCTTCAATCAGACTCTGATGCTAAGAATTTGTTCAATGATATATGTATTTTATTGGACATTTGTACATCTTTTGTGATACTTTGACACCAAGGAAAACACTTGTTCGTTAAAGATTGCCTAATGAGTATGTACCATGGAGTTTTTGTTTGCCCTTTCCCCTTATTGTAAAATTTTCCCTTGTAATTCCAACCATTTCTGTTGTGAGATGATTTGTTGTATCTTGTGTTTAAACATTGTTATATCCTTACTCGGGACATTTGGTGAGGTGCACTGATAGAGAATGAGAAGGCTTTGTATTGTTTGAAAATATTTGATAGAATCTCTCTTGAGGACTTGGCTCTGCTCTGTGGTTGACCATCAATGTCATATATTATGTTATGTTGTACTGTTAAACATGGTTTTTTTTTTTTTTTTTAATTTCTTGGCTTATATATTCCTGTCTATCTTTTATTACTTTTTTGGAATCCATTCCTCCATTTCCCATCTTTTGAATTTACTTTAGACTTCTCTATTCCTGGTATTTTAGATGTTGCCTGGAAGAGGGGATCAAGGGGACCGGTTGTCTTTCTGCTAAGTGCGGTATGATGAGCACAATGAAATTTGTTATTGAGGGGCGCACACTTCCGTAGAAATTGGAGTTTTCATCATAATTTCCTTAATTGTTTTATGCGTACTTTGCTTTTTCACATTGTCAAATTATCTGATGCTGTATTTCCGGTATCACCCTGTACATCCGATCCTACCATCTTCATTGTTTGCATAGAGAATGCCTGAAATCATTTGTCAGCCTACAGAATTATGCAAATATATGTACCTGCCATAGGTTGAGAGATCATTAAAGATTTGGCCCCCAATGCATACTTAAGACACTATCGCATGGCTTATTTTCATTGGTTGCAAGGGAAAGAACTGGTTTGCGAAACAGAATCGAAAGAAGAAACAATGGCTTGACTGAGACAAAGGGGCATGTGCGGCATAACAGCATAAACGAAGGTTGTGGTTGTGAGAGTTGATCAATGTATACGTCTGATGCTAATTCTAATGACTTAATCCATTTAAGTCTAATCTAATCTACGAATAAAGAAATGTAGGATTTGAACCATTGACGTCGGCTTTGGGAGACCAATGTTCTACCGGACTGAGAGAATAGAACAGCCTTGGGAAAAGTATACCCGAATATTGGTTAAGGAAACTAAGAGGGAATACGGGGTCCACGAATGATGCTATGTCCCTAGTGTGGGTGCAGTTGAACATTTATGTTGTATTCGCGGATAAAATCACAGCATTTTGCAGATAAATGAGCATCATGTGAGCACAGCCTATATTCATTGCACACGTGTTGTACATTTAGAATTAGTTTGACTGCGTGTAACTTCTATAAGTGTACGCTTAAAGCTCCTGAAAGACAATACACATCTATTTGTCAGATGTTGAGCCTCGCTGTATTTTATCATCTTTTGTGGAAAACTAATCTCAAGTTTGAGTTCTTAATTAAAGTTTTAAAAATACGAACGAGTCTAATACATTTGAAATAATTTGACGTTTTATACAACCCAGCAGCATTGGTCCGGGCCTTGAGTAACACAAGCATTCGACATCTAGACATTATTTCTTTTGCTGTCACTTTAATATCATTTTTAAATTTTCATATCAATTTTCAAACCCCCTCTTTGCGCATAGGCGAACCCTTCCATGACAAACCACGTATTTCTCAGATTTAAGAACAGGTACAGGAGCATATATATATCACAATAAGGATATCATATATTCCTCTCATATATTTAATTAGAGATTGCAATGTTGTAAAGAATGGATTGTGGAATACAAGAGAATTTAGTTGAATTGATAAATAATCCTATGAATTCAGTAGAAGGGAAATTAAGTGTTAAACGACGTCCTGTAAGGATATATACAACATGTTCCTAAACTAGATCTCTTAAGATTTGCTAAGCTGTCCTTCCCCAGTTGTAATCAGCCATGGCTTGAACATCCTCGATACTAATGCATCCATTTCCCCATTTTCAACGCCATGATTTTCCTTTTCTTGTGAGCCCGATGCTTGGCTGCAATTCTAAGCTTCCTCTTAGCATTTCGTGTCGGATTCACTACGGCCATGACTTTTTCTTCCTGCTTCCTCTTATCCCGCTTCATTTTGAGATTTTTCCTTACTTGGCTGTAAACATGAACAAAGTTCTGCACCCCTATGATATCTCTTATTGCTTCACTGACCTCTTGTGCGAGTTGTTTCAGATCATCTAGCATGATACAGAAGGGGTCAGAATTTGTGCACCAAAATTATCAGCATTACAAGAAATAGAATGAGGAATCAATGCCGGCAAGTAATCAAGGAATTTACATCTAATTAGTCAAATATCCCAAGTTGCGAATCCACCAGCTATTGATTATGGGTGCCTACAGGAACCTACTGCAGAAAATCACTACAAAGTATCTCAAGTTGCAATGCAAGAGACCGTTCAAGATAAGTAACTTCAAGCGGTGACACGCGATTTATTGGGATATACATTTATATGTAAGGTTCTGAAGTTCCCAGTCCGCCAATAAACTTAGTCGCAGCAATGGCATTAAATCTTAAACAAAGTTATCTACCTCAAAAGTAATGGTTAAGCTAATTATACTAACTACTGTAGGTCACACAGTGAGTTCAGAAAAATAAACTCTTATCTTAGGATGTGGGCAAAAAATAATTTTCCAAGCACCTCCAGCCAGAATTGCCACTCACAACACACAGCACTGAATTTTTCAGGAAAAGATAGTTCACATAAATCTACCAGTGGCAAACTTAAGCAGAAGTTTATTATATTACACAATTTGGAAAGCATTCTTGAAACTGTAGAAGATGCTGGCTCGATTATTTTTTGAACAATGTCAGCACTCACCGTGCATAATTTGGATACTACTTTTGCACAAGATAGATATTATGGTCAGATACAAAAATGTCTTTTCAGAGTTCACCTACTTCTGCAAATGTATGTGAGGGCATCTATGGTTCAATTGCTAGGCATAACATTTGAAAATTATTTTGTCCAAAACGAGCCCAAGTGTGAATATTTCACAGATGACACAAATTAATACAGTAGAAACATGGGTCCAGACCTTAAAGTGACATTTCTCTTCCACAAGGACAAGCATTGAACAACTTGATGCGGTATTGATGGAAATGCAGAAAATAATTACCTGAAACAACTTTTCCAGTATAACCTTCACAAACACGGTACAATGGCAGCAACATTTGATAGGCATAACTATGGACATCATCTGTGCCAACAGGCGAAATCAGCACATAGGAACCAAGCAGTTTTGGTGAAACTGATTTGAAACAATTGAAGACAATTTTCATCTGCAACAAAGGTTTTATACAACTTAAGTATAATTCTTTCAAAACTATAGAAATATAGAAGAAAACTAATATATTCAAAAATAAAAATTGAACTTTTAATTGTATGAATCTGATAGAATTGAAATGTAAATTCTTTTGAATACATTTGCCTGATTTAGAAATTGAAATTCAAAAACACACCTGAGGAACCTCCATCTGCGAGGAAGTTTTTCCCATCCTCTGAAGCAAGTAGGAAACAAATGGATGCTGATAATTATTATGCTGACTACTTGCATCTGAAGTAAAAGATGCGAGTGTCCTCCTTCCTTTTGTTGGATCAAGAACACCAAAAGCTTTAAGGAAACGGTCTTGTTCAACATGTTCGAGGTTGGACCAGTATTTAGGAATGTCCATGCATTCATCCTTTCCTAGAAAGGAATGAAGACTGCAGATTGAAAACACAAGATTTCGAAGAGTGACCGTGCCAGCCACATCATCAGTCAATGGCACCTTCAGCTGACAACATAAAGAAACAGCTGCCAGGAAAAGTGTGCTAGGTTTCATCAGAAAGAATGCTCCCATTGACACTTCATCGTTCCCTCTGCAAGTATTGGTTACAGCAGCAAAGTAATAAGAAAGAATTCGGTTTGATATGTTGCGCAACCACAGATGAGGATGTAACAGGAATTCAAATATAGCTTCCCATATATCCTGCAAGAAACAATATTGAATTAATCAATTTGTGGTTACATACATTAATTTAAAAATAGAGGACAAGTTGCCGTATAGAGTTTATGAATCAAACACCTTAAACAGAGTTTAAAAGTAGCTTTTGACTATAATCATACAGACAGAAATATAATCAAGTATTGTTAAATGATTTAAGTTACAGCATTGTTAAAACAGTATTATATTAGATAAACCACTGCTCCAATCTCGACTTGAGAGAAGTTGCACAACATTTGACGCCTCAATTTTTTTGAATAGGAAAAGGCCACAAAAAGACAAGATCAGGGGCCAGAGAAATGGGGAGAGAGTCATAAGAAGAAAGGAAAATTGGCTGATTATTTCAACAGCAAAGCCAAGTTCAGTTCTGAAAGAATAAAGGCTGCAACATGAATCTCCACCTACTAAAAGTTAGAGAAGCACCACCATCCCTTCCTGCCCCCATGTAAAATCAATAAGAAACAGAGATAATTTAACCATTCATTGTTAACGACAGATGTTCAGTATCGATCCAAAACATCCCCCCATTCAGCAGTGAAACACAATGAAACTTTTGAAATGGTATTATATTGTATATTTTGAAGAGTTGCATGCCCCACACAAGCTAAAACATTATATGCAAATACACCCCTTCATATAATTTAAGAAGATTACACCAGTAAAATGATAAGCAAAATCATATAAATAACCCCTTCCAAATATGTGATTTTAACTGAGATAGATTCAGGGCACAATACTCAGTAAGATAGAATGGCAAATTGTACCTCGAGATCCCTATCAAAGAACAAGCTGGGGAACTGGTTTAGGATCTTCTCCAACAAAACCAAAGAATAATATGCCTCCTTCCAGAAAGGAGCCATTGCTTCATCTGATAAATTTTGTTGGCTGGACGTGAGAGCACTCAAAGCTGACTTAAAAATTTTTTTAATTGCTGGAAGTATTACACTTAGGTGTTTTTCGAATCCTTTTCCCATTACTTCCACCAGCAAACCCAAAACCTGTAAAGAAGCAAGTAACTAGTCATAAAGAAGCAATTCTTTAGTGCATAAAAAAATGAAACAGTACATTCTACAATCCAAAGAAAAGATCACAAGTCCTATGAAGTTCCTCATGACAGGATAATTAAAAAAAGGTAATAGATTATACATTAATCAAAATTAAAGTTGCAATTGTTAAAAACGAGTAATGACCTTTTGGATCATAATTGCCATTTTGAAACTCAAACAAATTTTATACAAAACTCCAGCAGTTAGAAGATCTCTTCCAGTTCAAGTTACATATCAATCTCAAAAAAAACAAGGCCCATTTCCATGGGCTCATGGAACAAGAAAGGAGTAGGAGAGAACATGTTTTTAATCAGCTTTTGAGAGCAGATTAAAGGAAAGCTTTCCAGAAAGAACACATAACCAAAAAGTTATTTTATTTGTTTCCCATACTAGGAAACCGCCCTTTAACATTTCAAAAACTGAATTTTGTTAGTTCATACCTACTATAAGACATTCAGTGGCCTCAAATTTTATTATAAAATTCATCCTTCAGTCAAACACAGAGAAGAAAATGTTACATCTAATTTCTTTCAGCATCCTTTCACAGCTACACTTGTACTAACAACAGAAAAAGCATGGACAGATAATCTTTTTCAAATGCAAGTACTTAACAACAAATGATTATAGTTAACTTTACCTGTGCAGCAGCACCCCACAAATTATGTTTTCCACCAAGGTACCAGGAAAGACTATACTCAAGAATAGAATGAACAGAATGTGAGCTCACATGCCCAATAAGGCACTTTATTGCTTCCGCAGTCATGGAACGAACTTTGCTGTCATCATCATTTGCCAAAGAAACAACCAAATGCACAAAGAATGTTTGAGATTGTGCATCCACAATTTTCTGAGGAAATTTCACGATAACTGCATGAAGCATCTCAAGGACAGCTTCTCTTCCAGTGGAGCGTTCATACCTGAAATAATTGTAAGCAACATAAACAATGTCTGCTCACCTGAGGTATATGAGAACATTAGAAAAAGTAGACAGAAATTCGAACACTGTTACCTTAGGTTTGCAAGTAGGAAATCAAGATGTTGCTGCAAGCGCTTCTCAGAAAGATGGTAGCCAAGCAAAAATTGAAGTAAAATTTGACTACACTTTTTACGAATTGGTTCGAGTTGACTTTGTACCATCAGTTCTGCAACAATCTGGACAACATCATATATCTCAGGAACTACCAGCTTCCGGTTTACAATGGCTTTCAAAAGTGAGAGTGCAACAAATGATGGATTCTTTGCAAAATCAACAAATAAGGGAAATTGAATCAGCATATGCAGCTGATCAGATGAAAGAGTAATTTTAGTGCTCCGCAGAAGCACTGTCAGCAACTTTATACAAGCCTCCATCAGCTGACCGCTAGAGTTCACTGAACCTTGTGCAATAACCAATAATGAATTCTTTATCTTGTCAGCTTGGGATTGAAGGGATGGCAATGGCAACCACACTAGTGGAGACAAACACCTAAGTGCAGCAGTTATAATGCTGTCATACTTAGAACTCAAACATTGAGCCAACAAACACACAAAAGGGTCTACTAATGATAATAGTTGTCCATCCTCCTTGTTAAGCTTCATCTTTTTCATGTAATTTTGCAAGAGGCCAAGGGCAAATGCAGTTATCAAATGTGAAAATTGCCGATCAACATTTACTAATCTGTTCACATGAATAGTTTGGACACCATCACCCTCTCTGTCCTGTTTACTTTCTCTGGAAGCATAAATATTTTCTTGTTCATTGCCTTCATCATTGATACCATCTCTCATAAGACAATTAACAAATATAAATAGGTCAGTCTGGTCAACAGATGGGTTGCATTCAATACCAGCAGCTATGTGATTTAGCATGTTCTCCAATTTCAACTTCATTTTCTGGGTAAGCTGCTTATGTAGATGGCTTGTAATAGGTGAAAGCAGTTTCAAAGCATGAGTCCTGAAAGTGATACTTTGGGCAATCAATTTGAGAGTTTCATAAGACTTCTGCTTTCTAGTCTCTTTCATTTTCGAAGCAATCTTTTCCACTTCTTTCTCCTCAGAAACATCCCCAAGTATATCATTCTCTACAACAGAAAGAAGGTCTTCCAAACAGTAATCCAGCTTTCCACGTATTGGATTCATAAGAAACTTTGATAACATGAAATTGAGCGTGTATCCAAGAACATGTAATTCAAAACCCCTCTTCAATGTGACCTTCAAGACTTTGATGATGAATTGCAAGTACTCCAACCCTAGTTCCTTTAAGCAAGCAGTCAGTGCAAATCTAGCTTCATCACGTAGACTTTCCAAGCGATTTTTAAGAAAGTTGGAAATACGGTGAATAATAGTTGGAAGATGCAACTCCATGATTTCATTAGGAAGCAATTTCAGAAGTTTAAGTGCGACCAGGCTCAAATTAATATTGACAGTGTCAGAATCAGAGGTCAACAACTTTTGAACCTTAGGGAGTAAACATTCCCCCAAAGATGATTGTATGTGAGGAAGCTCTGCAGAACTTGTGTATTTTCTCAGCATCAATGAAGTCTTATCAAGGACACATGGATCAGAAGTATCACAAGACAAAACCATGGTTTCAGTTTCCATATATGATTCAGAAAAATGGAAATGATCAAGGATAGAGCAGATAAGCCGCAACAAAAGCTTTTGCTTGTCTGGTTTTAGAGTCAAATCACGGAAGCATCTCATAAGCAAGGCATAATACTGATTCCACTTCATGCACCCAGAAATAGAAGCAAGGGCATCGACACATGCACTTCTAATATGTTCATCCTTTCCATCTTGGACATCAAACAACATGCTAAAAAGAAGTCGGACAAATACTTTATTGGTGACAACCTATAAAATTCACAAGGCCACTGCAAGAGATTAGAAATGCAACACAAAGAACAATACCATTTTGTGTTCCAAAAAGAAACAGAAATTAGTACCTCTGTCAGATTTCCTGAGCCAACAATAGTTCTAAAGCGAGAAAGCGCCCTTGCTCTCCTATGTTTCTACATGAAGATAGATGATATAAACATGATAATATACGTGGAAGTTGCCCTTTTTCAGATAAAACATTTCTAATGGAAATTTAAATGAAGCTTTACCTGTAAGTGAACTATGTTACTGAAAAAATCCTGTTCTGCATCATCACTGCATAAAGCTCTGTACGAATCAAGGTTTGCAACGTTGGGAAGTTTCAACACCATTTCCCGGAGTAAATCAATCCATACCTACAAAAAACAAAAGACCAGTTTAGTGGTAAAAGCACAGCTTCTGGCAATTACTATCAAATTACCACCCAGCTAAACCAAATCCTACCCCACCCTCAGCTTACCCACAAAACATGAAGACTGAAAAAGTGGAAAGCCAAAACAAAAATAAAGAAGCAGATAAAGAAAATAATGTGAAAAGGGACAACAAAGGCAGTAAATAACTCAATGTGAAGTTGGAAACATCTGAATCCTGGTGAATTGCAGTTCGATAAAAACTGCTTCATAAGATCCCCCAATAATTTAATAAAAAATATATTTTAGCGTATAAAGAAGTTAGCTGCCTATTTTGATGCTACACTCTGTTCTACTTACATTACATCTAAGTGAAGTGAAACTCCTAATCCATCAGCTATATATGAATATTTGTCATACCGCCTAACCATGATGCTGCAAGTAGGAGTTAAACAACTTCAACAAAGTTTCCACACTAAATATCCAGCATCAAATATTCCATAACACATCCACAATGCCTTTAGGAAGTTTCAGATTTTGTTCTTAATACACTTTCCAGATGTGCTTGATTCCAAGTACAGAGGCAGGTGCCACATTCACAAAGATATAAGCAGAATAAATGGTCAAAATCAACAATAGAAATTTACTAGAGATAATAAAATCCAATGTGTTTTTATCTATCTCAAAAAAACTAATTTTCAAGTGAGCCTCTTCTAATTAATACAAGCAATTCAAACAATTTTACAAATGCTGGGGATTTGGATTCAATTTAATCTTATACTATTTTAATTTAAGAAGTGCTTCCAAAACAAATCTCTATATCCATCCTTAGATACTCCTGAAAACCCACAATTAGTGCCCAATGCCATGCATGACATAAAGAGTGGAGATCCAACAAAGGAACCACTAAAAATTTGAAAACAGCAAATATGAATGTACTACCTTTTTAATGGCACTTTCTTTGTCCATTGCATCTCCCATATGCTTCAAGATAAAATTATTCACTATGTACTTAATGCTAGCTTTGGACCAGATCTGATCAGATTTTTGGGATCCATTAAGGATCTCACTAGAAAATTCAATAAAGGAAAGCATCAGCCTGAACCCACTTTGCCTTAAGATTAACTCTCCTGATGACATGTCATGTACAGAGTGCGCCAATATTGGTAACACATGCTCTTCCCTAATAGTGTAGAAAAATTCCACATTGACGATGTCATAAGCACCAAGTATTTTGTCATAGTCCAAGTCACCCATCTCCAGATCTAAGGTTGCATTTAGCTCACGAAGAACTTTTGCCTACATGAAACAGACATACATGAGAAACTTACTATTTGCTATATCAAAAGGGAAACACTTGTAATTTGGTTTTTAAAGCATCATCCATGGGTTTGCATTACCAATAAATGCACAGAAGAATCATCTGCAGCGAGAGTATCAAGGACATCACATACAGAGACACGGACAGCCAAATCAGCTGAAATGAGAAGTGGTGTAATAGAATTCAAAATTCTTTTATTACTTCCACTACCCAGCACAGTCACCACTATTCGGATGATTTGCAGTACATCAACATAGGTATCTACACAAGTAGGAACCCCAGTTTGTGAGTACTCAAAAAATCAGTTAATCCTTAAAACATCAAATGGTTAGAGAATTACCAATATTCTGATGTTTCTTTGCAAGAAGGGGAAGCAATATATCAACAAAAGTTTTCGCTGCAGAAGGTTCCTTTACGTACTTTGATAGCAAGTTGAAGATGATTAGTTCCCTCTTTCCACAAAACTTCATAACCGGCCTACAGAAGAAACACACCAAAAAACCAGGAATAATGAGTTAGCAGATTCAATGCATATTAGAAGACAAACCAAGAAAATAAATATTCAAAGAACCCTGGTGAGTTCAGGAACAAATTGTACACAACAGCAGGTTAAAATGCTTCAATATGAGATAGAAAAATACTTCGGACACAATGAATATCACAATGTTATAAGAAACCTCAAAAAGGCTCAATTTCTACAGAAATAAGTCCTACACAATATTGGTTGGATGGCGTTGCAGGTGACAGAAACAAGAGCAAAACTCCACAACATGTATAGACAATATCTTATAAGGCTAGTATGTTTATATTCTTTTCATTTTTCCCATTAACTGTAAGACCCAGACAATTGTGAAATCTACCCCTTTCCTTCTTGATAGTTCTTCAATCGCACCTTATCTGGAGTCTCATCAACTGTATATCAACATCACAGAGCCTTTCACCTTTCACTAAATCAGGCTTGCACGTCAGAGAGAGCATGTTCCTTATTCAATTTCTTCACAAAGAATGAGTCGGTAATAGCTACCTCACGACTGTGTAGAAGTTTTTCTTCCTCGTGCTTACAAAGATAAAATGATACCAAGGTTTTCTCTGGAGAAGAGAAGAAAATTTTCTACAAATTACAAAACCTAGTATTTGCTCCAAAATAAACCCACACTCCACAGTTTGCTCTATTGTGTCGGTCAATTTAGTAATTGCTTGTTGCACCACCAATACCATTGTATCATCAACAGCTTTGGGAGTCAGAAGTGTGTGCTTATAATTTGACTAAAATCATATTTAAATCAACAACATTGGCAAATGGTTGATATAACAGTTACTAGGATTTTAATGAGCATATGTTATAAAAACATGAAAATTGCTACACTTTATATATTTCCCCCTTTTCAAAGTTTTTTGGGCTCTTGCAGGCTAATAACGATGGCAGGAAAGAGCAAAGGTAAGAGCAACTCTTCCAATGGATACAACATATTGACGAAATTCATGCAAAAAATGCTTAAAATGGAAGATGCTTAGAATGCTATCAGCAAGAGTCTTGACCCATTGCTCAATGAGAACTTTTGATTACTATAATTAACATCCACATTTTTTAATGTAAGACAATTATTACAAACCATAAAATATATTTTAGACAAGAAAACTCAAATGTTATAAATAATGCTTAGAGTTCCCAGCTTAAATGTACTAGAAGAGTATATCTCACTGTCAATCCTTTTTCATTAACTCAACCAATCTACAAAGTATATCCTAGTGATAAAGGTATTTAAAGAGACAACCACACACATAAAATTGGCACGTGTAACACATAATACAAGAGATCTAGCCATTCAAGCAATTACGGAGAACACTGTAGAGGCTAAAGACAAAAAATAAGAGTTATGCTACAGTTTCAGGCAAAAACAATCTAACCATACCGTTGGAAATAATTCAAACAAGCTGGGCATATGTTACAGAAAGCAGTTAGCAAACATACACACATCTTGAATGAAAAATAAACATGGGATAGTAATACCTCTTAATGGCATTGTCATTACTGAAAATACAGTGCAAGCTGCCTATAAGCACACCAAGATGAGGTAGCAGTATTTTTTTGACTGTAGTGTCTTCACTACCTAATTCACTATCAAGCTTCAATAAGTTCTTAGTGAACTTCAAAACGCAAGATAAAATTGATTCAGAAGCCGATGAGACAGTAAGCATGGAAAATATATCTGGCACAAGATTTCCCTCCCTGCATAACAGCGGCACAAGCTTGCAGCTTTTACTCATAGCAAGAAAGCAATTAAACAGAGAACTCGGCTTCTTGCTACTAGCACCTTCTTGTTTAAAATTGGCGATCAAGGGTTTGGTTGATGTAAAGAAGAGGTCCCAAAATCCACCACCAAAATCATGATCCTCGTATTTACTAAGAACTTGATATATGATCTTAAGGCATAAGGATCTCAAATCTTTAAATTGCTTTGCAGCCGTCCTCTCCTGCAAATGAACAAAGCACATTGATCAGAATGTCCTTGATTCATTCACAATGGAGTTAGTTTCAAGCTTAAAAAATGTCAAGGGAAAGGCATAATAATAGATCAAAATATTTAATGCCCAAAAATTTGAAATATATAATTTACTGAAGCAGAAAGAATCTCAGGCATTTGAGAAAAGTTTCCAAAATATAAAAGAAATAAAAAGGAAACATATCAGAACTGAAATCGACTTGTAAATGCAAAAAGGGCAGTTTCCACTGAACCAATCCCAAAAATGTTAAGATGCAGAAAAAATTAAAGTTGATTCACGGCTTTTTATGATAGCCTAAATTCCACAGTACCCTAAGCACTCGGAAGCTGTAATATATTGGGCACTAATATAGAGGTCTCAGTCTCATAAGCAGGCAGATAATATAGGTTTCAGAAGAAGAAATCTGCAAAATATTGGTATCCCTTGTCCCAGACCACATCCAAGTTCAACTTGGTGTACTTCACCAACTGATCCAATCTTTTTATCCCACTTTTCAAAATATAATCTATCAACAATTTTCAGTATTCTTAACCTCGTTTAATCTTCAGAAAAACTAGAAAACTGATGGAAAGAAAAATATGCTACTTCAAAGGCCACCTATTTACCATTCCTGCAAACTTGGAAGCTATGGGGTTCATTTTCATATTTTGGCACCAAAACACACACAATCATTACACTTTTTAAATTTTATCTCTTACTTCTACACGATTCTCAAAAACATACACCTAAAAACAACCCCAAATATGAAAACAAACATAGCCAAAGTTATTTGCAAAGAAATCTGAGAAAGGAAAATCAGGTCATCTCAGCCTGTTCTTCCTGTACAAATGCTGCAGGAAAAGTATGCATCACTGCCAGTCATATTTCAAAAAGTCCAGACTTCAGAAAGTTCATAGCTACAACAGTTAGGGGTTATGATTTGCATTCTTGGAGTAAAAAGTGTATGGATCTGCCTGTTCAAAAGGACCAAGCTCCAAAAAATCTTTAACAAAACTTCATGATAATTTTCTCTTGGATAAGGGATATGCAGGTAGATGGGAAAGGGTGGGCATGTATAATATATTTTGAATAGATTGAACTTTGTTCTGCCTAAGTACTGAACATGCAAGTACAGAAAACTTCCCACTATCAGAAACAATAAGGAACAAGAAAACATCAGGGCCAGGATCATACAAAATTTTCCCTCATTTCTTGTCTACCTTGAGCAAAAGAGAAATGCTTAAAAATAACAACAAAGATAAAAAGAATTAAATACACACACTAATAAGTAATAAAGTAGAAAATAGAGATTAAAAAAAAAAGAAAAGTAAAAAGAAGGGCAAAATAAAACAATTGTGTGATGATTATGCCATTTGTTTTAACTTTCGAATGGGTAGGGCGGTATGAAGGTGAAAAGACACCAAGTACTGTTTTCATCTAAATTATTATTAAGGAAGAATCTAATTTAAATATTACCGTAATTTGATCCTCCACTTCATTATGGTCAGCTACATCCAAGTCAAAGCTAGAACAGTTCTCCATAGAAGGCAATCCTCTAGTCTTCGAACTGCCAAGAGATACCGTGCAGCTTGCTAAAATCCGGACAACACAGTTCATCAATAGATCAAGAAAAGGTTTAAGGTGAGATTCATCAAAAACTGCTAAAATGTCTTCAACAACATGCAGAAAACCATATTTCTTCTTCCAAGATAGGGCATTTATGCTATCTGCCGTGAAATGCTTCAAGATATCAGATGTATCAACGTCATCCCAGGCACCTTGGCATAAACTCCAGAAACATTTACTGGTTTCAGCATCCCTTCGAGGGATAGAAAGTAGGGGCTTCATCAACAACCAGAAGAAGAGAGGAAGCTCATCAACATCAAGTTGAGCTAAGAATCCTAGAACTGCCCTTCGATGATTTACACTTGCATTCTGAACAGGTAAATGCACCTCGTTGAATTTGAAGCAGATGACAGAAACATAAAAAAAAAACTACAATTCAATAGTATCCAATCAATTAAACATATAATACCTTCTGGCAAGCAAGCATTTTCAAGTTTCTAACTTTAGGTATCAGTAAGCGTATGACTATTGGCGCAACATAAACTCGGTGCTGGGGATCAATGGAATTAACTGATTTTCTGGATAAGCTCCACCTAGTTAGCTCCTCCCGTAGAGTTTTTCCATTGATCAAATTTTTCATATTCTCTCCATATGGAAGCAAGAAATCATCTCTCCAATTCAACAGGCAATCAAGAACTTTCATCTGAATTTCAGCATCATTCTGATCAAGAAGCCTAGGGTGCAAACCCCCAACCCAAGCAAAAAGAAGAGGAATATCAGAAAAAGAAATAACAAAGGAAATAAAAGCCACAAACAAACTTGAGCTTGTTCCATATTCTCAGCCAAAATGTCCATCAAAAAAGTTGATAATGCAGATCGGTTTTGACAATGTGAAGAAAACCAACCTATACTGAAGTACATCCTTGAAAAATTTATCTTGATAAAAATTCTTAGGATTCCGCAACAATCTGAACAAGCTTAGCCACTCTATGAGAACCCCCTTCCATTCTTTTCCTTTATGATCAGTTGTATGTTCTACAACATTGCTAAGATGAGACAAAGACATTCAGGGTCAAACAAAAGAAGATAATAACATACATTCATAGCTTCCCCAAAACAAGAAAAGTCAAAGTCGTTTAAAGCCACATTAGGCAAGTATTACCTTGTGATTTCATCAACACTGTAGCCCAAGAATTTCAAAAACAAAGATATTATTTGCTTAGAGTGAGATTGTGCAATAGCTGGAACTTTCTGTAAAGACTGAATCAAGAGGGACAAAACTGTTGCAAGTGGTGTACTATCAAACTGAGGGAAAATATCAGAACTGAAACGTCCCAGCAAACCTACAAGATTCAACACAGGGTTGTGAATTACATCAGATGTGTGATTACAAAAGAGGTCATTCCGTTGTACGAGAGACCAACATATGTGCAGAGTTCACAAATTCAGGGACATTTCTCACAAGCCCACAAGAAAAACAAAAAATATTTGGCACAAAATTATGTTGAATAAGAGAAAAGGCAAGGGGGGAAGATATAACCAAATGATTATCCACCAAAAGGCCCATACCAGTGTCTTTGTTAGAATCATCATTGCTTCCACCATGCTGATCAATAGATGTTAGAAAATTTGATTGACAATGTTCAAGATACATAATATATCTATCCCAAACCATAGTTGAATATTGGCCAATAAGGACAGCAAGGCACTCCAAGGCTGGGTTCCACAGATAGCTAAATCGGTTATGAAACATGCCGATAATTCCATTTAAAACAACAGGTATATGCTGGTCAGAAACTCGATCAGTACTAAGACTCATCTGTATTTTAGAAATTAGTAGAATCACTTTCCGGCTTGTCACAATTGAAAGGTCCGTCTCTTCAATTGATTTCAGAATATTAAGGACCTAAGATTCAAAAATAACGAAAAGAATTTTAGTCAATCAACACATGAAATCAAATATATTACAATAATTATACAAAACTTACATTATTATGGGGGTCATCTACACTACTAGTCTCAGAAACATCCATTGTAGTATCACATCCAACATGAAGTTCTTTCTTCAAATGAGATTCATAATAGCACAATATGCGCAAAGTACAAAGGCGGATCTCTTTATTGGCATGACATAGATTATCACTGAATATGTCCAAAGCATCTAACACCTTTCCAGCTACTTTTTCTGAAAGAAAAGATTGGCATTTTCTGTCTGACTGAATAAAAGACCTGCATATTTTGTGAGGCTTAATAGAGATGCTAATTCCTGGTAAAACATAAACAAACAAAAGAAACAAAAAAAAGGTTTACAGAATGATCATCTTACCCAGACATCGAATCCAAAATATTGGCCACTGCAGATAATATTTGAAGTGATGGCTTATATCTTGTTGAAAGATCCAAGAATTTGGCCACTGTAGACTCCTCAATAGCAATATTTCTTCTAAAAACTAACTTGTGATAAGAATGCAAAGCTACACCAATCATGCTCTGCCAAATGATTGGCGAAAAGTCTCCAAACCCTTGAAAAATAAATTGCATGAATGAGTAAAAAATAAAGCTTGTATAAGAGCAAAAATAAACTGATTAGGGAACAAAAATCTTCAGAGTAGTATGATAGTCACATAAGCACAATGAAGTGAAAAGATACAGTATAAACTGTAAGCTAACAGTCAAAACATCTATAAGCTTGGCAATTAGCTACAAGAGTGGTTTCTTGACAAAAAATTGCACTAAACAATTCATTCCCATAGAATAGCACACAGCATTACATCTTAGAATCAGAAGGATGTAATCAACAAAGATAAAAGACATCCAAAAAGCATCAGATTTATCTTACTTCGTTCCACCATCATAAGCTCATCCATTGCGTTTATCAAGTCCATAAGTAAACATGGGCTTGCTTGGGCATCTGCAAAATGAGAATAGCACCGAATAACACCCCACAAGACTGCCAACTTATTTTGTTGAAGAGGATTAGGAACTAAGCTCCCTTTTACAGCTTCACTGATCTTTTCAGTCCAATAATGAAGAGTTTCTTCAAAGAAAATGCGAATTCCTGAAAGGCTTTCCTCAGATTTCCCATCCAAGAAGCTAGTACTTTCCCCTTCCAGTTTCTCGCAGAAATTAATCATTAAATTCAGAACTTCTTCATCAGATGTTTCTATCAAATTATTGAATGAACTGGAGTCACAATTAAAAACAAAATTAGGTTAACTAAAGGAAGACTGTTAAGGATTTCAACACCTTAAAAGGATGAATTACCGTAGAATGTGTGTTCGAAAGGCATGGACAACACTTGAGTCCTTCATTACAAGGCCTTCAATGAAACTCAGTAAACTGTTGCCGACATGTGTGAGGTGAACAAAGCAAAAAGGTCAGACTTAACAGCAAGTAAATTGAGACATAATTGTGTGGAGAAGTTGAACTGCAAGCATTACCTTTGACACCTTAAATCAAATACACACTCCCATTCAGCAGAAACCCGAATCAAATCTGTCACATTCTTAGAATTGGAGAGTCCATCAACAATGCACAACATTAGTTGCAGGATTTTTTTAATGACCTGGAGTTGTGGGTCCACAATCTTGATGGCTACATGGGCAGTAACAAAAGTCTGCACAAGCCGACAAACTAGCTCTACCATGGCTTCATAATCTGTACAATATCAAGCAACCAAAAGATCAGAAAGAGAAGAAGAAAATAAGAACCTGACAAAAGAAAATCACTTGAAATCCCACCAGAAATTTTCCTAAGATAATCACTTTCAACCACATAAATAAGCAGGGTCAAAAGGCAACTCAGACACAAGAAGTTCCCATTTGCCACAGAATCTGTTATTTTCTTGCACAAGCATTTCCATATGAAAGTCAACTCCACGGGGTCTAGTTCTGCAAAGAGTCTCTGGAACACCAGAGTAAGAACTTCAAGAACAGCATTTGATCCTGGACGCGTGAAACATTCCAATGGATAATGATACGGTGAGAACGAGTATAACAATGTAGATAAAGAATCTAAATCCAAGACCTGCGATGTACAGATCATATATACATGACTTCATTTTTTGACAGTTTTTCTGCAGAAAAATCAGTAAAACTGAAGATCATTTCTTTTTTCTTTCCTTTTTTCTTCTAAGCATATATTTACCAATGTTTACAGAAATCAACATAATTTCCATCCATGGTCCACAAATTAGTGTACAAGCTGTTGATAAGATAGAACTTGCATATAAATTGAGCTTCTGAATCAATGCTTTCCATTTCCATTGGATATAATCCAAAAGTCCAGAATACTTAAAATTAGAACATATGTAAGTCTATAACAATTGCCAAAAATAATTCTAGGATGTAAGAGTTCTATTGAGTAAATTCTTGTTTTCAGACTTCAAAACACAAAATACATTTTTAAAAAAGCAACTTAAGCAATAACAGAATCAAGAGATTTACATAACTGAGAATTGTTTGAACTAGAATACCACAAGATCCAGAAATAGTCGTAAAATAGTTCAAATTGTCTCCAATAAGCATAGGGTCATCACAATGCATGGTAAAGAATCATTGACTTTTTTATCAACTGTGATGTAAAGGTAAAAGCATGCTGGATTAAATATTGTTTCACAATGCACCAAAATAATTAAAAAAAAAAGACAAATATGTCATGATAAGCAAATCTCTGAAGCAGGTTTACCAACAAGGAGCAGTAAGAAAGTGTAGTACAGTAACAGAAAAATAAGTTTAAGCAAGCAGTAGAAATGCAAACCTTCAATATGTTGATCACCAATTTGGAAGGTAGAGTCATCCACCAGTATTTCAATTAATGTTTCTTTTCTTGAGTGCAATCTCGATGATGTAATTCTCATAATATGAGAGAGTAATCCAGCAACACCAGATTTACTCATTTCTGACGGTTCCTCTACAACTTCAGCCATGAGTTTTGTAATGCCTGTCCAGTTCTTTAAGTCAATAGTAGTTTCATTGTGCCAGAGTTCTAAATTTAGCTAGCTACACAATAGGCTAAAGAAAACAAACATATTTTCGCCTGATCCAACACCTGATGAACACAAAGACAGATTCATGCCAAAATACTAGAGCTAAGTCACTCAGCTTGAAAGGTTGTCAATTGACAGATACTTTCAAAAAACAACATGGACCTACAATCCTAATAGATCAGACATAGAATAAATAAATAAATAAAATTAAGTTAAAATCTATTCCACTGTGCAAAGAAAAATACTTCATACAGTAATCATGTGCTTAACCACCCGTACATAAGATATGTGACTTCAGGAACTATTTCACTTACATATGGGAGGTAATATAATCCTACATTGAACCTTTATGCATATTTGGGGAGTAACAGCTATATGATAAATCCTAAGGCTACGGTCTCAAGAAACAAATCTGGATTGCTCCAGTATTTATAATGGCAATATCTCATCCATTGTTACTGCATCCCACAGGTCATATGGAGTTCTTCACAAGAACCAAAATGAAAAATGTGTCATCCATTATGCAGGCATATGCAAATTCAAGCACAAAAGAGGATACGCAGACTTTATGCTCTACAGACCCACTCTTAATGTCTGTAAAGTTAAACTATGTTTCCCACCACAATATCTGCCAACTTGATAAACAAATAAAAACAACATGCAAACCAAAATGTGATGCAGGGTTTGGTTTTGACATGCGGATGTTTTCAGTTGATTTTGAAGGATAAAGAGATTATGGTAAAGATAACAGGAAATTATGACAGATATAGCATGTTTGATAGTGTTTTGAGAAATACGTAAAGACAAAGATGGGCGTGCATCTGCAGGACACCAAAGTAGTTTTTCTCATACCAGGCAAAATATAATATTCCATCTCCAAAAATATTTGTGTACATACACCTCATTTAAATCACAATCTAAAGTAAAATTCAAAATAATTTAAAAAGATAGCAATTCACAAAAATATGTAATTATTTATTACATATGCTGCATGACCGTCCACATCTTTTATAATGGAAAAATACATTGAAACTATCCAAGCAAGTACTTTATGGGTGTGCTTATACAAATAATTTCATTAAGTTTTGTTGTGCTATGCACGAAATTAATTATCATTATTTCTCAAGTTATAAAAGATATGTATCACTCACACTTATTCAAAAGCATGCAAGATATCTTTAGATAAATCATTTAGTAACCTAATTCAATTTACATTTTTTATCTCTAATTAAATTTAGAATTTTATAGATGCAAATTCCATTAACTATTAAAACTAAAGTAATAATCAATATTTTTATTATAATTTGATAATTATTTTTTCCAACATAAAATTTTGATTACAATGTAAAATACATAGTGCATAACCATAATATTTTAAATTTAACTAAAAAATGTTACACCAATTAACATAATGTAATTGAAGATTCAAATACTTAAATTGGCAAGAAGTTATGCTAACAAGAACTTCATTCCAATTCAATTACACAACTTTTTTCATCATTTTGTATATTTTGATGAGAATCTACAGTTTACTGTCTACACAAAATTTGTACTCCAAACCAAGTTACTAATAGTAGTTTATCTCATTTATATGAACTTCTATGTATCTGTAACTACACATATATACTAGTATATGTACTGAGCATGTTCAATGTCAAATATCACTCATTTATATTTTTAACAAAAAAAAAATCATAAAAGCATTATAGGAATGCTGAAAAACTAACCGAACTGGGGAAGTAAAGAATGGTGCTTAACAATAAAAAACAATTAAAACACACACAAATTAAAAACAAAAATTAGAAAAAAAGAAAAAGAAGAAAAAAAACAATAGTGTGATGTTTTATGCCATCTTTTCTAATATTGGGGTGGGTGGGAGAGGCATCAAGGCGATAAACACCCAAGATTTGTTATGGGTTATTTGCATCCCAAGTCATGACATGTAAAAGAAATGGTCCCAAAAACGTTCACAGTTTGGGCCGTCTTCAATAAGAATCAAACAAAGTCCAACTGCTTACAATGGAGAAATAGGCGGTCAACTGAATCATAATAGAAAGCAATACCTTTCTTTAGCTGTTGATCTGATGTTTTCCTTAGCAAAAACGACACTGCTTCGGCCATAAACTCTCGCACATAATCTTTCGGGTAGTATCTTAGTTTTGCAGTAATTCTGTGAACATGAAACAGAAACAGAGCAAGATGAAAAATTTCTACTTCAGGAACCACATACACAATATTGAAATACCCCTTTAGTTCAAAAGCGAGAATAGTAACAGATATAACTTCAAGTATATACGAAGGAACAATCAAGGAAGTTAAATGACTATATTAATGATTTACAAGTTACTGGGGTAATAGTTGATATTGCCCAAACCTGAAATATTTAGTTTGAGACCATTTAAACAATCATGCAATTGAGTACTATCTAGTTCCTTAAATGCTCCATCAATATCTACACGATTGGACAAAACAGAGTTCCACTAGTTTTACATCTCATGTCAATAAGTATCTTCTTTTTCAAGATATCAACCCATAAAATGGTAAACATATGAAATAGGAAGGATGAGAATACAAGGAAAGATTGAATATTACATTCAATGTAAATGAAAGTATGACAAACAGAAACCTGAATGAATGATCAGATAAACTACCTTAATATGAAACCAACATCTTTTATAAGATACTTCTGCAGGTACATCATGATATATGACCATGATGTGAATATCTGCAAAGAACAATGACAATCTTAGAACTCATTCATTTCCAAATTATAACATCAAATAATATGCAAATATCCCTTGACCTGCTCAATTATCTCTGGATCCCTATCAGCGCCACTTTCAAGAAGAAGTTCAAAAGAATCAGCAATTTTGGGGAGAAAGCTGCACGATGAAAAAAATGATTATATTACATGACATAATTTAAGACCATGAACTGAAGAAAATCCCAAATCCACCCAATTATCCAACAATCACTTGTAACAATCTTACCTCATCTTCAATAGATATGTTTCTAAACTAAGCATATATCATTTACATTAACTATCCATTTTATCTTAATTTAATCATTAATTTTTTATCATCTCAAAGTCTCAAATGCAAGTTTTCTCCAATTATTCATCATCACAGTCACAAATCAAAGCATAGAATCCTCACCAAGGTATATATCTTGTCTCATGCAAAGGCTCTGCCGGAAATTATGCATGAGCCAGTTCAGCTTGTTCCTTTCTATTTAGAAACAAATCAGATTTGACAGGACTTGATTCAATAGATTTGACTACATTCGAAGAAATATAATCATTAAAATGTAAAATTGAGCATATGATATGATTATACTAATTTGCTCCCATTGTTAGTCATCAAGTCTCATCACCTATATAAATTGATGGTCTTCTACTATAAAATTAAGAAAAAATAATGAAAGTAGCCCTTTGAGCATTTGTCCATCAACACAGGCTTAATAATTGAATCACATTATATACTTGTACTTTATTGTCTCTCTTCACAATTGTTAAATTCTAACACCTTCAATTACAAACTTAAAACCTCAATAAGTTGTTGAAGGAAGTCAATCACCTAAAGAGTAGCACTGGTATCACTCATTTAGTTTATCACTCTTACACTCCAATGCCGCTTAAATTTGAGAGTTATGTTATAACAGGAAAACCCTACAGGGTTACACAACAATGTACTTTCAACTATGGTGACGGCTGTAGGGCACCACCACAAGCTAATGCCCTTGAAAAAACATTGCGAGAGACTTCATCAACCATAATGGATGGTAATTTAGAGGTCTCTTGTAGAGCCCAAAACAGAAGGTAAGTGGTGGGTGATTTGGAGGTCAAAACTCCCTCTCGCTGAGGGCCATAAATTTGATACTAGTTAATTATTTCCATAAGCTTAAGATCAAAAATTATTTTTACAACCTTGATTAAACCTTGAGCCGGATGCTTTAGGCTCTCAATTCAGCTGTCAATTTTGGTTAGCCAAACCTTCAGCTCAAAATTCTGAACTATCGAATCTCCTCAGAGTGTTCTACTTCCTCAGATCTAAGCTTTGCTACAAGATCTTTTTCAACCATTCAGCTCCTAAGATAAGGAAAAGGAAAACGCACTCAAACCTTGGAATACACTTTAACAACCACCCACAACCTTAACCCCAAACTATCAGCACAATGCAACAGCAACTTAGTTTTAACATAAAGCAAGTATATCACAATTCCTCTCATGTAAGGGAATGTTTCTTCCCTCACTGACTCATTGTCATGTAAATATACTTTGTCACCCTAATTTCTTCTTCTCTTCTACATAAAGAGAAAAGGAAGCAATTTATATGGATTGACTTTTTTTACAACTACCCTTCCACAGAAGGTCCTTGTTGTTCAAAACTTAAAAACACACTTATAGACCTAGGTATTAAACTAGTATGTAAAAAGTTAGTTAAATTCTAGCAACTATGCCTATTCCTTTCAAAACTATGCATGTTATCAGTCTTATGTATGGCAAATCTATTAATTTTAAGGACAGTAACACACCTCAGGCGTCAGCCTAGCTCAAGCCAAAAGGCTATTTTTGTACTTTTTTGTTCAAAACATTTTTCCTAAAGACTTAACATGGAAAATGATACGGGGAAAGAGAATGATAGTTAATAACTCATGCATAGGTTCCAAGAGCAAGGAATTAAAAAATCAGCAAGAATCACTTAAGGAACAATTCCTGAATCCAAATTAATAGAACTTACAGTAAAAAATCGCCCAGTAGATCTCTTGATAAAGCAGCAATCAACCTAGAGCACAAAAAATGCCACTCAAAAATAGAAGCATATTTTTAAAGGCATAACAAAACAAATAGAATATGAAAGAGTGGATCACATGTTGCATGAACATAATCAATATATCACATTTGGTTAAACTAAAACATTATTGTGTTCATCAAAATCTGGGTCAGAAAACGAATATACTAGACATTAAGTATTTAGCAGCCCCACTTTGAAATGTATGTGTTTTCTAAAATAGAGATATCAATATCTATTTATACACATAAATCTACTAAAGCAATATCATAAATATTAATGATCTTCCCTGAAGAAGCAAAGAACTTATTATTTTATACAAAGCACGTTTATCTGGATATAACAAAAATCTTTTCAAAAGATCCATAAATCTTGACATAATTTTCACTTCTCATACAAAATCTTGACATGCGGTGTCTGCAACATTAACATGACCATGAATTATATCTTAGTTACAATCTTACAGTTCAAAAGCAATTGTCACAGTTAACTAAACTCAGGAGAAGTCTTATTCATTAAAGATTCCCAAGCAAGTTACTGTTAGAGATGCAGAAGCCAATTTAGGAATCGATGAGCACTTAGGCCTAAGCTTCAAAGTGAAATTCCTTTCTTCCTATCTATCTACAGTGCAGGGGAAAAAACAGACGGTTCCTTGTAAATCTCAGTCATATATGAATATACAAAATCATGAAACAGGGACTGCAAACTCTCCGAGACACAAAATAGTTCTGCCTGATTACTTTGGGCTGCACTCCTTAGATCCACTCATCCATTATCAACAATAATTTCAACTGCCTTCACTGGGATCACATTTCAAGTCTACTTCCCGTTTACTTAATTTTTTATTTTGATTTTCTTCAATTTCTGTAGCTAGTATAAGTTTGCACTCTAAATCTCACGAGAACCATAAAATCATGATGCGTGTAATGAATGAAATCAACCACACTAACTAGTTATACAATAACCAATATGCATCTTTAAAGTTTAACGTGGTTGATCCAAATAATTTGAGCATAAGGCTTCATCTGTGAAAGAAGTAATACAAGGCCAAAAACATAAATGCACAATAGTGACACCAAGAAAGGGAGGGCCCTATTAAGCAACCCATCCATCCCCCCCCCCCCCCAAAAAAAAAAACAGAAAGGCAATCAGCACAATTTTTTTCAACAGCTAACATGAAGAAATACCTCATTATAGGTTCATGTGATAATCTTGCTTCCATTTTCAATCTAGACAGGAGGCTTGAGATTATCAAATCCTTCTGCAAGATAATTTGTGGAAGTGTTTGTACCAAAGGAAAAATTTCCTCATAAAATGATATAAAATCCTCAGCCGTGTTTAGCTCCTGCATTTCGTGAACAAAGTTGGATAAATAAAGAATTCGAAATTAAGAAAGTGCAGTCAATTACACGTAAAAGCATATCCATAAAATAGCTTAAATTTAGCAGTACATATTCACTGCATAAATGTTTCCACGTTAGGTCAGAAGATTAGTGATTGATTTTCTATATGATGTACCTGATAAGAAGGTTAACATTTTGTGGGGGCTGCTTCAGTGATGCTAATAGATATAATTTTTTAATATCAACCCATTGCAACTTAGACATATTTACCATGAAAATCTTCATTTCGAGAAAAATAATAGGCGACAAGAGGTACAACATACTCTGTATTCTACAAGACAGTCACGGAAGAAAGAAGATCCTTCTGAGGGTTCAGATTTTAGCGGCTCGAGACTCCGGTACACATCGATGTTAATTTCCTCTATTCTTTGCGCAAAGGTCTTGAACTGCATCAATAAATTGTCATTAGATTATTGTCTCATCTATCCATGCGCAATTTTTCCTGCCACAGGGCTACTAAAGAACTAAGTAAAACGTCATGGACTTACAACAAAGCGGCGGCGACCGGAGGATTTATTGAGAGACTTCACTGCCCGAGCCGCGGAAATCGTTGCCATCTTTGAAAGAGCGGTGTGCTTGCTACCAAGTTTGGATTCAGGGTTTTAGGGTTCTAGGTTTAAGAACTTGGAAGAAGAATCTCTCTCTTTCCTGAACCGCAATCTTTCAATTGCCAGTTTCCAAATAATTGATTTCAGTTCAACTAGAAGGTAGCTCCTTGGCGACTCCCCTATCAGAAGTATCGATTCCTTACCAGTATCTTCTTGGCTTGCCAGCTTGCAAGCTCTGCGACGCCCAGGGAGAAAGGTAGCGCCGCGGCTAGAGAAGAACTCGGCGGCGGCGCTTGGCGTGGCGGCGGCGGCGGCGCCTCGCTGGGGGAGTGTGTAGGGCGGTGAGAGAAGGAATGGAGCGTAAGACGAGGGAAAGGTAGACTGAAAATTTAGTGAATTGTTTAATTATTTAACCTAAAGTAATTACTAAAACTTCAAATATAAATTATTATAATTGGTGTTGTTGTTGTAAATATTTTAAAATATGTTGTCTATGTAATTTTTCTTTACAATTTAAAGTTTTATAAGAATCACGCAATTTTGTGCTACTGATGTAGTGAAGTATAAAATTATGTTAATAGTGAACGAATAAATCAATGACATAAGTAAAAAGTATAGTAGATAAAAGTAATATAATAAAAATGTAATTTTTTTTTTGGCAGTGTGATGATAAAATTATTTAAATTTTAAATTTTATATGAAAAAAATTATAAAAATAGAAATTGAAGTAAATAATAAATACGTTAGAAACAAAAAAAGTAAAAATATAGAGAAAAATATGGTTCTTTATTTTTAAGATGGATGTAATTATATTGAAGGTTTTTAATTTAATAACATAATATAGATTTTTTTTAATTAAATTTTATTTTAAAAATACTATAAACAGAACCATAGTTTTGGCTATATGATTGAATAAATGGTAGCAATTTATAATGTGACATCTTTTATTAAATACTTAAATTGATGCGCATAATTAAAACATAATTTACCTAGCTATATACTCATTTTACTCTAAATTTGCCTCCCATGTTTATTAATTCTTTGTGATTTATTATACGTATAATTTAATGTTATTTTAAATTTCTCAAAATATAGGCAAAATGAACACTCCGTGAAAAAACTCACCATTCTTTCCCCTCGTTTTTCAATGCAAATCCACACGCAGAGAGTAAGGTTATGTTTGTTTCAAATTTTATATTATTTATCATCAATTAAAAATTTTATAAATTTAATATCTTACTATACGAATTTTATTTAAATTTAAATTTAAAAATTTATCTTTTTTATCTTTTATAACTAACTATTAATTTTTAAATCATTATACTTACTAACAATTAAATCAACGCTTATTTATATAATTTTTTTAAACTCGCATTCATTTTTTTATTACTTTATAAATTTATATACTATTATACTATTTAATTATTATTAAATATTTAATATATATAAATATTATCTTTTTATCCATTAAAATTTTGTAAACCAAACATAATTTTCATCCCTACTTAAATAACTTTATTTTTTCTCTATATCCTAATTAGAAAAACACACATTCTCTTTAAAAGGTGAAATCCATGACTAGATAAAAATGCAATATAAAATGCTTAAAATATTAGATAAATAATTCATTGCAACACATATGATTAAACAATTTATCAAAATAATTCTTTTCGTCGCTCATCATATCCAATAAAACGAACACAATTGGTTGTTGCCGCCTGTTTTCATTGGACATGGACAATGGCCGACATGATTATTTTTATCATTGCTCTTAATTTATATTATTTATCAATCAGTTTAGTTGTTTTATATTAAAATTATATTTAATCATGGGTTTTGATCATCTGAAAAATGCATGATTGGTCAACTTGGAATAATTTTTCAGCCTTAATTATAGCCAATTAGTCCTAAGTTCTTATATAACATTAGAATTTTAATTTTTTATATTTTTTTATCTCTTTCAAAGCATACATATTTCTAAAATATTAACAATGAATATAATATCTTTTCAATTTTTTACTTTATTGCTATTTTTAAATTGTTGTATCTAAAATAAACGAACCTAATTCTAAAATACATCTAAAATTTTTATCCATCCCAACATAATTATTCAATTTATTAAATAAAACATTTTAAAGTCTAGCAACTAGCGTGTAGGGTTCCACATAATATTTCATAATTATACAAGGCCATAGTAACTTAGCGTGATTCCACTAATGCTAATATTGTGCAAGGTGGTAGTAACTATCACCAATCACGCGAATAGGAGAATCAACGCCAATTTGATGTTAAATAGGACATTTTCCTTTTCATTTTATTTATTCATTATTCAATAAAGTGTCGTTTCATTTTGTTGTTATTTCTTTGGTGTTTCTATTGGTCACTTTTCAATTTTTTGTAATCAATATTCAAAACAAATACGGGGTCAATCCACATTTAATTTTAGATGTAGATAGAGTGTTGTTTTGTAATAAATAATTTTATATTTTATATATTTAGTGTTGCGTTTTTAGATAGATGTATGAGTGCAATAGTGCTGATTGCATTTTCTAGTAGAAAACAATTGTATTAAATTGATGTCTTTTTCATTTGAATTTAAAATTTATTTTTTAACTAAAATTATCTGAATCGATTCACACTTAAAATTTTCTAGTAGAAAACAATTGTATTAAATTGATGTCTTTTTCAATTGAATTTAAAATTTATTTTTTAACTAAAACCATCTCAATCGATTCACACTTAAAATTTGACCGTTGAATCAAGAGTTATATCCCTCCCTTCCATATAGCTACATTATATGATTGAACTTTTATATTTGTTTAATAAGAGTTGCTTTTGATTGATATTTCTTTTTATTAATTTGTATATGATTGCTTTTAAACTAAACAAATTTGAGTACAAATTACGCTTTCATGAGAGTTCTTAATCTTTATTCTCAAAAATCACACTTTTAATATGAGAATTTTTGCATACATATATGCCATGTAGTGTTTTAACTAAATGTTCGCAATAGACAAATAATTTTTTCCCCTCACAACAAAAGTTTAAGAGAATATACACGCGTACTAAATATATCAAGTGCATTTAGACTATTTCTTAATAATCAATCAATTTAAAATTTACAATAGCAATGCGAACTTATGATACAATGCATTACGATTTATGATTATATTTTGAATTAATGGTGCCACAAGACAATCAAGAGATATCATGAAAAAACACAAGAAAATAAATTTACTTGAATTGGTACAAAAATGAGAATCATCATTACACACACTTTGCTTATTTTGGTTTAAGTAAATGGTATGCAATATATAAATTTAATACGTATTAAAATTTATTTTATTTTAAATTTTAAATAGTGTCATTGGCTTTGCCTAATTTTATCATCATTCAAGGATAAACACTGATTCATTAAATTACTTTTACACACTACAGGGAGAATCAGACCAAACAGAACCTCACTTCTTACACAAATACCTACTAAAAATTATTATTAGTAAATGAATAAAAATTATTATTTTATTCCCTCGTTTCCACATTTACATGACATAACATCAAAAAATTGTACCTATGCTTTTTCAAGGGGCAAGTCATTTATCTATTAAACGCTTTTTTCTGGTCCGAACTAGATCGATTGGTTCAATCAGTTTAACTATAAACTAGTTACTTGTATAGTTTGGATATTGTCGACCCAATTTTATGTAAAGAATAGATGATCAATAATTCAAAAAAAAAAAAAAGAAAGAAAGAAAGAACAGAGATTTAAAGACGTGGTCAAGCAATGTACACAACAATTAGGGCTTGGTCTGGTCTTCTTCTACTAATGCTAATATTGTGCAAGGCTGTGACAACATCTACTCCCATCCAACTCTAGGTAATTTCAATTGTCAAAAAACTTAAATTTTTTATGATAGAATTTTATAATATATTGCTCTCAAACTTTCCCAAACGAAAAAGCTTGAATCAAGTGGGCAAACTCTACTCTAAAATTTGGTTGCAGACTTGCAAAGGCAATGTTTAGTTGCAAACTTCAAAAAAAAGGAATATATGTATTGGAAGTGTAGGATTGTAGGTTTGTTCGGGTCACTGGTTATAGACTTGCTGAGGCTATGTTTTGTTGCAAACTAAGAAAAAAAAAAACGGATTTCATATATTTGTAGTATAGGATTGCAAATTCGTTTAGGTCACTGGTTGCAAACTTGCAGGGGCTATGTTTGGTTGCAAACTAGAAAAAAAGAGTAAAAAATTGTGGGAAAGGTAGTATAAATTTATCTTTTTAATTTTTAAATATTTTAATTGATGATTTTTATTTGTACATTTTCTTTTCATCCAATAATAACTAAACATATATATTTCTATCTTGTAGTCTAATGAAAGGCACAAGCTCTCATTTCACATCAAATCAAATGAGTCTTAATCAGTTAGTCATGGAAAAAGGGTAATCATATCGAAATAATCAAAAGTTAAAAAGAAATATAGTTTGGAGATATGCCATTGAGGTAATAAATGCTAAAGGAAAGAAAATTTTTAATTGTTAATTTTGTTTGTCTATGTTCAAAAGTGGAGGTATTAATTACAAAAAAGCAATATCTAGTGGCTGAAAAGGAAATGTTGCAAGTTGTAAGAAAATTCTATCAAATGTTCGATATATTATTAAAGAATTTTTAAAGGTAAATAGTGAAAAATCAAAAGATAGGCCGCAAGGTAATATAAAAATTGATAAAAAAACATTTGGTGCAAATTTGCATGATGATGGATATGATGACATTCATAATATGTTGCCTCCACCAACTTAAAAGGTATTACTTCAAGGAGAACATTACAAGGTAAGACAATCGACATCATCAAATAAAAGAAAAACAACACTTGGATTAAAAAGTTATTTTAAAAGTGGCACTTCTAATTCCTCTCAATTCACTGTAAAAGTTTCGTTATAAAGTAAAAAAAAATAACAAGATACTGATATGTCGATTACATTATAATTTAATGATACATGTATACTCTATATTCTAAAATTGTCATAAGCAAAGTTGCTTCAATAAGTCATAATTATACAGGGCTTAATTATTATGCTTTATGAGTTAGTCTTTTGAATAAGGCTAACAAAACAAGTGGAGCTTGTTATTGATTCTTTTATGAGTAAATGGAAAGAAACAGGTTGTACAATAACGTTTACAAATGGAGAGATTTTACACAAAAGCTATTAGTTAATTTCTTAGTTTATTGTATTAGTAGAATCTTATTTATAAAATTTGTTAATTTGTCCAATTTATTTATTGAAATTGTGGAAATAGTAGGTCAGAGTATATGGTTCATATTGTCATAGATAATACAAGCAAATACAAGACAATTAGTGAATTACTTTCAAATAGGCATCACACTATCTGTTAATTATCTTGCGTAGCTCATTGTATTAATTTGATTATGAATGAAATTTGTAAATTGCCTCATGTCTAAAATTTATTTATTCTTGTTTCAACAGTGACATGTTTATTTATAATAACAATCAGCCTTTCAATTGGTTGAAAACAAGAGAAAGATGCAAATAAATTATTCGACCTATAGATACTCGTTTTGTAATTACTTCTATTTTACACTAAAAAGTTTAAATGATCATAATGAGAACTTACAAGCAATGGTAGTCTTTCCTAATTTTAAAAAATGTTTGGAAAAGGATGTTGGGAAAAAAATTAAGCAAATTGTTTGAAGCGAAACATTTTGGAACAAATTCAATTATTGTTGTAGGAATTGGAACTCCACTTTTGAGTTTATTGCGCAGTTGTGATTCTGATCCAAAATTACCATTGGATTACATGCATGAAGGTATGTATAAATTAATCAAGCATGTGAAAGAATTATTTAAGAACAAAAGAAGACTCTCCCAGTTATACCTTGACATTAGTGATGCAAAATGGGATAAAATATTGCCAAAAATTTTGTATGCTGCTCCATGTTTTTTAAACTCAACTTTTCAATATGCGAAAAAATCTTTTTATACAAAATTAAAATTGTGAGTTGATTGTTGGACTACATTTATACAATAGTTGATCGTGAAAAGATTGAGGCATATAATAAAAAAATCTCTATATCTAAACAGATTGAAGAGTTTTGCTAGACTAACTGCGTTGAACATTATAAAATCAACTCACCCTGATAAGTTTTAAAATGTAGAATTGTATCTTTTATACTACAATTTGCATTATTTTTTTTATATTCTTATTGAATTTCTTAATAATTTTATCTTGTTAAATGATTAGTGGAAATTATTTGGAATTGATACGATCTACTTGCAGAAGTAAGCACTTAGAATATTAAGTCAAACTACTTCTTCTTCGGATGTGAATGTAATTGAAGTATATTTGAACACATTCACACTAAGAGGAGAAACAGATTAAAGCATCAAATGTTAAGTAATTTGGTTTATGAGCATCATAACTCACATTTGCAAAATAGCTAAATATGAGGTTGTTCTTCATTATGCTTTATTTTTGTATATTTAGTTAACAAATTTACTAATTTAGCGTTTCCCTTTTCTTTTTTCTTTCTTCCCTTGTCTATCTGTTATATGATTAAATATAATAAAAAATCTTATGATCTTGTGGATTATGAATATATAGATAAAACAGAATTTTATATTATAGAAGAAAATCTTCCAAGTGAACTCCACTATGATAATTTAGAAAGCATACTTGAAAAAAGAATTACTAAAAAATGGACAATAGTTTAGTTTACAAACATCTATAAGTTTGGTAAAAACTAGTTGTCTTTCTTTTGTCCTTTTTTTAAATTTTTATTTATAGTAATTTAATGTTGATTTTCTTTAATATTAATAGAAGAAAAAGATGCCATCATGATGAGAGACATTAATGTTGAAAATTTTGTTTCAAACTAAGTTTAAGGACGATGGTAATGGTGATGGTGATGTGGATGACATTGAAGAAGATGATTGGAATTATTTTTTTTTTAATTTTTATTTATAATAATTTAATGTTGATTTTCTTTAATATTAACAGAAGAAATGTTGAAAATTTTGGTTTTCAAACTACATTTAATGATGATGGTAACGGTGATGGGGATGACATTGAAGAAGATGATTAGAATTAAATTCAAATTTTGATTTTCAAACCACATTTAATGACAATGGTAATGGTGATGGGGATGAACAACCATCTACATACACATATAATTATATATATATATATATATATATATAATTTAGGTTAATCAATTTTTGAAAACTAGTGAAGTGATACACATATAATTATATATATATGTATATATATATATAATTTAGGTTAATCAATTTTTAAAAACTAGTGAAGCGATCGGATTATTGATTCAATAAATCAACAAGTTATTTGATTCAACAATTGATCCGAGTCTGAAAATGTTGCTGCCAAACACTTTTTCAGTTCACGCACCTAATAACTTTAATTATTCGTTGAATGTAAATCCTTCATTCATTCATTTATTGACATTATTGTCATGAATGAAATGACATTGGTCAATGGGTACGCTTTTGTAGATCCTATAAAATGAACCGTTAAAATTGTGACAAATACTATTATATTATATTTAAAAAATTAATTAAATAATAATATTATAATATTTATAATAATTTTAAATATTTAATAAATTTTTACTAAATATAGCATCTACAAGTCCAATGCATTGAGAGGCAAATGATTTGAACAATAAAATAAATCCATTATCTGTTATTGTAATTATGACATTATTTTTATATTAAATTTAACAATTATTCAATTTTCCAAGTTAGCATTAAAAGAACTCTGTGCCACGTAGATTTTAAAGGTTTTTTTTTTTTTTTCTAATGTCAATCATAGATAAAATTAATTTACTATGTTTATAGTTTTATAATAACATATACATCTAAAGAAAACAAGTAACAAATTATCATTAACCAAAAATTAATAACAATATATTTGTAAGATTAAAATTAAAAAACTCTTGTTTATAACTTCAGCCTTACTATTGAAAAAAAATAAATGATGGCATTATAATTTATAATTTAATGATACTTGAGCAATCTCTATCTTAACCAAAACGTTTATAGCATGCAACTGAGCGTGATTTAAATAATTATATGCATAATAGATAGCCAAGTGGGTTTATAATTCATTACATGTTTTAATAATAATAATAATAATAATAATAATAATAATAATAATAATAAGTAGTAGTAGTAGGGAATTTGCATTTTATTTCCCTAAGAAAAGAAATCATATTTTTCTATTTCAAGAATTTTGATATTGCATATGCGTGTGTGTGTATATATCTGTAGGATATATGCTACTTTTTTGTTATACAACATAAAATTTTTATAATATCCATATTTTTCACATATTTTCATTTTACTTTATTCCCTCAAATTTTTATTTATTTCACTCCATTTCCTTAGTTTTAATTTAACTATTTTTTTATCTCTTCTTCCAATTTTAATCTATCATATTTACATTTTCTTATTTCCTTTTCTTAGACCTAAAATTTATATTTAAATGTATTATTAATTAATTTATTTGAAGAATTTTGATATTGTGTGTGTGTATATATATATTTAAGATACATGCCACTTTTTGGTTTACAACATAAATTTTTATAATATTCTTATTTTTCTTGTATTTTTGTTTTACTTTATTCCCTCAAATTTTTATTTATTTCACTCCGTTTCCTTAATTTTAATTTAACTATTTTTTTAAATTTTTTCTCTCAGATTTAATTTATCATATTTACATTTTCTTATTGCCTTTTCTCTCCTAGACACAAAATTTTTATTTAAATATATTATTAATTATTTTATATAATCTGTAGTTTTATATTACAAACAAAGAAAAGGCTGACTTCTTTGGTACGACTCAGACACGGTAAGAGTCTTCTCGCAGTTTGACGTAACCGAAAATGGCGACCCTTCTCTGCTTTGCGTCCAAATATATATATCTGCATTCTTCTCTATCTCGCGACACGCTGTTTGATTTAGGGTTTACGCCTGATTTCTGCTTGCGGGCCTTCATTTATTTGTATCGTATTTTCCCGGTGAAGCTATGATGCGTGCATAGATACATATTGCCTTTTTAATATATATTTGTAGCCTTAGCCTTAGTGAGGTTGAACAAGATGAAGACATCGCTGAAGAAATTGCAAAAATTTGTGGCGCCTAAGCACGACAGAAGATCACGAAAGCAGCATCAATCCCCGGCTCAAGATGAGCTGGCTCGAGCCACTCGGGTATTTTTACGCCGTGGTTTGATTTAAATAGACGAGGGAGATCATATTTTTGTTATGTATTTATTTGTTTAGCTGTTTTGTTAAATTGCGTTAATTACTCTGGATTCAGAAATTTATTCGTAAAATTGCCGAATTGGAAATTTGTACATGGTGATTTGTTTTTTCACAGCACAAGATGGATGGAACTTTGACTGGCCGACTGTCTGATGCCGTGCATTTGATGTGGTTATTAGCATCTTTATATGCATTGTATGTAGTAGATGAAAATTTTCCCCATGAACATTTGGTGCTTGGGTGAATTTGCTGGTCTAAACTACAGTCATTCATTTGATGCATGCACTGTAAAAAAAATGAACTTTATGTTGAAATAGCTATCTAAAAAGTGTGTTGTATCTATGAACTGTTTTGCTTTTATTGGGTTGGAAAGTTATATTCACAAAATACTGTCGGCATGTTATTGCCGCTTGCCTTCTTTCTGTTGTTGTTGCATGCAGTGATAAGTTCTGATTGGTATCAATTGTTGTGTTGCAAGAGTCAAGAGTTAAATTGGGGGTCAGGGAAGGGGTGGGGAGTAAGAACGTGCAGGTGTATTTACAACAAGTATGCTTCTTCTGAGTGATTTGACATTTCTTTCTAGCATATCTCAACTTTTTGCTAGAATTTTATCTGCATTCCCCAAATATTTGTGTTTGGATCAATTTTTTTTACTTGTGACACTTTCACTTTACACGATTCTAATTCTTTGATATTAAATTTTGTTTTTTGTCTACCAGGACATGAATGATATGAGAGACTGCTATGATAGGTTACTTTCTGCTGCAGCTGCAACTGAAAACAGTGTATATGGTATGCTAATGATAAGAAAAAATCTCTGCATTAGTAAAGATTCCTTGTCTTGTAAGTTATGCAGTAAATTGTAGTAATGACAGAATTTTTAATTTTAATTTTAGTTGAATGTCTTCCGATTACTACATTAGAGAATCTTTAGCCTTTCTTTTAGCCAATTTTGCTTTGATTAGTATTAGTGGAGGTTCACACCAGTATATCCAGTATATCAGGCTAACTTTTAGTTTTATCAGCTGCAAACAGTCCTTTAGCATTAGGCACAAAGAAGAAATGCTTGGCAAGCAATTTTTAAGTTTAGTTACTTAAATTTCACATGAGAAAAATAAAGCATGCACTGGCAATTATAAGTGTATCTTTGAAAAAAAATCATTCATACACATGCTGTGCCCATTAAACACCGAAAAATTTCAAGACATTCCTGGCTTTCTTGGAACTCCTGTCCATGGATGAAAGAAACTTAACTCTCAAAATTCACAAGATAGAGCTAAAGAAAGTCTTTTGCTTCTCTGATGGCTGTGCTGACATACCTGACCATATAAAATAAGGTGGGCTGGGTCTGTTCTGATGAACCAATAACTTCAAGATAGATCTACTCCCTTGAGGTAAACTTACGGATATGTTGCATATCGGTAAACTGATTGTGACAATGTAATATGTAGACTCTAAACAAATTCAAAATAATGATAGATATAGCCTATTGTGAAGGTTTGAAAGGAGCCTTAAACAATGGAATATTGAATCTCCAAACTGATATGCCAGTGGAAACATAAATAGTTTATGCACTTTGAGAGCATCTAGTAATTTTTTTCAAGATATAATATTGCCACTTCTAGAATGTATTGCCAGCTTCTTAAGAAGTTGTTGAGAGTGGCATAACAAGATGTGGATAACTCCTTTACTGACTTGAGTTTTCCTTTGTAACCCTTCTAATTGTTAATGCACTGTACCTGGTCTTCTCTTCTTTGAAATGCATTTTACTTGTTCTGCACTTATAACTGTTTTAATTTCTAATAAATTGAATCATTTTAGAGATGGCACTATATCTGGCTTGGTACTCTGTGCAGCATGTATTTTCGTTTTTCTTATGTTACATGTTTTCACATGGCAATGTTATCAGGGTAATGATTCTATTACCTGTCTTAAAAACTACCCTGTGCCTTCTATATTTAGTATGCATCAATAGGTTTTTGTTTTCCTATTTAATTCTGCAGAAAAGCCCAAGTTTCAGTTTACAAGGGGAGATGATTCCTCTTGCATGATGGTGCTGCATATTTCAAATGCATAACCGTTCCTTGTAAATTTGATATGATAAACTTGAACAATATGTGGCTCCTGTTTTACATATGTTAAAATTATTTGTCATTGATTTATTCAACTGTGTTTCATCAAGTTCCCTTAACCAAACCTCTTTCTTTTCAGAATTTTCAGAATCCTTAATGGAAATGGGCGATTGTCTTCTTGAAAAAACTGCCCTGAATGATGATGAAGAAAGCGGTAAGCTGAATCTTTCTCATGCACGCACATGTTAAAGAGATGGAAGGTGCTTATCAATGTAACATGCATGGACTATTAAAGCTGGTGCTCATATATGGTGCTTATGAGTACATGGGATATCTAGAAAAAAACCTTTATCCAATGTATGTGATTGGTGTTTCAAAAATATAGAATATGCATGGTATGATTTTTTCCATTTACCTCTTTTCGGATACTTTTATCACGAAATTACTAGCATCATTTGCCTTTCAATACTTTTTGTTAGATGAAAATTTGTATTGGGAAATATTATATTAATTCTTGTTACACTGAATATAGAAGACTAGGCCACGCTTTAACAATAATTATGTACGAATTTGCATATTAATGCAACCTCAAGCAATCATTTGTTTACTGAATAGTTCACTATACAGGGTAAAGCATATTTTGTGGATTTGATTAAATACTTGGTGGACGACCTCAGTGTTACTCTACTAGCTAAGTTTTGTTCTTTGATGCTTCCATGATAACACACACAAATTTTTCCTATCCTATAAAGTATCTCTTATTTCTTTCTCTTCTTATTCGCTGCCTAGCAATGAACTAAAATTTAGGCACATTCCTCTTTCATAAGAACTAAGGCTGAGATTGTTTTTATTTTTTGGTGTATTTATAAGTGTATTTTTTTTAAATTGTGTAATAGTAAGAGAGAGAGAATTTTACTAAAGAGTAACAACTGTTGTGTGTGTTTTGTAGCAGAAAAAACATAAACAAACATGGCCTAAAAACTTTTATTCTGCAGGGAAAGTTTTATTAATGCTGGGAAAAGTACAGTTTGAACTCCAGAAACTTGTTGATGGCTATGTGAGTCATAACTGATTAGTGTGATTTAGTTTCTATTTTTTGTGCAAGTTTTTCCCTGAACTGTTTATTCTGCATTTCAGCGTTCCCATATATTCCAAACAATTACAATCCCATCAGAGTCTCTTCTGAATGAACTTCACATTATAGAGGTGAGCTCCCATTGTGCTTTGGTGTTTCTGTGTATTTTCTCCCTTTTAAAATAGGATCAGTAACTGCACTGCTTTTAAAGATTACATGCTTGGTTATTGATAGGGACAAAGCTTCTGAATTAAATCATGAAATACCAAGTATCACTAGAAGCACATAATTGTTTAGTCAGACAAAATATGGTTGACTTATAGTTCCAACCATTGTTTGTTCCCATTTTCAAAAGGCAGCATATTTTCAAAATTCTGTGTAAGAATAGGCAGCTTTGAATCCTTTCCATTTTTAATTGGGGGCTACTTTTATCTACCCTTCATGCACACTGTGTTGGCTGTTTATATTGTTGTGGCTGTCCCTAGCAACCCATTGTGCTCATTTAATGTGGATTGTATGCCATGGTAGACTGTAATATCTGATTGGCTTGATATGAAGAGAAAAACTCCATAGTGGATGTTTATCTCTGGTTTGTCTGCCCGCTATTAATCTTTTTCCTCCTTATGCAGGAGATGAAGAAGTGCTGTGATAAGAAAAGGTCCAAATTAATTATTATTTTTGTTTCTCATCCCTTGGGAAAATTTCATTTCTTTAATATTTTCCTAACCCAGTACCATATCCAGTGAAATACACGAAGATATGATAAAGAAACAGAAAGTGAAAGGGAGGTTGAGAAACAGTAAAGGTGAATGTTTTCATAAATTTCATTCGCATCAGCTGCAAGAAGCCTGTAATGAATACGATGAAGAAGCAAACGTTTTTGTCTTGCGAATGAAGTCTCTAAAACAAGGACAATCTCGTAGGTTTCTGACACTGGCATCTCAGCATCATGCTGCACAGGTGTTTTTCTTTCCCACACAACATCACTGAATGATATTTGATTTCCTAATATATCATCAATGACTTGCGAAGCTTCACTTTTACAACAGTTGTACTTCTTCAAGAAGGCGGTCAGATCTTTAGAGGCAATTGAACCGCATGTCAGATTTCTTGCTGAACGGCTACATATTAATTACCAATTTAGTGAACCCAAACATGACGGGTGTGAAAGTTACAATGACGATGATGAAAGGGATGAGGATGATAATTTTGAAGATGGGTCTGAAACACATGATGATAATGAATTGAGTTTTGACTATAGAAAAAACGGTCCGGTGCAAGATGTCCGTGTATTAAACAAAATGGAGGTACACATTTACATATCTTGAACTAAAGTACCTTTCTTATTCAAAATAAAGAATTTCTGGCCAATTACTATCGCATGCCTTTGCTGCTTTTAAAGATGCTGCAGACTTCTTGTTTCTTTACACTGATTTGAGACTGTTGGATTGGACTTCTGTGTTGGGAACTTTAAATTTTGATTCATGGAGAAAAGCTACTTTCTTGAGCTAGTATACCCTTGTGTGGTTACTCAAAATGTTTTAAATTTTGCAGTTTGATAAATCTGATGGGACGTTCTTTTCTAACCCTAAGTTGGATGCTGCAGAGGTAGGACTCCTTTTCTATGTTGTTGCCAAGGTTTTCTTTTTATCCTAATTGCTAGCTTGTACTTCATTGTGTTAAATCAAACTCTTTATGAATAAGTTGTTGTACATGCCTTTTTGAAATTTACTATTATATTTGATTCTCCATTTCTTTCTCACTTGTTTTCCCCCGTATTTGGACTTGTACCTTAATTAGAAATTGATTCCAAGAGCATATCTAAATATGATTAATAATTATGGACATGATTTTGAATTGGACCAGGCACTATGGCATCATTAAGGGATGGTAGGAGATTAACAGTGATTCACTGACAGTATTTATTCCATGTATGAACAATTTTTTTCCATAGACTAAATTTCCAATTAATAGATTTAACAATGTACACAGTTATAGACCTACATAACCAGAATGTATAAGCTGGAAAAAAGCACGTTATGGTTTATGCTCTGTAAGGCATGTTTGGAGTGTTATTCAAGGAGCCAAAGGGATACCCGTTCATCTAGAAACTTTGGTCTTGTAGAGTAAAGAAAGGCACAGGCATAGATTTTAAAAAATATACACTAGACCTTGAGAATTGTTTTTTTGATTTTAGCTGATGTTATTCTCTTAAATCTCCTGAAGGAAGACAACTTTCTTCACGTCTAATCTTGCACTAGAAGTTTCGCCTTTTCACCAAGTAAAAGAAAATTTCGCACATGGAATGGATGGATTTGGTTTGGTGGCATGTTATGCTTTTCTGCCTGCATCAGGAACCTCGTGTCTTCTGTTTTCCTGATTCTCCAACTCCATGGTTAGATTTGCTGAGAATTTGATCTCTTGGTACAGTTCCTATGAAGCTGATGTACCTTTCATCCATGTTTGCAGAAGTTTGGTTTTGGTCAAAATTCTTTTTCATTCCAAAGAGGGGTCAGAGCAGCCAGTAAATCAGCACCTCTCTTTCCTGAAAAGAAACTTGATTCAGCTGAGTGGACGGCACAGCTGCGCTCTTTGCCCTCACGCAAGTTTGATTCTTATGTGCTTCCCACACCAGATGAGATGAGGTGCCCAAGTTCTAGGAATTTATCACATGAGGTTCCTCAAACTAGACAAGCATCCCCAAACCTCTGGCATTCGTCTCCTTTAGACCAACACAAGTATGAAAAACTTCGAGGATGTGAGAAATTGTCTGGACCAATCATTTTAGACACACAATCGGTACTCAGACAGAGCAACACCACAAAAGCTGGTCCTTTTCCCTCTCCATTAACAGAAGGCCATTCATTTAAACAATTTGATCCAAATTTGGCATCCTATACTAAGAAAGCCAAAAGACAAGCTTTCTCTGGCCCATTAACCGGAAAGCCTTGGCCAAACAAATCAAATTTCACAGCTGATGGTTCCATTGCCTCATCTGCCTTCCCTCCATCATTTTCTGGGCTTCTATTGCACACTCCATTATCCCAGCCATCATCAAACCCCAAGTTGTCTTCACACATTCCACTTACAACATCATCACCTAAAATAACTGAGCTTCATGAGCTTCCTCGGCCCCCTGCTCATTTAGATGCTGGAAGACCATCCAATCGTAGCATTCATTCTGGTCCCTTAATATCTAAAAGTCACAACCTGTCTACTGCATGTGTACCAACAACATTTTCAGCAGCATCTGCAATCCCAGTGATGCCCCAGGCATTACTGCGCAGCTACTCAATTCCAGCTGGAGACCTGACAGCAGTGGCATTACTAGGTCCTTTAGAAGGTTCTCAAAAGTTAAAGATGGCAGAAGACGTCTCTTCACTTCCTTTGACACCAATTTCCGAAACCAACCAGCTTCTCTGACGTCGGAGATGATTAGCAGCCAGTAAATCAACGGTAATTGGAAATTACTTCTCATCTAAAGCATGCACGCTGATATTTATAACTTATGTTTTACACAGTTTTTCCAGAGGCAGAGAATAGTCACTCACCTGTTCCAGAAGAATGTTTAATGAAACGCGGACCTTGATCCAATGCTAGAATGAGTGTATCTGTGCCTCTTTTATAGAGATAAAGAGTTGTTTCTGTGAACACGTTCAAAAACCCCAAAAAAGAATCCTGGATGGGGTGGATGAAGCCTCTATAGATGTTGTGCTACTTCGATGTCATGCCTTGGATTCTGCATGGGATTGGGTGCCTTGTGTCTGTTCTTTAGAGTTAGTCATATTTCTTATTCTTTTTGAGAAAAAAATATTTAAGTTACATTGTGGTTGAATCTGAACATTCCTTTATAAATTGTTCGCCAAAGAATTAATGAAGTATGCTGCTGTTCTTTTCTTGGGTTCTGTACATACAACAAGATAACCAGATTGCTAATGCCTTGCTCATACTAAAAGGAAATGAAAATATTTCGAAACACGCAAAACCAGTCCTGCATTCACCTACGCATATTTGGAAGAAGTATATAGAGAATTCCCAATATTAGGCAATTTTTCAGTTGAAAGTCCCCATATCACCTTACCTGAGATATGGTTGGTCAGGTATTGAGAAGTGCCTACTAGTAGTAATGATTCTTTCTTTATTGCTTTCGTTCTCACTCACTGATAATCTGCTAATGTAGCTTTAATTTTTCCCGTTGCTACAGCTGGAATATGACTTGTCTGTTCAATGTGGCATGTATTTGATATTTTCGTTCAGATAATTGCACTGGGTTATCTCTTACTCTCCCAGTTCCTGAGTCGTGCAAGAATTATCTTGTTTGTTAGTTAACACATGCAGCAAACCTCATTACGCTCTTTCTTTATGATACTAACCTTGGTGGTGAACCTGCATGTCTCTCCTCTTGGCCATATGGAATTATATTTTTCTACCTTGAATGATATTTGTCCCTTGAATATTTTGAATTTTCGTCAATGTAGCCACGGATTGAGAACCCAACATCATGTTTTCATCTATGAAAGTCATTGCCATGGTTCTTATAGTCGGATTGGACCAATCGGTTTAACTGGTTTAACTAGAAACTTACTAGGAATTCCGTTTGAATACTAATAAGACCTGTTTAACATAAAACCAGCAAGAACTGGATGAAACCAATGAGAATCGGTGACCTGGCTAAATTGGTTCATCGGTTTAGGTGATTGCAACTTTAAAAAGAACTTGTCATTTACCTGAAATAAATGAAGCCAGTAATGACTTCAATTATGGTTATAAACACATTGATATATTCTATCTATAACTATTAATGATATAAACCTCTTTCTTTAATGCTAGTTTTTCCCCAAACTCTGAATTTGAATAACATTTTTTTATTATTTTACTTATTGAAGAATTTTATAAAAGAAAAAAAAAACAGAAAATATAATAGTAAAAAAATAAAATTTAAAAAATTTTTGCTTTATATTAAAAAATTATGACATTGTTATAAGGTTAAATAGAATTTAAAATGCTTACTCAATTTAGTTTTTATTTTGAAGAGTTTTTCTATAAACTTAAACTTTTGGAAAATTAAAGTATAATTATGTTACAGTAAATTAATTAAATGAATTCGTGATGTAATCATATCATACTAAAGTAAGAAACATTTATACATAAGCAATATTTGCTAAGTACACTCAACATGACTCAATTGTCAAGTAATCTTTGAATATTAACAGTGTGATTCTTGCATTATTCTTTTTTATTTGTAAAAATAATATTAATTTAAAACTTGCTTTTATGTTGCTTATTTAATTAATTAATGAATTGAAGCCTTATGTATACATATGTAGACACACACAAACGCATGCATATTTTTCCATTCAACATATACAATGAGTTGTGTATGCATGTATAACTCAAACCAATTTTTTTAAAAAACGGTTGAATTAATAATTCAGTAAACCAGTACGTTGATCCGTTTAATGATTGGATCGGTTTTAAAAATATTGATCATTGGAGACATGCAATTCTAAACGGATATGTGACTTTTTTCTTCTAAAAGTAGTCAGCTTTGTTGCGAGTGTGATCTATTTCATTAGCTTTCTTAATTTGATCATTGACGGTGATAGAGGTGGCTTTTGCACTATCTTGTTGAAGTATAATTTTTACTTAATAGTCTAACCATATGACTTTGTTCTAAATATAAAGTAGTCATGAATTGGATGTCCTAATTGGCAATGAAACTTGTTGTATTTGGGACCACATGTCATTCCAAGTTTAACAAGTTGCTTCATTTCAGGCCATTCAATAAGGTTAGCTTTAAATAGATCATCAAATATTTTCGATACATTTGAGTGGAGGAATAGATAAGTTTTAACTTGCATTTCTTTCAAGATTAGTTTCTTAGGCATTTGAGAAACTTCCTTTCTATTACCTTGTTCTTTTCTCATACTTTGATGGGTTTCACTCTCGTTGCCACAGGCTTATCACTTAGGGCTTTAAAAAAGACTCATCCTTTTTTTGCTCGTTCTTCAACTTGTGAAACTCCTAGATAAGTGTGTAGGACGAAATTTTTACAATTGAATTTCTATTAATAAGAATTTATACAAATATAATTGTAATTTGAATTAATGAACTTTGTTGGTACAATTCTCTCATTTGGTCATCTGATTCTTCTTCTAACTTGAATATTGATTGAAGAATCTGGTTGAAATTGGGAAAGCTTTTGAGCTTTGATCCTCCTTAATATTGACCAGAGCCTTCAATAACGTTAATTCACTAGTTTAGCATCTTGATTTTGAATTAAACGCCAAAATTTGATAGATTTTTGGGAAGAATGCCTTGAATTTGATGATGAACTCCTTCAAATTTTTTAAAGTTGGTGGAAAGGACTTGAACTTTTTGAATACTTCTTCACTTGAAATCTTTTTGTTTAGAGAATTCTTATTGCTGCTGTCGCTAGTTGCTTGTTGCTGTTGTTCAACTCTTGTATCTGCTGTTGTTTTTTTTTTTTTTTTTTTGACATTACCCCTCCTATTTATAGGGTGGATAGAGCTCAGCTGCTATATGAATTTGACGACGTGGCATGACATGATTAGTCGATAATATTTGATTTGGTATCACTTTCTTTAATTGAGTGATTATAAATCAATTGTTGAATCAATAATATTCTCCTTCTAAACTTATAAGATTTGACACGTGTCACGATTTAATTGGCTAACTTTGACATGTGTTGTAGCTTGATTTGTCTGCTAATTTTATAGTAAAATAACAATTTATGTCATTATTTAATTTTAGGAATTGTATTTAACTTAATTCTTAAAATATAAATAATTAATAATTGATATTTAATTTCAGGAAAATGCCACATGGCAGTGTTTAGTTGGACAAAAATTTTGATTGCCTACAAAGTGGACCATTGATTTCGCTTGTTGCCATGCTTAACTCCATGACATGAGTACGAATGGTTAGATCTTCAAAACTTTTAAGTTGGATCCCTCAACTATCAGTGCATGCTTTATATGCATATCTTTATGATTGAAGCTTTGAACGATTGGTCTTTGCAATTTTGACTCTTCTTTCAGCAACGATTGATATAATCAATGGACGGCTCTTCTTTCTATTATGGGTATTTGTGAGTTCAAACATACTAACAATTCACCTGGTACTGTAAAAATGATTTAAAAACCCTTATTTCAATTGTCCCTAACAACTGATGGAACTAGACTTCAAGTCTATATACCAATTAAATTCATTTTCCTTTAGTGATCAAACTAATTATTTGACGAGGTGGTCACTATATGTTCTAACGTCATTGCAAGTTTTAATGAGGTAACCTATGTGTGGTTTTAGATTTCTCTTTCTATTGAACTATTGGAATATTGAAGGCTAGGAACGCATTGATATTTTTAAACTATCAATCCTTATAGTATAGGGCTTAGTATAAGTTAATGACCTTTAAACTAGTTCTTAATAGTCCCTTCATCGAAGCCTTTCAATGATCAAGGATTAAACTATTGGTGGAGATATGAATTTATAAGTTGTGGGCCCTTTTTCACTTACTAGACTATTGCCTCATGGATGTTTAAGCCTTATAATGAACTTTGTGTGGTTTTTTTACAACACTGTTGGCATTAACATTGTTGACTTTGTCCATTAGTCTCGAGATTTGAGAGTCTTGTTCTTGAATATTTTTGTTGAGTCCTTTATTGGCCTCGCTCAGTGTAGCAATTTTATATTTCAAACTCACAGCATTGGTCAATATGAGTGGTATTGTGTTGGTAATAAATGAACAACTTGACATCAAGCGAATAGTGAATAGTGCAAAACTACTCTTGTAGGCTCCATCTCCCGTGTTTGCATGGAGTAGGTCCTCAACAGCTTCAAAGAAGGGAATCTAATCAAAGTGCACTAGTTTCTTCACCATGCTTTGCATAATGATGCCAACATCTTTGGCATCAATATTTGAGGAACTTGAAGTGGCAATTTTGGACAACTTAACTTTGCTATCAACTATTATACCTTGTTTTGGACTTGATGATTGAAGGGATGAGAGATAAAGATGTCTCACTAGACATTGTCGAATATTTGTAGATAAATTTTCTATATATAAATAAAAAGAATTGTACAAGATAATATAAACTAAATGAAACTTAATTTGTGAGTACAAGTCTCTAAAACAAAACCTTTGATTCTTCCTTCAGTTTGACAAATTCGGAGACTTTTAACTTTTGGAAGAATTTGTTGCCTTGATCATTCTTAAAGCTAGTTTGGCCACCAAAAATCATTGATTTGAGGTTATGCCGTGATTATGAATTAAACACAAAATTTGGGGAAACATTACAATAGATGTCTTTAATTTCAACAAGAATGCCATGGATTGGTTTTTTTTTTTTTTTCTTGAATGTGAGGAGAGGATATGGAACCTCCTTGGAACTTGTTACTTGTTTTCAAATTGTCTCGAGTTGTCAAAAGTGTCCCTATTTTTAGTATGGGAGAGGCCACCTTACAATGTTAGTCTAACATGTCACAATTTGGTTGGTCATCAACATTTGAATTGATATTGTTTACTTTAATCTCTAGATTTAATTTGATGTGATTCAATTAGCCAAATTACCAACATTTGTTTTATGTAATTTGAAAAGACATGATTTGATTGCCAAATTGATGAAATTTGACTCTTTGGCACAATTTGATTAGTCTAGGTTATTTATATTAAAGTATCAATTATTTATTTTAGAAAATTATATTTAATTAAATTCCCAAAGCATTTAATTGATATTAAATCCATGTACCATTATTTAATTAGATACAAAATTTACATGTTTAATATGAAAGAGAGAGAAAAAGCTTTATTACTGGATAATATAGCATAGATATAGTATAAATATATATTACTAGCAGTAAAAGATATTCAATGATTGTGCATAGTTATATAAATAAATAATATTTTATATTATTCATAAAATAAGAGATAAAGAAAGAAATTTGAAAAAAATATAGAATAATTTTCAAAGTGATGAACACTTAATGCTTGTGCATAAAAATAAACTAATAATATTTTGAATATAAATTTTATATTAGTAATAAAAGTTAATATGGTAAAATAAAGAAAGAAATTTAAAAATAAAGGGAAAATATAATAATTAAATTGAGAGAATACAATGAAAAAGAATACTTAATGAATTAAAAATAGTTTAATAATTATATTGTCAAGAAGACTGGAAGAATTGAACCATATTTTATTGAACAAATTTTAATTTAATTTATAATATGAGGTTGAATACAATGTATAGTAAGTGTCAAAAATAAAGATACAATTTGACAAAAACTTAATCCTATAAATTAGAAAACTTTACCCATAATTTAGGTAATAATAAAAAATCATATATTATCAAATATAATTTGAATATTCTAACACTTTCCTTCAAATTAAATATATAGAATTTTATACATGTTCAACTTAAACTATTATAATTTAAAATAAATTATCATAAGGCAACAATAAGAAAGCTTTTGTAAGATGAAAGTAGACACTTATTGTAAGATGATGGTAGAATTAATATTGTAAGACGACAATTGAAATAGATATTTTAAGGTGATGTAGATAGTAATGTCGTAGGATGACATTCAAACAATAAAATACTTGAAAAAAAGTATCTTAAAGCAACACATAATAAATTATCGTAAGACGATAGTAAAATAATTTGTCGTAAAGTGACATATACAACAAATTATTGAGTTCAACAAATTTTTTTTAACTTAACCAAAAGATGGGTCGATTTTTTTTCTTTTCTTTGGGCGAGAATATACAAAGAAGCAGGATCAAACTCCTCTGATACCATATCAAGAAAATTGGAAGAATTAAACCATATTTTATTCAACAAATTCTAATTCAATTTACAGTATGGGTTGAATAAAGAATACATTGTAAGGTTGAATAAACCATATGATAAAGAATACATTATTTTGATCTAATTTGCTAATGTTGTGATGTGCTACAACTTTACCTTAATTTTGGTTATTTTGAAATTTGATTAGTGTTATAAATGTTTATCTAAATTCACTTATAATCTTAATTGTAATATATTAATAAAGTGCGAGACCTTTAAAATAACTATATCCAATCACGATATCAAATTACTAAATTTTTTTCCTGCTTTTTTATTACCCTCTTTATTTCTCGATCTATTCATTTTCTTTTTATCTTTTATTTCATTTCTAACTTCTTTCTTTAACTTATTTATTTGTAAAATCTATACTATAATTTTATTTTTCTTATGAAATTTATCAAAAAATAATAGTTTTATTTATTTATTATAGTAATCTTATTCTATATATATTTGTTTCATTTTCTGTTGTTTATGTCTCCAATTGCTATTAATATAACTTTACTTTTTATTATAATAATAAGATTATACAATGTGTGATAAGCACTCGTACACAAGCGTGAGAGTTTCACAAGATTATAAATTGTTTAAAACACTGATACAATATTTGAAATTTATATAACTGTCTTCATATGTTCATCAACATGTGAGTGGAAATCTTCCTCAACACTATGTTTGGAGCACTATATTCAAACTTTCAACGCTCTTTTAAATTTTATAACTGAACATCTTATATAACAAAATTTTCTTTTCAATTTAATTTTTTTTAACATATATAACTAATAAAAAAATCAATATTTTTATATACTATTATATCATTTAATCATTATTAAATATTTTATACATTTATAAATATATAAATTCAAATAAATAATGCTATTTATCACACGAAATCTTCCTTCCAAACACACATTCATCCTAACTCTCCCTAGACATCATTTATTTCCAAAACATCCCTCCTGAACAAAGCCCAAATTACATGAATCCCATGCATTTGGATAAACATAAAATCCATCACCAGTTGTATTTATATAAATCACTTCCCATCAACCAACATAGCACCCAAAAACGCAAACCCCAGCAAGTAAATATTGCAAAAATGAAGAATACAAAGATGGGAATCATTCTGACAATGCTAATGGTGCTGATTGTCTCAACAGAGGCAAACTGTTTTATTGATTGTATGAAGCACGATTGCAGTGGAAACACACTTCTTTGCGTCGGTGCGTGTTTAAAGAAATGCAGGGGCAATAATCCTTCCTCCAATTCCACCGTCCGACGGCCTCCCACTGCTACAGCTGATGAGTTCAAAAGCGGCGGCGGCGGCGGTGTTAGCAATGCATGGGAACAACACTAGTTGAAGGAAACAATAAACTTTTTCATGCAATAAAATAATGTTTGTGTTGTAATCCATGAAATTGTGTACTGTGGCAACGTTACTTGAATATTTAATCACCCTTCAAATAAATTATATTCTTTTAACTGAGTGATGGCTTCCTGATTCTAAACTACTGATTATTGAGAGCAAAATATCAAGTCAATTGTATGAAAATAAAGTGTCTAGATGTTACCAAATAAGTGCAGTATTATGATGTCCCCAGAGGACACTCCAAGGGTTCTTCTCCCAACATCTCAATTGGGGATTTTTAGAGGGAATGGAATCTCATTCTTTGTGTGTGTGGGTGTGAAAAAAATGAAAGAAAATGTGTAATGCTATCATTATTACCAAATCTAGCCCATTTTATGATAAGCTCAAATTAAAAGGTCAATGAATAAGGTATTACATATCTATATTCATAGGATAATGCTTAAATTCAGTCATTCTCAATATAAGTTATAATCCCCAAGTCCATACGCATACCCGTTAAAATTAGAAGTACAGGTATGAATCATACCTTAATTGATTGATATTCATACGTTGTTATATCCTATATTAGCGATTGATGCCCATAATGACGTGATATTACGTCTTTTTATAATTTAATTTTACAAATATATTCATGATTATATTATTTAGACCAAAGCTTTACAAGCGCGTTCAATGCGAACATGCATAAATAAATTTTTGTTTAACTCTCTTTTGTTTTAAAAGTGTAATTTACATTTTATTTAGATTGATTTTTATGCATTTTAAAATATATTTTTTCTTTGTTGATTCAAAAATTATGTTAAGATAAGTGCTAGTTGCTTGATTTATTAGAAGTGGTAATCAACATCTGGAACTCGAAACTGATCCTTAAACAGGGAGATGGCTTGAAGAATAAATTATTTGAATGTATTTTAAGGTTTAACGACTTAAGTTAGATCTAATGTATGGATGGTTCAGATTGCTATAAAGGATATATAAAATAAAAAATATGCTTAATAAGCCTAATTGAATCAGCCTTCATATTTCCACTCACGAACATATTTTCCTTTTAAAATTTATCCATGAAAATGAAAGAACATAATAATATTCTTAATCTGATTCAAAATTTTATTTATTTATATAAATATATAATAAATTTTACAAATAGATTTTCAAAATCTAATTTTAACTTTGTTTTTTATTTATCCCATTTTCAATAGTATATTCAATAAAAGTATAACTTTTAAAATTGGATAAAAATAAATAAAAATAATAAAAGACATTTGAAAATGGATTTCTAAAATTTAATTTTAAAACTAGATTTTAGAAATTTTTTACTTACGTTGAGTTTATAAAATTAAAGTTTAATGAGAAAATTTAAAAAAATAATAAAATATCATAATAAAATTGTATCAATTAAAATGGTTTTTGATAATTCAAATTGATTACCATACGAATGATTATAATGTTGACATAAACTATAACAAATATAGAAAATATAATAAAAATGAAATTTTAACTATGGCCAAAATTTGCCTAATTAGGTTCTAAACTTATGAGTAGAATTTGGACGTTACCCAATAAGTCTAATATTAAATTAAGTAGGGTAGAATATGTGTATTATGATATAAATATTTATGAGTAGGAAAATTTATAAGTATTACGTACTCATATACTTGTTGGTTGATGGGCCCACCTGAACTTAATGGTCATATTATTGTTGGGCTGTGTTTGTTTTACTTTAAGTATAGGTTCAAGTGATTGGGTGCGAAGTGCATTATATATGACGTCATGTACACGTGGCAATATAATCTGGCTTAAGTATAAATGAAATTAATGGACTGAATTAAACAAGCATTATATAATTAATTTATCTTTTAAATTTAAAACTAACATATTTAGAAAAAAACTAAAATCTTTGTTGTTCAAACTGCAAGTGTATGGTAAATGAAATTAATGGATTGATTTAAATAAATTTAATGTAATTAATTTATCTTTGCAATTTGAATCCAATATACTTAGAAATGATTGAAATCTTGTTCTTTTTTTCCATTTTTTTTGTATCTCATATCTCTTGTTTTTTTTTTTTTTATCTAGTAATTTTTATCTTATATTCTTTTTCTATTTAATAATCCGGATTCTTTCTTTCCTTTTGACCTTATAATTATAATGCAATTAACTAATGTTATAAATTTAAACGTAAGATATTTAAAAAAAAAAATAAAAACTTGCTTGTTTTTCCTAAAATATAAAAAAGTAATAAAAATCCATACTGTTGTATTTTATAGTTTGGTAGTAAATGCTTGTTTAATAACCTAGTAGATAGGGAAATAAATTTATTGCATTTATCCTGATTTTTTCCATGTTTATCTTGTGTTTTTGATATCTTATGTTATTTTATGACAGAATTTTTATCTTATGTATTTTTCCTATATAATAATCTGGATTCTTTTCTTCATGTTGACTATGTTGGCTGATGGGAAAACTGGTGATAAAGTGGATTTTACAAATAGATTTTAAAAGTCTGATTTTAACTTTATTTTTTATTTATGCCATTTTTAATATTATATTCAATAAAAATATATTTTTTAAAATTGGATAAAAATAAATAAAAATAATAAAAGACATTTGAAAATTGATTTCTAAAATTTAATTTTGAAACTAGATTTTAGAAATTTTGTATTAAAATTGAATTATAAAATTAGACTTTAATGAGAAAATTTAAAAATATAATAAAATATTAGATTAAAAGTGAATTTATTAAAGCGGTTTTTGACAATTCAAACTGATTACCATCAAATGATTATAATTTTGACATAAATTATATCAAATATAGAAAATATAATAATAAAAATGAAATTTAAACTATGTTCAAAATTTGCTTAATTAGACCCTAAGCTTATGGTTATAGTTTGGACATTACCCAACAGAAAATTTGATTATTAGTTTTCTAATTTGATTGCTTTGTCTTCAGGTGACGTGCAAATAATTCTTTCGAGTCCCAGTCAAGGAAAATTTTTGTGGTTCTAATCGAGTGTGCAAAAATTATTGGCACAACAAATAAGATTTAAGATTTCAAACAAGTCATTTGGGATTTACGTAACTGCATATATCATCACCAATACGAAAGTAGAAATCTTTCTCGTATTATATCAATCCCATGCTTTGAGATAAACATAAAATCACATTACTATTAGTCATCATCAATTGTGTGCATATAAGTCACTGCCCGTCAGCCAACAGAAGTACCCAAAACCTCAAAACTTGCAGCTTGTAAATATTGTAAAAATGAAGAATAGAAGGATATGGGTGTGTGTGTGTGTGTGTGTATAGGTACAATTACAAGTATGTGCAATAATTGAATTTTGAATATTTATATATATATAAATATTTAAATGAATCAGGACAAAGCCATGAATTTTTTAAAGAAAAACCCTAGAATCTAGATAACATATGGGAGCAACAATCAGTTCTTAATGTGTAAATTTTTGTGTGTGTGTGTGTGTATAGGTGCAATTATAAGTATGTGTAATTATTGAATTTTGAATATTTACGTGTGTGTATAAAAGAGGAAATTATTTAAATTTAAAATTTAAATGAATATTTTGTTGTATATAACGTTTGGATTGTGTAAATTTTGATGGAATTAAAATGGGTAAATATATTGTGACAAACATTATTGTAAATGTCACTTTTATAAAACTTTGTGTGTTCTTTTATTAGTAACGTATATCAAAATACTCTGTTTTTATTATTGTTGATGATTTGATTTCACTACTTATCGTTTGTGTATAAGAACATGTGATTTATTTCACAAGGTTGATGAATTTTATTGTGAATTATGTTTAATTAAATAAGGGCATCAAAAATGCTTTTCTGTTCATAATCAATAATAAGGGTGTAATTGGATGATAATACTATATTGAATATTTTATTTTGGGAAACAGGGTGAGAAATTTTTTTTGGTTGAGTAGTTAAATTATAATGTATATTTTATTTTGGGAAACATAGTGAGAAAATTTTTTGGGGTGAATAGTTGAAATTAAGTGTGATTGGATGGTAAATTTATACTATAAAAATTTTCTTTAAGATAATAATTAGTTTATAGGGTATAAATATATATAAATGCGAGGGTATGTGTGTATATATAAGTTTTGATTTGATTGTGAATAAGAGTAATGATTGAAAATTAACTAATCAATTTCATATATAAGAGATGAAAATTTTGAATTCGAATGAAATTTTTATTGATAGATAAGTTTGGTAGTATAAAATTGTTGGATTGTGTGGGTTTGAAAGGGGTTTTCGAACATTGCTACTCCTTTGAAAGTTTCATAATCTTGGTAGAGTAATAATATAAAACTAGAAATCTCCTTGCTACGTCAATCCTGTGAGAACGATAAAATTACGTCCAAACCACTATAATTCATCACCTATTGTTTGCATATAAATCATGTCTCATTAGCTATCATAGCACTAGAAAATATACACTCCAACAATCAAACATTGCAAAAGAAATTGAAATTATGAGGATGAAGATCGTCCCATCGGAGTCAAGCTATTTTGTTTAATGCATAAAGGCATGGGGAGGGAACTTCGTTGCTTGCATTGTCACGTGTGCGAGTGAATGCTGCCATAGTGGTTAGTCCTCCCACGGGTGCCACCTCCAATGAGGTTGAAAGTTGCGGTGAAGAGCACTCTTGCTAGAGGGAAACTCTACCATGCGGAGTGAGGGAGATTAGACTTGAGAGATTATGACATAAATAGTGTTTGTATTTTACTTCGTGAAAATGATGTGATTGTGTGGTGACATTGCTAATACCCTCAATTTCTCTTTAATTATTTTTAATTGAGTGATGATTTTTTAATTTCTCTTTGATTGCTTCTCTTTAGGTGATAAGTACCCCTATACAAAGAATCACTATTGGTGTTGGCCCCAAAATATTGACATACATAATCAATCCAAAAAAGTTTTGAAAAAAATATTTTGATTTTTTTTATTTATAATTGAGACCCATCCCATTTTAAAAAACTTGATAAGTACACTTATTATTGTTGTTGTTAAGGTCCACTTCACAATTGCTTTTTTGTATATTAATTTATGATGCAAGCGCAAGAGTACATTAGAAAGTGGCATCAAGACATTAGAGGATAATCCCCTTGGTGGAACCCAATGAAAACCCTAACGTACAAAACTTGATATTATCACAACCCAACGCAATGAATCCCATGAAGAATTTAGAAAAGAAAATCATAATTGACGTGCTAGAGTTATGTCATGAACTACTCTAGACAACACGAATAAATCAATTTAAAAACCCAACAAAGAGTATCTATTCGGGTTGAATCTAATTGCTTTGAATGCATGAGTCCTATTTATATATATTGCATAGCCCCATATTAGATAATTTTGGGGGTCCAATCAAATCTAAAGGTTCACTGAATTAACACAAAGTCCACTAATTAAAGTATATCCAAAATACTATTGGAACACAAAATAAGTGTACACTAAATTTATGAACATGAATCTTTGCAATTATTTTCATCATTACACATTTCGTTGTCTCAAATTGCAAATGAGATTTGGCTTGTGTGTTGGTTGCGGCAAAGTGCTCCAGTGCTTGGCCATGATTGCGAATTGTTTTAATGACATGCAGCGATCGTGAAATGTGCCCACGGTAGCGAACCAAACACACATCCATTCGCGACATTGACAATGCATCTGCCACATGGGTTGTTGGACTATTTCACCCCAATCACCCTCTTTGGCCTAAATACTTCTTCATTGTGTGTTTTTTTAAGCTTCTTCGAATCCCTTTTCTTTCATTTAGGGCAAGTTTACGATAGTATTCAAAACCATGTGTCTAATATCCTCACCATTTTCTAAAATTAGTCTTACTCCATTTATTTTTAAATATTTTTTTTTTATGTATCGTTATTCAATTCAAACTCTATACTGTAAAATGACAATTGATAACTATGGCATGATTCAAAACATAATAACAGCTCTCACCATATTTGTTGCATTGCATAAACCTTTTAAATAAGGGGACAAGGGAGTGGACATCAAAACATGTAGAATGAATCCGGCCAACTGTAAAAGAGGTGTTAATAAAATAAGCTATGGGGCAATATTTTGGAATTTTATTGAATTCAAACTTAAATAAAATTTTTAAATTTAATCTCATTACTTAGAGGATATTTAGGTGAGCTTATAAGTTTCTCAAAATATTTTATAAGATATTTAAGAGCTTATAAAATCGTCAAAAGTGTTTGATAATTTTATTAAAAAAGAATTTATAAATTTCCAAAATCAAACATTTGAAACTTATAAGTTCTTTAAAAATAAATTAGTTTTTTTTCAACTTATTTTCAAACATTTTATCAGTTACTTCATTTTATATATTGATAACGATACAAATATGTTCAAAACATTAAAGTAATGATGTGTAGTTTATTGTTATCATTATTACATCAAAAAAAATTATAATTAACAAATATTATAAATTTTAACAAAATTTTATAAGATAGTCTATCCAAACACATAATTAACTTATTATATAAATAAGATGTATGAATTTATAAGTTTTGAAAATATCTTATAAGTTATATGATTTTATAAGTTTTTAAATTTTTAAAATTAAAGTGAGCAATGTTTTTAAGCTCAAATTACTGCTCAAAATACTACTCGACCTCAGAGTCCAACACCCCTAGTATTGGTGTCATATGTTGTCGAAATATAATATTGATAGGTGTACATGTAATTAATGAATAGATGAGCTTTTTATGGAGTTTTTGTTTAAAAAATTAAAATGTGAATTTTAGCATTTTTATATATTATATGTTGACTAATTTGAATATAGTGATATAAAACACCAAAATCACTCAAAGTTTCTTCGAGGTAATCTTAGTAAAATATACTTAACGTGAAAATATTTTTTCATAGTTTTTTCTTTTTGCAAAATCATAAATCTTAGAAGGAATTTGCTACATTTTTAAATTTATTGGCAAGTATTATGAATATATTGTAAAGTGGTTTAGAGTGTATTTAACAATTATTTTTACATGCAATCTTTATGTTAAGTCTAAATCAAATAAATCGTTATTTAATTTATTAATCCTAAAGTCAATACTATTAATTCTTGATTTTATAAAAAAAATTATTTATAAAGATAAACTTATACTGAGAGAATCTATGTTAAAATTTTATTTAAATTGAGAAGGTAATTCTTTTAATACTACATTGATAATTCTTTTCTAGATTGAAAGGTAATTTTAATTATGCACTTAGATTGAGGTTTATAACACACACTCACTCACACACAAATATATATATATATATATATTTATAGATATATATTTAAAGTTAAATGTATGTACAATAATTTTGATTGCAGACTAAAATGATATATAATTTTAGTTGATATTTTATTATTGTCTCTATTTATATTGCATATATTTTTTTCATAATAGTAATATTAAAAAATGAAGAAATTGTAACAATAGATAAAAACTATTTAAATTTTAATAGTCTAAAATAAAATATAAAACATAAAATTTATATGAAATTAAAATAAAAAATATAAATTGAAAGCATGGAGATTACAGGGTAAAAGAACCTTAACATTCTAGAGTTCTTATCAATATAACTTGACAATTAATTGTTTCTCAAGTTTATTATTTCTTAAATTTTACTCTAAATTTATAATTTTAAATGTCCATATAAATTTATATGTTTTATAAAATATAAATAATCTTTGAAAGGTAATTTATTTAGTAATTACAAATTAAATTATTTTTTCTATACTACATTAAATATTGTAAAAGATTGTTAAATCAAAGTATGAGGTATGCATAATATAGAATAGAGTGCCTTTCCATATACGCTAAAAAATAAAGTCCTAAAATATTCATCTTTAATAATTATTGTTGATAGTATTCTCCTTTGATATAATTATAAAAATTGAATGTGTTATAAGGATGGCTTTTGACCAAATAGTTTGCCAAAAATAATCCTAACATAGTATAAATAATAACAACAAAAGGTGTTATTGAAATTTGATCATAATCAATATTATATATTAAAAATATAATAATGACTTTTTATTCAAAATTTTTTCTTTTTGGTCATTTCTACTATCACCTTTTAAATATCTTGGATTTTCAAATGAATTTAATTTTATATAAGAGTTCTTACCACATATCATATGATATATAAAGAAAATTCGTAAGATAATTTTATGATCATTGAAATTAATTACTATAAAAATTATATTAGTGAATCATGGAGTATAAATTAGTGGAGATGAAGCATGATAAAAATTACATGTAAATTTTTTGAGTTTAGATGCATGACCTTATATGTTGAATTAATAGGAATTTAGATAAACATTTGTAACATTAATCAAATTTCTAAACAATCAAATTAAGGTAAAGTTGTAGCACGTCACAACATTAGCAAGTTAGATCAAAATAATGTATTCTTTATTTTGTTTAAAAATGATAATATAAGGAATCTTAATACATAATACAAGTTATAAAATTTTCATTTTTATATCTAGAAATTATAAATACTCATACTATTGTACCACAAATTCGTTTGTATGTTTTCATATTATTTTATATTTTATACTTTAACAAATTTGAAGTAGTATGCTTTATATATAAGATACACTAGCACTCAAAGTACGATTTATATATATAAAAGCAAAAACATTATAAACAACATTTTGGATACAAAGAGAAGGAAAAAATTAAATATAATATTGATAATAATAATAAAATAAATATTAATTATATTAAAGATTAACATTAAATTAAGATAATATTTTGATAGACAATTATATTTACCATATACTATCGGGAAATGATTTTAACAAGAAAGTAGCAAAGTTAATTATCCTTGCAAATACTAATTAAGATATAGAAAATTTGAATAAATTAAATAAATTGATAGTTATATTGATATTTATAAAATAATTTTATTTATTTACTCTTTTTTCAGAGTTTATTTTTAATATGTTCATTTTTTAATATTAAATATTTATAAAATTAATTTTTAAAAATAGGATAACATAAATATTATTTATTCATGTGCAATGCAGGTGCATTTTACTAGTATATATAAATGTGAGGATATTTGTATTGATATGATTATAAATAGGTGTAATGATTAAAAATAATTAATTAATTTTACAAATAAAATATGAAATATTTGAACTTAAATTTGAATGAAATTTTTGTTGAGTAATATGTTTAGTAGTATAAAATTGTCGGATAGTGTGGGATTGAATGGGGCTTTCAAACAGTGCCATTCCTTTGAAATTTTCATGGTCTTGATAAAAAGTGATATTATAAAAGTCTAAATCTACTTATTACATCAACCCCGCGATAAAGATAAAATTACGTCGAAATCACTATAATTCATCACCTATTGTTTCATTAACTATCCTAGCACTAGAAAACATACACTTCTCCAGCAATTAAATATCACAAAAAAAAAAAATTTGGAAAATAGGAGGATGCAGATGGAAGCCATTGCCACCATGTTATTGGTTCTGATAGTGGGTTGTTGTAGTGTTCATTCAATGAAGCTTTAGATTTGTTGTTCATTCATGATTGTGACGATGCATTTGAGACGTGGGTCCAATCATCTGATTTTAAGGGTGTTAATTCAATGAAGCTTTAGATTTGATTGGACCCAAAACACACAAGAAGTAGTTATGCCGAATAGGATACATGATTGGGGTGAAATCGTCCAGCAGCCCACGTTGCAGAAGCATCATCATGGTTGCAAATGAAAATGCGTTTGGTTGGCTACCATGGACACGTTACATGTTTGCTGGAAGTCATTAAAACAATTTGCTGGAAGTCATTAAAACAATTCGCGATTGCAGCCATACACCAGAGCATTTTGCAACCACAATTAATACAGAAGCCAAATCTCATTTGCAATTTCAGACCACGAAATGTGTAATGATGAAAATAATTGCAAAGATTCTTGTTTATTAAATGTAGTGTACACTTGTTTTGTATTTCTATAGTATGTTGGATATACTTTAATTAGTGGGCTTTGTGTTTGCATCATAAATTGATATAAAAAAGCACTTGCATTTGGCGAAGTGGGTCTTAACAACAACCATAATAAGTGTACTTATCAAGTTCTTTAAAATGGGGTGGGTCTCAATTATATATATTAAAAAATCAAAATATTTTTTTCAAAATTTTTTTAGATTGATTATATATGTTAACTTTCTAAGCCGAACACCAAGGGTGATTCTTTGTATAGGTGCACTCATCACCAAAAGAGAAGCAATTGAAGAGAAATTAGACAATCATCACTTAGTTAAAAATAATTAAAGAGAAATTGAAAGGAATGAGCAATTTCACTTCACAATCACATCATTTTCACGAAGTAAAACGCAAACACTATTTATGCCATAATCTCTCAAGTTTAATCTCCCTCATTCCCCATAGAAGAGTTTCCCTCTAACAAGGGCCTTCACTGTTGCTTTTAACCTCATTGGAGGTGGCAGCCCACGGAGACTGTGAGGTGGAGCCATTGGAGGACTGATCAAGGGAGGAGCATTCCCTTGCACACGTGGCGGTGCAAGCAAGGAGGTTCCCTCCACATGCCTCCATGCATTTAGTAAAGCAGCTTGCCTCTGATGAGGCAATCAGAACCAACAACATGATGGCAATGGCTTCCATCTTCATCCTCCTATTTTCCATTTTTTTTAGCAACGTTTGATTGTTGGAGGAGTGTATGTTTTCTAATGCCTGGATAGCTAACGAGACATGGTTTATATACAAACAACAGGTGATGAATTATAGCAATTTGGACATAATTTTATTTTGATTACAGGATTGATGTAATAAGGAGATTTACCCTTTTATATTATCACTTTTTGTCAAGATTATGAAAATTTCAAAGGAGCGGCATTGTTTGAAAGGCCCTTTCAACCCCACACTATCCAACAATTTTATACTATCCTATTTTAAAAAATTAATTTTATAAATATTTAATAGTAAAAAATGAACATATTAAAAAATAAACTCTGCAAAAATGTAAAAAAATAAAGTTATTTTATTAATATCAATATAACTATCAATTTATTTAATTTATTCAAATTTTCTATATCTTAATTAGTATTTGTAAGGATAATTAACTTTGCTACTTTCTTATTAAAATCATTTCGTGATAGTATATGGTAATTATAATTGTCTATCAAAATATCATCTTAATTTAATTTTAATCTTTAATATAATTAATATTTATTTTTATTATTTTTATCAATATTATATTTAATTTTTTTTCTCTCTCTTCATATCTAAAATGTTGTTTATAATATTTTTGCTTTTATATATATAGATGGTACTTTGAGTGCTCGTGTATCTTATATATAAAGCATACTACTTTGAATTTGTTAAGCATAAAATAATAATATGAAAACATAAAAAGGAATTTGTGGTACAGTAGTATGATTATTTATCATTTCTAGATATAAAAATGAAAATTTTATAACTTGTATTATATATTAAGATTCCTTATATTATCATTTTTAAACAAAATAAAGAATAAATTATTTTGATCTAACTTGCTAATGTTGTGATGTGCTACAACTTTACCTTAATTTTGATTGTTTAGAAATTTGATTAGTGTTATAAATATTTATCTAAATTCACTTATAATCTTAATTATAATATATTAATTGAGTGCAAGACCTTTAAAATAACTATATCCAATCATGATATCAAATTACTGAATTTTTTTCCTGCTTTTTTATTACCCTCTTTCTTGATCTATTCATTTTCTTTTTATCTTGTATTTCATTTCTAACTTAATTTTTTTTTAAAAATCTATTCTATAATTTTATTATTGATATGAAATTCATCAAACAATAATAATTTTATTTTATTTATTATAGTAACCTTATTCTATATTGTTTTCATTTTGTGTAATTTATTTCTCCTATTTCTATTAATATACTTTTAGTTTTTATTATAATAATAAAATTATATAATGTTTGATAAGTATGCGTACACAAGCATGAGAGTTTCACAAGATTATAAGTTATTTAAAACACTGATGCAATATATTTTAAATTATTTATATGATCTAGTAATTGATATTTTGGAATTTTAAATGCACATACACTAAGTAAGAAAAGATTATTAGCAGCGATAAGTAAGGCTTCAGGCATGCCCCCTTCTGAAATTTACATAACTGCCTTTATGATCATCAATGTGTGAAGGGAAATCTTCCTCAACACTATGTTTGGAATTCAAATTTTATAATTGAACATCTTGTATAACAATTTTTTTTTTTAAATTCAAATTCATATCCTCTCTCTCTCTTACATATATATAACTAACAAAATAATTACCATCCCTACATACCATCATATCATTATTAAATATTTTATACATTCATAAATATATAAATTCAAATAAATAATACTATTTATCATATGAATTTTTCTTTCCAAACATACACTTATTCTAACACAATTCTCACCAAACATTATCCATTTCCAAAACATGCGAAGCATTCGGATAAACATAAAATCCACTTTATCCCCAGCAAGTAATGAAGAATACAAAGGTGGGAGTCATTATGACAATGTTAATGGTGCTGATTGTCTCAGCAGAGGCAAACTGTTTATTTGATTGTATGAAGCACGATTGTAGTGGAAACATACTTCTTTGCATGGGTGCGTGTTCAAAGAAGTGCAAAAGCAAGAATCCTTTCTCCAATTCCGCCGTTCGGCAGCTGGCCACTGCTGCAACTGATGAGTTTGAAAGCGGAGGCGGCAGTGCTAGCAATGCATGGGAACAACACTAGTTGAAGGAAACAATGAACTTTTTCACGCAATAAATAATGTTCGTGTTGTACTCCATGATTATAATTTTGACATAAATTACAATAAATATAGAAAATATAACAAAAATGAAATTTTTACTATTGTCAAAATTTACCTAATTAGACCCTAAACTCATGGGTACAATTTGGATATTACCCAATGAATGTAATATTGAATTAGGTAAGCTAGAATATATGTATTATGTTATGATTATTTGTGGGTGGGGAGTGTTTAAAAGTATTATGCGTACGGATATTTGTTGGTTGACAGGCCTAGGTCAAATTGGACATATATATGTTATTGGGCTGTGCTAGTTTTACTTTAAGTATGGGTGCAAGTGATTATGCTCAAAGTGCGTTATATGTGATGTCATGTACATGTGTCAATGTCTTTGTGAGTTAAGATAAAGTTATGAATTTCTTGAAAAGAAAAAAATAGAAAAAAAAACTCAAGAATTGTGTTTGTTTTCATTTTTTATGTCACAAAACACACGTTACAAGTTACACTTTTATAATTTTTTTTTATCATTTACTTATTTTTACACAATTTAAAAAAAATACGCAAGCAAAAACAAAAATGGACATAACCAACAACATGATTTCACAATTGACTATTAGGTTTCTCATTTGATTGCCGTGTCTTCTGGTGACGTGTAAGTAATTCTTTCAATTCTTAGTGAAGGAAATTTTTTGTAGTGCTGATCGAGTGTGCAAAAATTATTAGCACAATAAATGAGATTTCAAACAAGTCATTTGGGATTTATGTAACTGCATATATCATAATCAATACATTAGTGGAAATCTTTCTCATATTACATCAATTCCATGCTCTTGGGATAAACATAAAATCACGTTACTATAATCCATCATCAATTGTATGCAAATAAATCACTTCCCTTCAGCCAACAGAAGTACCCAAAACCTCAAACTCCCAGCAAATAAATATTGCAAAAAAGCAGAATACACGAATGGGAGTCATTATCATAACGTTAATGGTGCTAATTGGCTCAACAGAGGCAAGCTGTAAACACTGTTCTTTAACTTTGCATGGGTTAACGAGATTATGCTTGACATATGATGACATGTAAATGCTGTTTAAATGAATTAGGACAAGGCCATGATTTTTCTTAAGAAAAACCCTAGCATCTAGATAATGTATGTGAATAATAATCAGTTTTTAATATATAAATACGAGTGTATATGTGTGTTTATATATAGGTACAGTAATAAAAATGTATAATGATTGAATTTTGAATTTTTGTATATATATATATATATGTATGTATGTATAAAAGAGGAAATTATTTAAATTTAAAATTTAAATGAACATTTTGTTATATATAATGTACACCTAAATATTCTATTTCAAAGGATTTTGGAAACAGTTTATGCCATGGCTTTAGCAGCCAGGTTGTTCTAGAGTAGGAAAGGGGCACAACAAACTCCTTAAAGCACATTCAACGTCGACAAACGGGCATAAATAAAATAAATTTTGTGTTGGAAGAGAAAAGGATAAAAGAAAGTCTAAAAAAATAATTAATAAAATAAATAAGAATTGAGAAGATAGAATTAAAAATATATATAAAAAGTAAATATTTTAAAAAGTACATTTTGCGCAATTAAAATCGAGTTCTTAACTTTAATACATCTATGCTATTTATTGAGCATGAAGTATTGAAGCAACTCAACTCAAAATTTAATAATAAAAAGGCCCTTAACATGTAATTGATATTTATTTTTTTTAATTTTCTCTTTCCTTGGAAAAACTTTCATTGTAATATTCATATTATATTTTTTACCACTTAATTTATTATATCGCAATCCTTTGAATGTAATCTCTTTTCTAATTATTCTTCTCAAACTTTAATTTAATATATGTTTTCTTATTTAACACTTTCCTCCATCAATTTTAATTCAATGCACTTACTTCTTTCAGTTTTATTGTTTCTTATCTTAATTTTAAATTATTTTTAATTTATCTTTATTTTAATGTGTTTTTAACTTTTTATTTGTTTCTCTTCTTTATTTTAATACTTCTTTATTTTTTACTTATTCTCTAACCAACATATAACTTCTCTTTTTCTATTTATCCTTTTTAAGATTTCTTATATTTTAAATTTTAAATAATTTTATTTTACATTTAAAATATTTTGAGCATGTTATTAATTATCAAATTGTTTCGCAATTTGATATAAAGCTTAATCAACCTACATAATTAAACTATATTGATCAATAAAAGATATATTTTATGTATAAAATAATTTTTTGATTGCACAAGTGTGTTTAGAAATATTACTAGATAGTATAGATATCACTTTTATAAAATTTTATATGTTCTTTTATTATTAACGTATATCCAAAAGTATTTGCCTATGTTTGTTTTGATTTTTGAATGTATGTTTATAGTTGTAACTATTTTTTGAAAATTGTGTAAAAGTAAGAAAGAGAGAAAAAAAAAAAATTTAAAGGTGTAATCACCCCCATCATTTCCATATAATAACATGTTATTTATTTGAAAAGGTTGATGAATTTTATTGTGAATTATGTTTAATTAGATAAGAGCATCAAAAATGTTTTTCTCTTCATAATCAATTGTAAGGGTGTAATTGGATGATAAATTTATATTGAATATTCTCTTTTGGGAAACATGATGAGAAATTTTTTTTGGGTAAGTAGTTAAAATTTGAGTGTGATTGGATTATAACTCAACAATGTACATTTTATTTTAAGAAACATGGCGAGAAAATCTTTTAGGGGTGAATAGTTAAAATTTAAGTGTGAGTGGATGTTAAATTTATACTATATATTGTACTTTGAGAATCACAATGAGAAAATTTTTTTGGGGTGAATAGTAAAAATTTGAGTGGTTGGATGAGTTTTATGATAAAAAATTCTAATGATGTTACTTTATAGGAAATGATATGGAATGTGAAATGTTACTATGAGTATTGTCATATGTTGTTGAAATAAAATATCCATACTAGGTGTACATGTAATTAATAGACAGATGTGCTTTTTATAGAGGTTTTTTTAAAAAAATAAAATGGATGTATAATCAAAGCGAGAAAATTCTAAGCTAAAAACGTTTTTACAGTTCTTTATTTTTAACTACAGTAGAAAGTACTAATATGACAATTTTCTAAGAAAAAGAGAATAATGGATGACACCCTTCTCACCCTAAGACTTCATGCTACTCCCTCCTTTGAAAATTTCATAATCTTGATGTAGAGTGATAATATAAATGTGGAAATCTCCTTACAACATCGAATCCCGTGAGCAAGATAACATTATGTCCAGATGACTACAATTCATCACCTATTGTTTGTATGTAAACCATGTCTCATTTAACCATCCTAGCACTAAAAAACATTAGGCCTTGTTTGTTTTTAATTTTTGACATGTATTTTAAAGTATTTTTATTTTAAAAATTGTGTAAAAATAAGAGTAAAATAAATAAAATTTTAAAAATATAATAATGAAATATACATTTTTAAATACCAAAATTCAAAAATGAATATGGGTTCCTCTTGGGAAGTAAGGATGAAAGATGGAAACAATTGCCACCATGTTATTGGTGCTGATTCTTATTAGAAGCATGCTCTTTTGCTGAATGGAGGGACATAATTGCTTCCGCCGCCGTGTGTGCGAATGGAAATGGATGCTCCCCTCGTCAGTCCGCCGACAGCTCTGACTCACAGCCACCGACTGCCACCTCAGGTGACTTTAAAAGCGGCGGCGCAAACACCACATTTATCCGAGAGATTGTGACATAAATAATGATTGAATTTTATCTTCAATTACTTTCCATTCCGTGATGATCTAAACTATTCGCTCTTCAAATCAAATTTTTTAAAAAGCATCGTACATCAAAATATCAATTTTTATATCTTAATTTTGTTGCGTAAAACTTGCGAAGAGGACACGCGTTATCTGTCTACGCATGAAGGCTCGACTCTTGCATGAACATCTACATGTAGAACTTACATCGATAGAAAAAATTAGCATTCTTGCGGCTCCAATTTACTTCTAAAATATCGTGTAATAAAAAATTAATGTTAATTTATAAGTTTGATTCGTGAATTGAATGAGAATCATATCTTATAAAATAAATATAAAAAAAATAAAAAATTTTAGACAAAAAAAAAGAAAAATAGAATAAATTAAGAAATAAATGAAATTAATCACAAGTAAGAATATTTAATTATAAATTGTACCTTTTAGATTTGGGCAGAACTTACAGCACAAGTAAATTCTGTTATTTATAAAACGCATGATATAATATAACATAATTAAATTAATCGGAAAAAAAAAAAAAAGAAACCCGGCAGTTGACTTGGGAGGTCGCCCAGTGTATGCGCCCAAGATTTTCCCACGTAGAACGTCATTATTGTTCGCGTTAGGGCGATTGTTTTTGGTTGTTCATCTGCTTCAACGAATGAGATTCTTCCTTGAGCCATCATTTCTTTGCTGTTCAAGTTCAGAGTAGAAATTCTTTCTCGATCCCCCTAGCCAAAATTTGTTATTTATGCTAAAATGACCAAGTGTGATGGCTTCAAGCATGGCGAAAGGAAGAAATTGAATCAACTCGAGATTTGACAAGTTCCCGCTGTACCCTTAAAGGTAAAGCCCAATTATTCTTTCTTTCCTCGTCACTGGAATTTTACAACAGCAGATTCTTCATCTTCTTCTTTATTGTCGCATGATCTATAACTGTGAGGAGCTGCAGTACAAAGGCTCGAGGAAATGTCAAGTTGAAACTCAAATTGTGAAAGAACGAATTGGATTCCCTATGACCATTTACTCCGCTGTTTCTTATATATATATGATTGTTTCTTGTCTGGTAATTGTTAACTAAAGTTAACTCCGCTGGAATATATTGAAGTTTAGATACTCGGGCGCCTTTTTTATTAGACTATCATGTTCTTCTCCCAACTAAGTTTGAAATGGAAAAGTAGAAGATAATGGATACTTAATTATCCCGACTTAAATTTTTGTTAACCAATTAGCTGTATTTTTTGGTTTTAGTCTTATGTGAAATTTTGAGTTTTTTGTGATCTTATAAGTAATATATTGGTTTTTAGGTGAAATATCTCTTCTATTTTATGGTGTAAAAAATTTGTTGAGAAGAAAGAAACATATTGTGGGTAAATGTTTTCACGTTTGTTTGTTGTTGTTGTTTTTTTTTTTTTTTCACTTTTATTTTCTTCTGTTTCAGCTGCAGGCAGAGGGAGAGGGCGCGAGAGAGTAGGCGAATTTGATATCGTGTTGTGGGTATCTTTCCTACGTCTTAAAAAAGGAAAATCAGCTCAAGGGACTCCTGATGATTCATGGATTTTATCAGTGAAATTTTGAATATTTTGATCAGCTCATGGGGTTGCATTGCCGAGGATGTGAACAGTATCAGGAACTTAAAATCAAATGCAGAAGCATTAGAAAAGGCATTGGATCAATTGAAAAATGTTAGTGAAGATGTGAAGACAAGGGTAGAACTAGAAGAGGAGAGGCAGATGGTGCGCAAGAAGCAGGTGGATGTCTGGTTACAGAAGGTAGACGTTACAGACAAAAGTGTGAAGGATGTTCTGGAGAGGGTGAATCAAAATCACCAGAGGAGTTTCTGTTTGGGTTGTCCGAACAATTGTCGGTCAAGCTACAAACTTGGAAAGGAGGTGAAAGAAAAGCACAAAGCCGTGGATGAACTAAAGAATCAAGGAAATTTTGATGCTGTAGCAGAGGTATTGCCACGTGGTCCAGTTGATGAGAGACCTTTGGAGGACACTGTAGGATTGACTTTGGCATTTGAAGAAGTCCAGAGATGGATTAAGGATGGTCAAGTGAAGATCATTGGTATATATGGAATGGGAGGTGTTGGGAAGACTACACTCCTTAAAAAGACCAATAACGACTTTTTGAAAACAACTCATGGTTTTGATCTGGTAATTTGGGTTGTAGTATCTAAACAATCAAACGTGGAAAAAGTTCAAGAAGCAATTTGTAAACAACTTAAGCTTCCAGAGAACCAGTGGAAAAACAAAAGTGAGGATGAAAAGGCAGTGCAAATCTTCAGCATTTTGCGGATGAAGAAATTTGTGCTCATGTTGGATGATGTATGGGAGCGACTGGATCTCATAAAAGTGGGTGTTCCCACTTCAGACAATCAAAGGATGTCTAAAGTAGTTTTTACAACCCGATATGCGGACGTGTGTGGTTATATGGAGGCAGGCAGGAAGATCAAAATAGAATGCTTAGCAAGGGAGGAAGCATTGACTCTGTTCAGAAAGAAAGTAGGAATGAGCACTCTAAATGCTCATCCAAGTATACCGAAGCTTGCCGAAATTGTTGCTGAAAAGTGTAAAGGTTTACCACTTGCTCTTATTACTGTTGGACGAGCCATGGCCAACAAAAGTGATCCCCGTGATTGGGACAGGGCAATAATGAAGCTTAGAAAAGATCCTTCCAGGATCATGGGCATGCATGATGATGTGTACCACATACTAGAGTTCAGTTATGACAACTTAAATGATGCTGCCATGAAGTCATGTTTTGTTTATTGCTGCATATACCCTGAGGACCATGAAATTTTGATTGATGATCTTTTGGAACTATGGATCGGGGAGGGATTTCTAGACGAATTTGATGATATACATGATGCCCGTGATCAGGGAAGAGAAATTATTGAATGCCTTAAGTCAGCAAGTTTACTGGAAAATGGTAAATCAGAAGAGTATGTTAAAATGCATGATGTTATCCGAGACTTGGCTTTATGGATTTCAAGCAGATCCAAAGAAAGGATGAATAGATTTTTGGTGCTCGATGATGCCAGCTTGCCTGAAGTACACTTAAATACTTCAAGGGTGGAGGCTGAGAGGATCTCACTGTGGGGTGGCAGCATTAAGAGTATCCCAGAAATTCAATCTTGGCCCAATGCTTTAACTTTTCTTGTGAGACACACTGCAATAAGAATGTTCCCTTCTGGGTTCGTGCAGTCTATGCCTGTCATAAGTGTATTAGACTTATCATACAACTTTCATCTAGTGGAATTACCTCCAGGCATTGGTGGATTGTCGGAACTACAGTTCCTTAATTTATCAAATACACGGATCAGGGAATTGCCTGTTGAGCTCAAGAACTTGACAAAAATGAAGTCTTTGCTATTGAATGCTACACACAGGATGGAAGTGATTCCACGGCAAGTAATTTCAAGTTTTTCCTTGTTGCGAGTATTTAAAATATCTGGCGGTGATTCTGCATCAGATAATTCTGTGGAACACAATGTTTTGAGTGGTGGGAGGAGTGACTTGTTGGAGGAATTGGAGTGCTTGCAACACATAAATGATATATCCATCACACTTTTTGATGTTAGTTCCGTTAAAAAACTTCAATGCTCTCGCAAGATACAGAATTGTTTGAGTTCTCTGTGCCTTGAGAGATGTGAGGGTTTGACTTCACTTAGTTTATCATCTTCGTTCGTGGAAAGGATGAGACATCTGGAGAGGCTTGATATATACTACTGTGAGCTACAAGAGTTGATAATTTACGCTGAACTGGAGCATGTGCACGATTTTGGTATCTCTCCTACGCCCAACTTTGTGGCAGGTGGATATTTTCATAACCTCCGAAATGTATATATAGCTTATTGTGATTATTTACTGGATTTGACCTGGCTGATCTATGCCCCAACACTTGAACTTCTCGATGTAGCTCACTGTAAATCAATGGTAGAAATTGTTAAAGGCCTCCCCAGTCATGTTGCAGGAGTTGAAGCAGAATTGAGCCTATTTCCAAGGCTTAAGAAAATACGCCTGATTAATATTCCGAGGCTCCGCTGGGTGTATCCACATCCGCTACCCTTCCCATCGCTGGTAGAGATCCATGTGGGACTATGTCACAGCTTAAGACAGCTGCCATTTGATTCGAGAAGTGCTCGAGGTACTTTGAAGGAGATCAGAGGAGCAGTATGGTGGTGGGTTGGGTTGCAGTGGGATGATGAATCCCTTGAGCTTCTGTTTCGTTCATATTTTGTACCTGAAGGACCAATTTGGTGACATTACTTCTTTTCCCTATATACTTCCAGTTCCAAATAAATAGCTGTTATTTGTGATGTGCAAATTCTATTTTATGTGATATTTTGTCCAAGACAAATAAATTTGTAGAAGTAATACATCAAGGCTTTTATTTACTGCTGACAGTACATTTGGGAACAGTTACTGGCATATACTGTGAAGATTGTGGAAGCTTCAGTTGATGCTTGGTGAAATTGTGTTGAGGATGTTTGGCTTGCTTAGTTATATAATTCCACAGTTCCAATCCATCCTTATAAATCGAGGAGAATCTAGTTCATTCTAAGAATATTAGTCAACTGAGTTGATCGACTCGACTTGGTCAAGCAACTCGATCAAAGTTCGACTCAATATAGTTATCAAGTCAAGCTCGAATATTTCATGGGGATATTCGAGCTCGATCGAGTAGTTTGAACTCGATTCTTTTTTTTTTTTTCGATTTTTGTCAAATATAACTTACACTCTACAGTGCACTAAATTCGAGTTCGAGCTCGATTCGGGTTTGGCTCGATAAGCTCGAGCTCCAAGTCTAGCGAACTCGAATTCGAGTTGTAAAATTTTACTCGAGCTCGTCAAAAATTAACTCGACTCGATTCTACCCTTAGTTCATTCCAATAAAATCGATTATTCAAAAAAAAAAAAAAGATTGACTTGATTATAAGTTGGTTCAAAAACTTAATTTTTAGGAATGGGGTTGCTAGTTTTTTCATATTTTTGAAACAAAAACGATATATAAGTTGGTTCAAAAAACGTCAGTTGCTAGTTTTTTGTCTTTTTGAAACAAAGACGACAGGCTAATTCAAGTCAGAATTCCAGAACTAGCTAACAGGTTCCAATCTCATAATGTTCAATTGAATCAAAGCTGGTTGATAGTTACATTAAAATTAAATCAAATCATTGAAGAACCCCTTGAACAAGTTCGTTCACAGTTGATCCTTGATTGCCTTTGCTCCCTCTCCATAATTCTGCATTTTTCAGAAATAATGTGAGAGTTACACCCAACATGTAATTAATTGTTAGATACAATATAGAATTTTGTCTCGAGTTGTAGAAATTAAGTTGCATGCATGGCTGACTAACTTTAAAATTCTAGTGCTTGGGATTGTGAGGTGATTTAAGTTCATAGAACGTGTGATGTAAGGAGGGCCAACAATATCTATGATCTATATCCATGGACAACTTTGATCCACATCGCTAAGTTTACATCCACAAGTAAAATATCTTAGTCCTCTTCAATGAACAGCAAAGGTAGTCAATTAACGTTTTCCACATCTTCATCTTCTCTTGCAAAATTAAAACATACCACGAGTACATGTGGGTCACTTGTAAACATAGATCCATACAATGTGGACAATAATTTCACAAATTCCGTTTACCCCTCAAGAAAAACATAATGAAGTAAAACACATGTCACGCTGGTTTGTTGTTGACTAAATGGACAATCTATTGCCCTATGACATAAGAACCCAATGCAATACGATACTCGCATGAGTTTTGCCCTATTCACTTCATTTGTCTCGATTGTATATATTTTTTTATGTCAAAAGTGCACCTTCATTTTACTATTTTTTTTGTTTCTATTACCTTCATTTTACTATTTTTTTTGTTTCTATTCATCAGTTTAGCGCATGTAATTAATTATTCATGTTAACCAACCATGTGTGTCAAGAGTCAACGAACAATACACATACAAGGCTATAATGTGGTGCTGTGCACATTATAATTTTTCCACGAAGGAGTTCCAAAGTAGTAGTTTCTTCGAGGGATGATATGTGAATGAACCCAATTTAGTTTCCTCCACATTTTGACAGTGAGGCCTCTGTGCAATATCGAGAACCCTCTTATTTCCCAACACTGCAGTATGATTGTGTTGGCAATGAATGAATGGCAATTCAGGGATGGCAAGGATATGAACTTCACGTGAATGTTGGGGCCAACTTACAAGAGCTGATACATCTCAACTCATACCATCCATGAATTTGTTGGGAGTGCGGCGGGTCCAATTACAAACTCTGATTGAACCTTATTGAGCCAGAGGAGAAGCCCAATCAAATTGAAAGCATCACCCATGAACAACGCATGTTAGGCCTGGAGCGGAGCCCAACAAGATCGGGGAGAACCGTTCACGGGCCTGTACGTGGACACGTATATAAGTGAGCTTGACACCACGTATTAACCAAAAACCTTAAGGCTGTGAGTTATGGGTCAAGTATCCACTTTATATACAAGTCACTTTCTTCTTTTTTTACCAATGTGGGATGCCACTTTTTCTAACTCATATTTGTTTCCCAACAATCTCCCTCTCAAATATGAGTTTCTTCCACTTGCTCCCCCTCAATCAGAAATTTTCTTCCACTTACTCCTCCTCAATCAGAAACTTTTTAAGTATCTCACGGTCTCACCAAGTTGCTCATCAATACCCATCAATTCCGTGGGCCTTCCTTCCATGGGGTATGAACTTCCCATGAGATCCTCCGAGCACACTTGCATGCCCATCATTTCCGTGGGCCTTCAATGGGATATGAACCTCCCATGCGATTACCGAGAACCGTCTTCATACTCGTCCCAAGCTAAACCATCAGCTCTGATACCACTTGTTGGGAGTGCGGCGAGTCCAATTACAAACTCTGATTGAACCTTATTGGGCCAGAGGAGAAGCCCAATCAAATTGGGAGCATCACCCATGAACAACGTATGTTAGGCTTAGAGCGGAGCCCAACAAGATCGGGGAGAACTGTTCACGGGCCCGTACGTGGACACGTATATAAGTGGGCTTGACACCATGTATTAACCCAAAACCTTAAGGCTGTGAGTTATGGGTCAAGTATCCACTTTATATACAAGTCACTTTCTTCTTTTTTTACCAATGTGAGATGCCACTTTTTCTAACTCATATTTGTTTCCCAACAGAATTTGACCATGCATGTCACACTCATACTCACTTCCTGGATTGGATAAGTTTCCAAAGCACAGGGCCTATCAAATTTTAGAATAACTACTTCAGTGAGTTATGCATCACGTTGGATCTTTTTGAGTCTATTCAATTTGAATTCAAAATTCAGAATTTATTTCATCTGTGTGTGTGTGTGTGTGTATTATTTAGTACAGTGAACTGATAGGTTGTGTTTGTTCTCGTTTTTGACTGTATATTTTCAAATATATATATTTTTCTTGAAAATTAAGTGAAAAGAAGAGAAAAAAAAAAGAGAAAAATTAAAAAGTACAATAATTGAAGTTTGCACATTATTACAGTATATATGCAAAACAAACATAGGCTATGTACTCTTGCCTCAAAATTAAACTATTGGAAGTTCAAAGTTCAACTAGGTTATATGCATTAGAAGCAATGCGGGCATTGCGGCGTCCATGCTTTGAAGGGTTGTGCCCAAAACAAAAAATAATAGGACCTCGTTTAGGCATCAAAATGGGTTACGTGGGTTGGTGAGAATAATTGGATTCTTGGGGGCATATCTTTTTGAAAGTAAGGAACGTTGTCTAGATGTTTGTTGTATACGTATATTCTACCAAACACACCATATATAGTATCCCAGAATTTGCCGGAGACAGCTCTCATCACGTGTGCCCTATGTGTACTTGTAAACTTAATTTACTTGTCTTAACCTTGGAGAACATATGCTGGGTTGGGAGGAAACACTCCCTAACATTAAATTTTCATATTATATTGATTTTTGCTTCGCATTTTTTGAATTAATACTTCCTATCTGTCACTATGTGTATATTAGACTAGTCAATCTTTTATTGGAATCAATAAAAGGATTTGAGGATATATGGTCCTGGATTTTATCGAATCCCCCGCTTAAAGATCCTTTTGTACTGATCATGTTTGTATTCATATTTCTTATCCACAAGAAAACATGCCATGTCGGAAAAAATCGGGGAAAAATACAATAAATTGTGATTCTAGCTCGATACTACCATTTGATGTCGATGGTCTGTATATTGGATTGATGAATTTGATTAGTTAGTGGTTTATCACATAAAGAAAAATCATTCACTAAATGATTTGGATGGATGATGGTATCATGAATAATCTTTTGGGATTTGAACATTTTCCGAGAATTGAGGACATCCCAACAAGCCCGAATATGATTCATGTGAAGTGAGAAATGAATCCAACCTGCCAATAATTAGTTCAATATTTGTATTTAATCTTGACAATTATACACACACACACACGCACATATATTTTGGGTAGTAGAATGTATTCGAGTGTGAATCAGTCTAGGGTGGAGACCACGCAGAATAAGGGCATGTGTGGATTAGATGGGGTAGAATGTGGTATTACATCCTATGTTAATTTTCTAGTAACAATTGAATTGAGCGTTCAATCCACATCCACATTTAGAGGGTGTTTGGGTGAGCTTACGAGCTCTTTAAAATATTTTATAAAATATTTAATAGCTTGTAAGTTTTTAAAAGAAATTTGGTAATACTTTTAAATAAGATTGCTTATAATATCCAAAAATGATATATTTTAATTTATTTTCAAATGTCTTTTAAATTACTTTATTTTATATATTATCCTTAATTACCTTAAATTATTGAAATTTGATTTATTTTTATCATTACTGCACAAGAAATTTATGAGCAATTATAAGTATAAATTTGAACAAAGTTTGATAAGATAATTTTATATATCTATTTGAACACTTTACTAGTTCATTTTCAAAATAAGTTGTTTAAACTTATAATCTTTAAAAATCTTATAAGCTAATGATCTTCTAAACTATGAAAAAATGAATTTAGCCAAACACCATAAGGAGCAGTACTTTTAACTTAACATTGGAGTTGAACCTGAATAGAGAATATATATAGGCATGTATGTATGTATGCATCAACTTATTGCTGCAAAATCAAATTTCAAATAGCTAAACTTCCTTTAATTAAAACTAACTTTATTTATGCCCATTAGTCTTCTATTGGCAGTAATACAAACAGGCAAGAAACAAAAAGGTCTGCTTATGTTGAGGTGCATGGTGGGGGTTACATGCACTACCATGCACCTAGTACACTTAAGTGTAATTGCCCAAGGATCAGACATAATGACGACTCAGATTGAGGTGATGATGAGTTAGGAGTTGATCTGCAGCTACATGTTGCAAGCTGGAAATGAGAGAACCCCTGTCTTGTTTCAGACATCCAACTGAAAATCATTTGCAATTTTGCCTCAATTTTCCTTTATTTTTATTATTTTCAATCAAAAACTTAATAGGTTGATGAATGTAATCTTTCATTAGTGCATGCTTGTACTTATTTTTTTCCCTTGTTCTATTTGATCCTTTAATTCCTAAACCCCAGTCGCAAAACGTCCAATTAATTACTTATTTAAGTTTTTTTGTAATTAGATATATTAATAATTCAAGTTATTCGACTCAAAGTCAATCAGAGTTAAAAATATTTTTGTGTCTTATTAAATTTAAATTCAAAATTTGAATTTTTTTTTTAGTTCAATCTCGTTGCCAACTCTAGTGTGAGTTTGAATTCAAATTCTAAGAAATTGAATCGAGTCAAATTTGATCAATTATCGAGTTAAAATTAAATATTCCAACACAGACACAAACACTCCCACTCGTGATAATTGCATACCAGAACCATGCATGGCTGAAAATGTGGAGATTTTTTTTTTTTTTACTTGCCAACTAATCATTACCCATGCAATACAGTATATGTAAATTTTCTGACAGTATATCTTAACCCACCACCCTCAATTAAGCCTCTCACATGCAATGTCCCCGCGAACCACGTTGGACGGCCACGATGCAACCTTCTCAAGGCATGAGAAGCCGAGAGCCGTCCGATGTGTCGATATTCATGCTCTAGCATTGCCGGGCCATTCTAGTGTCTTATGCGCAGCATACAAACTCCCCACCATTGTTTCTCATGTGACCGACACCCAAGCTTGCCTTTGCCTGGCGCTGTCTTCTCCTCCGTGCATGTATATATATATTTATATATAAACACTAGCTGCATATATTTAATTTACATCATCAAGTTAACAAACACATTGCCAGAAGAATTAACCAGGAACAGAATTCATCTTGATTCGATGGAGAAACATGGGGTAGGACTCGAGACCGAGCTAAGGCTGGGGCTTCCCGGCGGTGTGGTGGAGAAGAACGAGAAGAAAAGGGTTTTTTCTGAGTTCTGCGTCGGCAGCGAGAATAAGGCGGCGGCGGGGAGCAAGAATCAGGTGGTGGGGTGGCCGCCGGTGGCGGCGTACCGGCGGAAGAACAGCTTTGATGGTGGGAAAGTGTACGTGAAAGTAAGCATGGATGGCGCGCCATTTCTTCGCAAGATTGACTTGAGCACGCACAAGGGATATCCTCAACTGGTCAAAGCTCTCGAGGAACTGTTTGGCTGTTTTGACATTGGTCAGTCAATCTTATACTTACATCTCGTTATATGTATGTGCGCGTGTGTATTGATTTAATTCTAGTGATTTATTGTGTTGTTTGTGCAAGTTTATTTATTCAAAGATTGATGCATTATACATGGTTTCAATCTTGTCAAAATAGGAGATCCTAATTGTGGGTAAACATCCAATTGTCCCCATTAATTGTTCAAGAGGTTCAAGTTGATAGGGTTTCGAGTTTTGTGCACTAAAATTTTAGGTTATAAGGTCCTATTTGGATGAATCAGACTAAACCCCGTTTCAATTTAACTCAAGATTTCAAAAACAGTGTTCCTTAAGAATATATAATTAGTCATAGAAAAAGACCAGATTCTGCACCAATCTTGCCACCAAATTCTAGAAGAGTGTTTCTCCACCACCCAATTATCTAGTAATCAATCTTTTTGATATGGGTTAAGAATTAACATCCAGAAAATTAATTAAGAACCATCAAAAATAGTAAGAGTAGGATAGTGCAACTTAAAAGGTGAGCTTGTTACTGCCAAATTGCCTTGATTTTGATGAGCCCAAAAGGGTTTATGTCAATTCAGTTTCCAATTTTTAAAGATGATTTATTTGATAACGTGTTAATTACTAGGACTGATGGCAGTAGGTGAGTCACACGTGGGGGTGTAAATACATGTGGGCTGACAGAAAATTGGACATTGGAGCTGTTAATTAGAAAATCTAATTTTAAATCAATCAGAACAGTAGATTCAAGCGTAGGGAGGTAATTAATTCAGTTGATTTTGGGTCCGGTTAATGTGAATCTCTAACCAAATCGGGGGTCTTAAATAAAGCATGGTTACTTTAGGTAGACTTATCGGGTTTGGCTCTGATTAATTGACAGGGTTCCTTGGCTTGCTTGATTTAATAGAAAAATGATTTTTTTTTGATATATTATCATTTGATTATATAATTTATTTTTTACCCTATATTTTTGAATTATTGCATCAATCCTTGGCACTTAATCCCACTTAGTTCTCATAATTAATTTAAAAAAAAAACGATTCCACTCAATTCTCCCTTTTCTTTGAAATTATGAAATTCTCATTTGATTGCAAAACTAGTTTTACTTTGATGAGAGTCTAAAAGTTTTTTAAAAAATGTGTTGTTAGTTACATTATTAATTAAGTTTAGGGGCCTTGATTATCGAAAATTGGTAGCATATCCAAGAATAAGTAATTGACTGACGAAGATACTTTTACAAACAATAATTTTAAAATAAAAAATAAAACGAAATCTATTTTTTTATTAATCAATGTCTAGAAGAATAAGTGGGGTCAAAATGGAAATAAAATCAATCAATCACAGACCAGAAATTCCACAGTCAAAAGAGATCAACTAATCCCACGTTCTGGCAATCAGACCCAGGATGCAATAATGCGAAGCAAAGCCAGGACGAAAAGTAAATAAATAAATGGTCGCCCATTGAATTGTGTTGTTATAGCATTTGTCTGAGGAAGTACGTGCAAATTCAAGTAACTACAGTTCTGTGACAATGATTGATTACCGCCTGTGAAGCGTGTCTGTGACTTCACGAAGTCAAAATTTCAAAAAAAAAAAAAAAATTGTGGCAGAAGTTTATTAAATGGTTAGGGTTTTGAGATGTGAAACCAGGAGAGGCATTGAAGCATGAAGAAGACAAGTGTGGGTACGTTCCCATTTATGAGGACAGAGATGGCGACTGGATGCTTCTCGGAGATGTCCCCTGGGGGTATGTCTCCCAGCCTTAATCACCATATATTCTATTTCTTTTTTCAATAATCAAAAGAAAAATTGTCCATTTACTAGCAATCAGATATGATAGGTTTATCGTGTAAATAAATAGATTCTATTTATACCATATAAATAATTTAAATTGCAGTGTATGTATATTTTAATTTCTAATTTATTATCTAATAAGAATCATATGTCAATGATAATTAAATATAAATTATTATATTTTTAATAAATTTTGATAACAGAAAATGTGTTAGACATTTATATTATAAAATGAGATGGAAAGAAAGAAGATTAGTGGGAAAACAAAATAAGAATGCACAATAAGCAAATTTTAGTTGAGAATGATAGAAAGAAAAGAGAAAAAAAGGTAAAAAAAAAAAGTAAAATATATGTAAAATGGGGGTAGTTTGGTCCTCTTATATTTAATACCAATTATAATCATAGTCTTCCACTTTCTACATAGATTTAAACCAGTCAATGATGCGATAATTAAATGGTTTTTCAACATAATGGCAAATGAAATTGGTGAACTAGTCTATATTAAATTATTGTTTCAATAAACACTCATAATTAAATAAATTGAATTTACATGAAAATCTTTATGTCAAGTACTTTTATATTTTATATTATTTTTTTTTCTTTTCTTATTCAACATATAATTTATATTTACACATTCTATCAAATTTTACTATTTTTTAATATTTCTTTTGATCTTCTTTTTCAAAAATTTTTGATATTTCTATTTTATTTTTAAAAATATTCTTTACACTTTTTAATATGAAATAATTTTATTTTTATTAATTAAAATTTAATAATTTTATAATTTATAAACAAATCTAGACTCATATATGGTTTGAGAATTTTACCAGTCTCAATAATGTTAAAGAATATGTGCACTAATTGTAGAAAGGAAGATTTTGGTCAAAACTTGCTGCCTTAAACGAGTCCGTAGTTACAATCATAGTTATCAGCCGACAAGTGTGAAAATTTGCATCACAATGTTGAAGAGGTAGAAAGAAAATTAAATGTCACAAGGACAATTCCAGGTCAAGCCAGGCATTATCACTCAGCATGGAAAGTTATCTAGGACCACTTCTTCTCATTCCACACATTTATTTATTTATTTTTGTCTATAAAGATTGATCATCTCTCCATTTTCATGGTGTATATTATTTACAATTAATTGAAAATATTCTGAACAGAGATTTGATGTGTATTATTGTGTGTAGGATGTTTACTGGGTCTTGCAGGAGGCTGAGGATCATGAAGAGAGCAGATGCGAGTGGGGTAGGGCTTCATGCAAAAGTCCTTCTCAAGGGACTTTCCAAGGAGTCGCAAGCACTATGAAATTGTGCAAGTTTTAGGAGGATAAATTCGTCCCTTTACCAGCTCAAATAGTAATTGGTACTTTATGGTGGGTGAGGTGAGAGAGTGAGAGTGATGAAACATATAATATGACTTGCCGACTTGAGACTTTATACAATTAGAAGAGTTTGTCTGCGTTTTGCTGAGATTATCAGTAATATTACTTATGGTATTGTGTTGTGTTTAATTCTCTCCAAGCTTATTGATCTTTTTGTCTTTTATTTGTCTCTTTACTATGTGGTAATTAAGTGATTAATGAGAGAGGGAGCGAGAGTGATGAGCTTTTCTTAAAATATGTTGAACATGCAAGTGTTAAAATTACCTTCAACATCTTTATCTTAATAATTATCACTTTGTAATTTGTTATTTATTAAAAACTAATGACTCGTTAATACAATGATTTTTTAATATGATGTCACGATGTTTCACAAGTATTTGACGGTTACTTTTACATTTCTGTCAGCATTACTTTTTATTATTATTATTAATGATTTGTAACATCCATAAATTCTCTCTTGAAGAGGCCATTAGAACCGCAATTGTAGCTTTAGGACGGCGATATCTCGCGAGTTGTCCATTTGTGCAGTATTTTATTTTCTCGAGTTTTATATTGTTTAAATTCCTATGTATTCGATTATACTTCGAATTGATTCAATTATTCAAATTATATATAAATAAAAATCCACCAACAAAATATTATAGTTTTGCTCAATAGCGTAATATATACCATACAATGAATTTTCATCTGTGAGAGTGATTATATAAGGCAGTAGTTTCGTTCCAAAGTTTAATAATAATCTCACCTCTGTTGTGCTGGATTAATTGTAACTTCTACAAGACTTAAATAAAAAACAATTGTTTCTTGTCCTCCACTTAATCCAATTAACCTAACCCCAACAGATTCTGTGATGCTAATATTTAAATTCATGGAATTCAAAGCTGAGTCTTCACCGACAGAACTTGGTACATTATACGAAGGCATCTATTGCAATTGTGCCTGTGAGTTAAGGCAAGATTTGGAGGGTGCTTAGCTAAGTGTGTGTATAATGTTTGCATGTTTGATTCTGTAAGATGTTGGATCTTGTTTTAAAATGAAAATAATTGTTATTGTTTAGATCACATGTAATGTGTTATGGAATTTATAAAACTTGAGCAGCTGTAAAGCTGGGTAGGATATTGTAGCCCAAGTCAGCAACTGTTGTTTGGAATGGTGTGAATTGTGCATGTTGTGACAATAGTGGCAATACATGACAACATAGGAACTGCAGTAGAAACAAGGAGCCAAGAGAAAGAATGTGTTCACATGATTTGAAGACAAACACTCTTGCCTTGTCCGGTTCAAAATAATTTCACTATCTATCAGAAAAAGTAAATATATTCAAACATTCAAAACAATCCTCTCTAGGACGATTCGTCACCCACTCATCAAGCTCTTGATTAGTTAACCCTACTACAATAGTATCCCCCCCATATTTGGTGTGCATTGACCTAACTTCCTTTAAACATTAACCTTTTAATATATATAACTACGAGTGACAGGTGAGTGATAACAGACTGTCATTTTTCTCTAAAGATATACTCACCATGTACATAGCTAGATCTCTTAGATTTGTAGGCCAAAAATGTTTCTGGAAATCATTAAGTAAATCTTCCTACATTTACCCGATCGTTATGGTGGTAGTAACATCCAACAGAAGATATAATGTTGTTGGATTTTTTTCCATCGACCCAATGTCCTAATAATATGGAAACAGATCTCTAACATACTTTGTGAGTTGATCGCGTTTCCCCCCTGGCCATCTTTCCAAGCAAAAGCAAACTCTATTGCGTACAAGGATCTTCAAGAATCTTTCAATACATGAAAACCAAATATTTTATTAAACCTTCTTAAAATTAATAGTACACTATACATCATTGTCAACTAATTACATATCAAACTTTACGGTAATGACAATTTTTTAATTAATTTAATGAAAATAGGCTATGTTTGCTTTCAAATTTTGACGTGCATTTTTAAATATTTTTATCTTAAGAATTATATAAAAGTAAAAAAAAGAAAGGCATAAAATTTAAAAAGTATAATAATTAAGAACATGTGTGTGTTTTGGGGTTACAAAATCTGAAAACAAATATAGGAGTTCGATATGATTTAAGAATAAGTTAGTGATTCTTTGACCTTTTTGGAAATTGTTTAAATGCATCTCATTTTGTTCTAGAAAAAAAATAATATTTTACCAAACATTTTGTACTATCTTATAATTTTGTAAGCTTAGCCAAAAACGCTTAAGGTCGTGGAACTCAGTTTCTCAAAGTTCGTTTAGTGCTGAGTGCAGAACATGTCAGATGTTCTCATAGATAATTTGATTATTTCAATTTCTGAATGTATCATTAATTAAGAAGTGTGTAAAAATTAATGTAAGGCATGTCTGCTTGTTGCGTCCTCAAATGCATACATCAGGCAAAGCTGTCCAAAGCGAAGAATCTTTAATTAAACGCATCCATATTTTAGTCGTACCAATATTTTGTTGGCAATTTTATTTGAGATATATATATATATATATATATATATATTTAGAGATTTGATTTAAATCTTTTGATAAATAATTTATAGATATTTGATATAATTTATTGTTTGGTTAAATAAAACTTAAAGATTTGTGAGCAATTCGTGATGCCTTGGGCATCCATTTTTTTATCTTAATTTATGGTTCCAAGGTCCTTTCACAAACAATTTCTCATTTCAAGATCTATTAATTTGCATACTCACATTGAAGAGTTCGATACAATGATAAAGTGTTTGACTAAGCAGCCTATTTTTAAAAACTAAGGAGATCATATAAGTTATTTTAAAAATTTATTTTATAAATTTTATTTTCAAAATAAATTACTAAAGTGTTTGGAAAAAAATTTATAACTATCTTGTAAGATTTTGTTAAAATTTATTATTATATATTGTAATTTTTTGGTACACTAATAATAAAAAAATAATATTATTAATACAATTAATTAAAAATATTTATTTCGCTTTTTAAATGCAAAATCAAGTAGCCAATAAGACATTTTAAAATAATTTGAGAAAAAAATTAACTTATTTTTAAGGAGCTTATAAGTTTCAAACATCTTAATTTTTAAATTTATAAATTATAAGTTATATTATCAAAAAAATTACAAAATACTTTTAAAAAACCTATAAGTTTCCAAAAATCTTACACAAATGAATTGAAAAACTTATAAGCTATTCCAAACACCTTCTCAAATGTTGTTATAGCATCTGATTGAGTTTAAAGTATATTACTAAAATTATTCTGCGAGGGATTCAAAACGTGCCGAAAAATAATGAAAATCTTTGTTCTTGTCAATTAATTAACAAAGTTTAAGAATTATCAATTATGGGCACAGTCTTGACTCATACTTCTACGCGTAGTCTGCATTCGTACTTTTGCATTAAATCTTCAATTGACTTAATTTTTTTATTAACAAAAAAAAGACTGTCAAAAATACATATATAGAAGCAAAATGATTAAATTAAACAATTTTAAATTTTGATCATATCAAATTTTGAATCCAAATACACTCTCAATCATATATGTGCTATATGTGAACCTAGAGAATATTATGCCCCATATCATTCAATACCAAATACATCCAAACAATCGCAAGAAATTCTATATTCCAATTTTTAACCTCTGTCTATAATGTTTATTAATATAGAACTGTCATGTGTATTATTTGTATTATATGGCTGTACACAAATACATGCCTACAACCTTTACGTGAAAAAAAAAGGAAAAAAAAAAAAAAAGAAAATCTACATAACAATATTATATTTCATTTATTACGAGGGGTATGATCGTCCACTTATTAAATTTCCAAAAGAAAAATCTGTGATCCATATCAATGGCATCGACGGTCGATCCATATCCTTCTATTTAAACACAAAACACAATTAATTTCATCCAATTACCATGGCCCTCTATGTCTAATCTAACTAGGAATTGATTAGACAATACTTCATATTAATCCATGCTTCGTGGCAAAATCAAGACGGTTGCATATTCTTCTAAAATACATTTTAAATAAATGCAATAATACTTCATATGGAATTGATTAAATGATTCTTCATATTGGATGTTTACACGATGACATGATAAATCATAACAGCTTAACCCAATTATGCTATACCTATCAATTATCAAGAATCTGCCAACGTAACAGTTCATTCCACGAAAAGTAGGTTCAAAATATCTGCGAATTTATTATAAATTATAATATTTTAAATAATAACAGTAAAATTATTTAAAATTAAAAATACCAAGAATACATAAAAAAAATAAAGAAAGATCAAAAAATTAAAAAGAGAAAGTTCGAAAAAATCAAATAAAAACAATAAGTTAAAATAAATGAAAGTAATAAAGATACAGAAGAATGAATTCATATTAATGTTGGTTGTATAATTTTATATTATATGAAAAATATTTAAAATAATGAAATAAAGAAAGGTTAAAAGAATTTAAAGGGAGATAAAATTTGAGATAGAACATGGATGAATAAATAAACTAAAAAAAGAGAGAGAAAGAAAAGAATAGAGAAATAAAAAATAAAATTAAAAAAATTGTGTAAATTAACTTCGTGTAGCTAAAATTTTTAATTGACCGATTATTTATTGATTAATTAATTTGAGCAAAAGCTAGAGAATATCCATCTTGTTTCACACACAACTTGGCATAGCCGGGAAACAAGGGTGACATTAACTTGTGAGCGGCGGTTGCCGTCGAGAAAGGTATGAACACGTGTCGGTTGAAGAAAGTCTGGTCCTCAAAGGAGACTTATTACCCGACAAAACAACAGGCTCACATGCGGGTCCACAGGCCATCGGTTTTTGTACCTTTGTAAGCCCGACACGTGGGACCCTCGCCCCATTTGATTCGCCGTAGTTTCTTCGCCTTCTAGACACCACCACAATGCCGTGCTTTCACATGCTTTCCTTAAATGGACCGATTTCAATGCCACCTGTAATGTGTTCCTCCGTTCAAACCTGCTCCTTGCATTATTACAAAATTTTCTACTATAAAGACTAATTTTCATATTAAGAAAATATTTTAAAAATAACATTTTATTTTAAAAAAATTTAGGATTAGTCATAAATTTTTATGGGTCATGCATGGTAAATTTCATAATATATAATTATGAGTTTTAAATACTTTATTTTGATAATTATTTTCTATCATAAATAAAGCTCACAGTAATTATGTAAGAAGATAAAATTATTGGTTAATTGATCACATTTTATTCATGAAATGGCTTGGTATAAGACAAAATTATTTTAAAGAAATTGTGTGAATTTTATAATTCATAAATATTTTTACAAATTGTGTGAATTTTACTAGTATAAAGAAATATAATGCATTTGGGTATAATGATCACAATTTTGACAACTCCTTAAAACTACTCCACATGTCCAATGGACTAGCTACGCCAAACACAACATAGCAAGTCCCTCGAAAGCTAAAAATCGAAGAGATGAAACCAACAGACACAATCGTACCAGGCGGGCCCCAGTGTCGAAAGCCCCCAAACTCGAAAACTCGATGCACCCACACGCTTACACCTCGACTTGGACCAATCAAACAGGCCGGCACGCGTCGAGCCACGAGTGGCCCATCTCCCATCAATACGTTGGTTGCCGGCCCGTCTCCTCCTGCTCTCTATAAGTTCAATTGATCTTCCCACATTCCTTCCACAGCAAAGACACAAACACACGCAATACTTTCGCTGCCAAGACAAAGTTTCAAAGTCTTGGACGCTGTTTTACTTGCAGCCCACCATTTTAGACGCGCTGAAAGAGAAGAAAATGTCGCAGGGAAAAGGGATTCTTGTGCAGGAATCAGGATATTCGGGCAGCCTTAAGACCGAGCTCACCTTGGGCTTGCCCGGCGGAGGGGCGGCGGAGGCACCCAAGCCCGGCTGCAAGCGCAGGTTCTCCGAGACAGTGGATTTAAAACTGTGTACAAATTCTAATGATGATGAAGTTAGCGTCTGGACGCCACCTCCGTCTAAGTGAGATTTATATTCAAGCTTTCAATCAATTAATTTCTCTCATGTGAAAATAAAACTAAATAGAAGTTATAAAAACTCGGGCATAAATTAAGAGATGGTCGTTTCCCTTAAAATAATGTTGCAATGACTTCATTTATAGGAATTATGGATGTGATTGAATTTGGAATGAGCAATTAGACACCGGGGCTATGCTTGGATTAATCAAATCTTTCAAGTATATCAAATATTAAAATAATATTTTTTATTTTTTCTCTGAATTTTATACTGCTCTTACAAAACTCTTTACTTCTTAAATTTATATAATTTTTAAATATTAATTTATTTGTGTCATTGTCTAAAATTTCTTTAAAATATTTTTTAGCTCATCCTATTTTTTCTCTTATTCTATTTTTACTCTCAATCCTTATGGCTACGATTGTTTATAAAATTTAATATTTAAAATCACATACTCAAATTATTATACTTTTAAAATTTTATTTTTTATTTTTATATAATTTTAAAATAAAAATATAAACAAACATAGTCTATAGTTTTCTTACCGTACCCACTCTAACTTAATATTATTAAATATAAACAAAAATAATCTTTTTTCATCTATTAAAGTATTATACTTTATTGTACCACTTGCACATTATTCTAACAAATATGCATGACTTCAAAAATTACTTTTCTACCGAAGCATGTCATTATATTTTTTCCCAATAACATTTTACTATTTACTGGGAGAATTTCAGAGATGAAACTCATCCAATTGCAAGCTCTATGTCTCAACCTTACGCTGTAACTAATATATGGTCACAGTGATGCTAAGGTCGTGTATGGTATTGATTTTTAGGGGTCAGGTTGTGGGGTGGCCGCCGGTGAGATCATACAGAAAGAATATGATGAAAAGCTGCAAATATGTGAAGGTGGCCGTGGAGGGAGCTCCATATCTAAGGAAAATTGATCTGGAAATCTACACTAGCTATCAGCGGCTTTTGGCTGCATTGGGAGACATGTTTACATGCTTAACCATATGTTAGGATATATATAAGCTCAACCATGTTTGATTGGATCTTGATAATGGGTTTTTTTGGAACAAAGATTAGAGGGTTTGACATTAGCCTCTCTTTTTGTTTTTGGTTTAGGTAATGAGAAGAAGATCATGGACGCTGATGGCACAGAGTATGTGCCCACTTATGAGGACAGAGATGGGGATTGGATGCTGGTTGGAGATGTTCCTTGGAAGTGAGTTCCCTGATTTGCCCCCAAGATTTCTTGATCTGTCCTTGCAGTTATCTACATGCTAATTATGGTGACTTCTGATTTGGCAGAATGTTTGTTGAGTCATGTAAGAGGCTGAGGTTGATGAAGAGATCTGAGGCAATTGGATTAGGTATGAGAAGCTAATCCTCCTCTCTTCAATCTCTATCTCTTTCTACAGAAAAAAAAAAATGATTGGGTTTCATAAAAAAACGGTTGTGTTAAGTCATTTCTTGTGGTGATTTGTGCTAAGAATTATCTAACCAAACTTTTTCTTGTCATATCCTGTGTGCAGTTCCTAAAACATCTTCAAAGGGCTTATGCATAAGTTCATAAAGAAGGGGTTCTCCTTGCCTCAGAGTTGCTAGTACAGAGAAGACCCCTTTTTATCTTTTTTACTTTTTTTTTAAAAGAGAGTTTATAAGTTTATAATTAACAAAGATGTAATGTTCCTGCTAGATGCAACAAAATTTTCTTGGCTCTATTTTTTGTTTTTCATCATATATATATATATATATATAGATATATATGACACCTCCTCACCGTATTTAATTTGTTATTGTTTGGCTAGATCTGATGTAATTTTGATTTTAGTTTTAGAATTGTCTGGGATTTTTTTTGTTTCTTTGGTTTTTTGGAGCAAGTGGAGTTGGATGCTGACATGCATATCAGAAAATGTATGATGGGCAGCCCAAGACAATTGAGGCATTTTATGTGCATAGGTTCTCAACAACATTGAAGTAAAACATCTTCCTCTTCAAAAAAGATAAGAAAAAAAAAATTGCATTAGTAATAATAATAAAAATAAAAATAGAAAGTCACTTGAGAGGGCATCTGCAAGATAGACAGCCATATTTCCCTTGGCCCAATCCAATCCAATATTCAAAGACGGGCCCCCCTTAGAGTGAATACTTGTAAAGGTGGCATAGTCGGATTGAATTATTTAAATGTCATATAATTGTATTCCAATAAAACATGAAATGCATTTATTCCAAGAAAAGCAGCAATTAGCTGTCGTTAGGATGATTAATGCACCCACTTCACGATATTAAAAAAATAATAAACTAAATAAGTTTGATTTTAATTCGTAAATTATATTCCCATTAATTTTCTCGAGATTAACATATTTATACTTGTCAAACAATCCTCAAAACAAGCATGTCATAAAAATATGGAAGTTTTTCCAATTGTCTCTCCAATTTTTTTGATAAAAAAAGAATTATTATTTACGTAATAAATATAAATTGTGCCAGTATTCTTACACATAAAAAAATTAAATAAGTACCAACAGTAATTGAACAATGGAAAGGTTTCATTTATGATATGAATGGAAATGACTAGAAAATAAAAAGATATTACTACAAATAAAGTAAATTATATGAATATTTTGAAATTTACATAATTAAAATTTAAATCAGAATTTAAATCATACGCATTAGGTGCGACAAAAATTACTTTTTAAACAATTATTTCACGCATGATGTTTCCAACATTTCTATAGACATCTGAATAAAGATTGAACCACTGTATAATAAATAAAAAGCTGCCTTTTTATGTTAATTTTCTGTTATTCTAATTACATAATAAAATAAACAGAAGAAAACAAAAGGCATGCAAATCTAGGGGATGCAGAGACCTCTGAGTTAGAAGGCAATATGATAATATTAGTAACAAATAAAGGGGATTGTCTTTTTGAACAATTTTTGCTGCTTTGCAGGGCTCTTAACAGGAATTTTTTGGAGTCGTCTCTTGCAAGCAATGTGGCTAGCAACTGTTATGTAAGAAGAAAATGAAAACAAATTGCCAATCATTGGAGAGTTAATAAAGAATTAATCTTGGAAGGTTAGGTGAGAAGAGGGCCACTAATTTTTTAACTTTTCATAGAATAAAATTGTTCTTTTTGTTCGGTATACACACACACACACACACACACACACGCACGCATATATTTTCCGGCTATCCGAGAATAGAGGAGAAGGACAGAGCAAATAACTTCAGAGAGATGGGCTCTAATGCGAAGCTTGCAAGAAGAGCTGTGCTTACCGATTCCCCTGTTATGGTTGAGGTATTGAATTATTTCCGTAGGAAAAGGGATCCCTCGTTTCTCTCGTTTTCATTAAGGATTGTGTTTTCGATTTTTGTTTTTTGTAGGCATATTGATTTGCTTTAGTGTTGTGAAACGGTAGTTTCTTTACTTTAGTGAATTGTTTGAAATTTATGCTTCGTACTTTCAGATACAAAAGCTGACGCGAGATCGGAAAGATTGTTTGTCTCTGGCTCAGGTTTGCTTACTCTTTCCCCAATGTCTCAATTCTCGCCTCTTGCCAAAATATGTGTCTGTGTGTGTGTGTGAGTTGGAGAAATTGAAAAGTGTGAATAGCTTTGTCTGTGGCTCCTTTTTTGTTGAATCACAAAGTCTGATACTTGGGGAAATGCATTTTTCTTGAACTTGACATTTCTGCAATTGCTGGAAGTTATTTTAAAGTGGGATGCCTAGTGAAAATTTTGCACTTTCACTTGTTTTTGGGCTTTGACATTATCAATATTTATGTCCAGATTATTTATGGCCGCTAGAAGTTTTTTTTATCTCATTTGGTAGAAGATAGCATCAACATCTTGAAATTCGTATATTTTTGCCTGATTTTTTACTTGGCATAATGGGGAGAAAGAGAATGAGTTGGTAATTTGGTACTCATTTTATGGACTTAAATCTGAGTGTGAACCTATTGCTCATGGTTTATGTTCGTTGACCGGTTACGCCAGCAGCAGTTGGTTACTTGATTATGACGTGGTCAGGTAGTAGACCATGTCTAATTGCTAGTATGGTTTTAGATGTGAAAATATTTTCGAGATAGTTTTCATGTTATTCAGTCATGTGTGTTTTCATAGCATGAGGATCTATCTTGTTTCACTGAATAGGAGAAACATACTTGCTGCGGAATTGTAGTAATCAATCCTCATCTGGTTAATTTGCAGGGTGTAGTGTACTGGAAACCACCCAAGCAGGCACTAGAAAAAGTGCAGAAACTTGTATGGGATCCTTCAATAAGTCGCTATGGTGCTGATGAAGGTATTCCTGAGCTGAGGGAGGCCTTAATGAATAAGGTTGTACATTATGTTTCACACTTGTTTGATACTTTCCAGCATCATTCTCATATTCGTTATGCCAGTGTGGTTCATTATATATATGCATACTTGATTTACATGCTACCAACATGTCTCCTCAATTGTCAAGCTAATCATAGTACTTCATTTCTTCTGCAGTTAAGTTTGGAAAATGATTTACATAAATCCTCTGTGATGGTGACTGCTGGGGCAAATCAGGTGGGCAGTTACAATCGGCGCCTTTTGCTTTTTTCGTGAGAGTGTGGAAAATAAAGTTTGACATGAAAAGGCTTTACAAAGGGTGAAATTTATATGCCGGTCCATGTGTGTAGTTTTTTTTGTTATCCCATTAACTTTTTTGGGGATATTAACTCTTGCATCGACAAAAGTCCTTGAGTTGGTTTTAATTCTTCATATTGACTTTTGAACATGGAAAAAGGTATGCTTTTCCAACTCATTTTCCCCAAAGAAGTTCATCTAGTTTCTGCCTGTCAAAAATGGCTAGTCTCCAGTCTCCTCCACATGAAATTTGCTGCACTAGAAGATTTCTTTTAGTATACTACTTCATAGTTTTAGATAATAATATTTCTTACTAGACAACCGTAAGTTTGACAAACATAGTAATGCCAGCATTCCTGTGTGTAATCTCCTAGTAAAAATCCTTTGCAAATTGTTGCAGGCTTTTGTCAACATTGTTCTTACACTATGTGATGCTGGAGATTCTGTTGTCATGTTTGCTCCATATTACTTCAATTCGTACATGTCATTCCAAATGACTGGAATAACTGACATTGTAGTGGGTCCGGGTGATCGAAAGACACTTCATCCAGATGCAGGTTAATAAATAAATAAAGTTCCCATTTTCTGAATGACAGCATTCCCATTGTTGATTTTAGATAATTTCCTCTATGAAATATTCTTTCATGCAAAATTTGTGTAACATGTTACTAGCTCCCACATTGAATAATGCATTTTCTAGCAGTTATCCGGAAAGCTTGTACATAATTGGTTATAAAGTACTGAAACAGGGTCAGGGACTTCTATTTTATGAAGCATCTAGTAAATTAATGTGGTGATGCTTGGCTAGAAACAAAAGTCCTTATTTCATAATTGAGGAAGACATGGATTGTCATATTTGTTTCTTGATAAACCATCTTTTGTAAAAGTTTCCGTTCTATTGGCACTAAAATTGGCCTGACGAGCACCTTATTCTTTGGCATCTATATTTGATGAATTTGTTTTCTGTGTTTATTTACTGCTGCCATGGTATGTTTACCATTTTCTTTTTGTTTTATTTAGTTGGTCTACTAAATGATGGGAGCCAATGTTAGAAAAATAGTTTTCCTGTCACTCATCATGAATATAGTAATAATGGTAGAACTCAGTTGATGGAATGAGATTTTCCAACTGAACTTAAACTGATGGAAATGATGCTTGTCATAATTAGTCATTCCATAATTATTGAAACGTACGGGTGGTTGTTAGACTGGTTAGAGAAGACGCTACTGAAAACCAAGCCAACTCCAAAGCTTGTGTCCGTGGTAAATCCTGGCAATCCATCTGGAACCTACATCCCAGAACCTCTGCTTCAGGTTTTCTTTTTCCCTTCTTATCTCTGTCTCCTGCTTTCTCTTCATTTATGCAGATGCTTGTATGCACAATAATCAGCAGATTTTGTTCTGAAGCCTTACTTGTTCCATCAAATTTTGATTGTATACATTCTTTTGCTTTATTCCTTCTGCTCAATCTGTGGTGCTGTCTTGTGTGCATTAACTGTGTCTAAGCAGAGGATATCAGATCTTTGCAGAGATGCTGGTTGTTGGCTTGTCGTAGACAATACATACGAGTAAGTAAATCTTTTTCCTTTAACCTGTTACGTTCAATATATTCAAATTGTTTTCTATTTTGCCAATTGGTTGAACTTTAAGCAAATTGCAGATAAGTAAAAAATAGAATAGAAAATTAACTATACATCTAAAGTTGGAAAAGAGTAGTATCTCCTAGCAACAACGTGGGTTATTAGTTAAATGCTGAACATATACTGTTATAGATTAGTGAGACATCATTTATGATGGAAGTGTATGTTCATATTTGGCAGATTAATTGATCAATTGTTGTGGCTACCGAGGTTATGCTTGTTTTTGCTTTTAGGCGTGTTTGTTTTGGTATACTTTTTTGAAAAGTGTAAAAAAATAGGGGAGAGAAAAATAAAATTTGAAATGTATAATTATTACAGAATATATTTTTGAGTGATAAGAAGCAAAACAAACATAGCCTGAACTTTTGCCTACACAGTTCAATTTTTTCATATATCTCAAGTAATTATAATATGTATATTTGCTTCAGTATTTTGTCTTTTGCACAAATTATTGAGAGGTAGTAAAAATTGTGTTCCATAGAACACATGCTGTATCACAAATGTTTCTATAATGATTGTTTTATCTTTCTTTTTGGTGCGTAATGACACGGAAGGTCAGAAAAGGCTTTTTGTTGGATTTAAAGCATCCATTTCAATAGAGTGCATTAATGTTCTGCAAGTTTCTCCACAGGTACTTCATGTATGATGGTCGAAAGCATGCATGTGTAGAGGGCAATCACATAGTCAATATATTTTCCTTTTCTAAAGCTTATGGGATGATGGGATGGCGAGTTGGATATGTAAGTGATGCTTTGCATATTCTAACGTTTTTTTTTTGACACCTGATACAGCAGTGTCTCCTTTTTTCAAAAGCTAAAAATTTACTTTTGTATATTCTCCTTGCAGAACCATTTGTTTCACAACTTAAGCAATGTTTTTCCGTCCAAGAAATCATCAACACATCTTAGCACCTTTTACTTGTCTCCATTTTGGATTGAAGGATCAGATGGAATGGATTTTAAGTTCATAATAATGAATTCAATATATTTGGTTACATGACAATGTATTTCAAACTCTTGAACTCACATTTTAATTATAATTTCAGTAATTGTGGTGGCTTTGAAATGCCTTTCATTTTGAAGTCATTTGAAATCCTCTTCAAGTTCAACTCCTTCAATCTAAATCAGGTCAATCGGGCCTTATGGAGGTTGACTTATCTTATGCAATGCTTTAAACATCTTTCTCGATGCAGATTGCATACCCTTCGGAAGTGGAAGGCTTAGCAGCTCAACTCCTTAAAGTCCAAGACAACATTCCCATATGCGCTTCTATAATCTGCCAACGTCTTGCTCTTCATTCTCTAGAGATGGGATCCCAGTGGGTGACCAATCAAGTAAAAGACCTAACAAAAAACAGAGACATTCTTCTAGATGCACTGTCTCCATTGGGTGCAGATGCTGTCAAAGGAGGAGAAGGCGCAATCTACTTGTGGGCGAAACTCCCAGATCAATACCGTGATGACTTTAAAGTAGTTCGTTGGCTGGCCCACAACCACGGGGTTGTTCTAATTCCAGGATGCTCCAGTGGGTGCCCCGGATATGTTAGGATCTCCTTCGGGGGGTTGGCGGAGGACCAATGCCGCCGTGCATCAGAGAGGCTCAAGGGAGGGCTTCAACAACTGGTAAATGAAGGCATGGTCGAGGCTCAAGAGAGGGTTTCAACAACTGGTAAATGAAGGCATGGTCCCATGATTCTTTCAATTCAACATTCTCTGTGTTTTAGCTACTTATTGCGACAACTGTTGATACCAACCGGCAGAATAAAATTATCATATAGATGGAATAATTGAATTCTGTGTATGATCAAAATGGCATTTGGTTTGTAACTTTTCTGTTTATCGTAGTGGCCAAGTGTTGGAACCACTACCTTGACGACGACGACGACAACATCTAGGTTGTGTTTTTATGTATCATCCTTCTTCACTTAGGTGGGAAAATCCATGATGTGACAACTTAGTTGTCTGCTAGTCTTCGGCCCTTGGTGCTTGCGGTTTTCTGCAGCTACGGTATGTTACATTAACTCACAGGCACAAAGAGCTTTCGGCCCTAATTGGTTACCAGTGAAACCCAAATGTTTGCAGATCTACCACGTACCATGTTGTCTATCTGTTTTAGGTGTTGATTTTGAACATTCGTGGGGTTCTTGGGCTATGTTTGGAAGCCCACTCCAAGTTGTGAGTTGGTCCTAACGTTTGGGAGCCTGTGACTCAATTGTGGGTGTCTCATGCCTTATGTTCAGAAAATTGCTTCATAGTAGTCTACGTTAAGTTGTGATGGGGCAGCTCAGAACTGATGGATGCCATAGGCCATCTAACTCAACCATTCTCGTCATATCTAACTTTTTTTGGGTCTTCCATGCCCCCTTCCCCGAGAAATGGCCAATCTTGAAGAAGCAAACCTATTACTAGGAAGTCAACCATTCGACTTTAGGCATAGCTAGAGCAAGCAATTGGGACTGAGCATTCATGATTGCACTGTCACTGACGAACTCTTCTCTACATCAGTAGGAATCCAAAGGATAGGGTTGTGTAGAGGGGTTACTGCCCTCCCAAATAGTGTAGATGTTTGGCAGGCATCTTAGCCGCTTCTGTGCAACAATAGATTACCAAACATTATCAAACATTATACTCATTGGTATCACTCTCAACATGGGCTTCCAAACGCGGCTTGAAAGTTTTGCGTACATCAGGTGTAAACCGGCCAACGTTAAAAAAGTTACTTCGGCTATGTTTGGAACCTAACTTTTAGTCTCTCGACTTCACCTCAAATTTCACCCAGCCAAAATATTATTTAATAAACATTTATTCAAATTAAATTCAAATATTTTTTTGATTATATATATAATTAATTATTTATTTTTTAATTACTACATCAATTTATAATCAAATCAATACATGCATACACACATATACACTCATATATATATATTTACATCTTATAAATTGATAACTATTTCTACGTGCGATTACATCATAATATCATTTTCATATAATTTATATATATATATATATATATTCAAATAAATTAAAATTTTAAAAACATCCAAATTATACAACTAAACATATAATTCATTTTAACATAACTCTCATCAAACATCATCATTTTACCCAACTCTCCCAAACACAGTGTTTGTTTCTTAAGAAATGAAGATCAAATTCAAGGTGCAAGGCCGATACTTGGAACGACATACAAGAAACAGCAGGCCCCCATTTTTGGTATGTCATGGGAGATGTTTGTTGGCTATATGCATCGGTTCAAGAAATTTTCCTTTAATTTTAATTTATGTGAAATTTAAAATTAGTCTTATTTCAAGTTTCATGTTGTCCTTCAGTATGAACCAAAATATGAATCTCAGAAAAAAGTTCAGTGGTGGTTTCAAATGATAATAAACATGCACCATATCAACAACACCACAGAGCACGTGTATTTTAATTATTACATATTAATGGGCAAGACTATATCTGATCCACTTCCAAGTAGCATACTCCTCAAGCTTCAGGACATTGATCTCCTCCGATATGGAATTTTACCCTTTAGAAACCTTGTCGTCTTCATTTCCAAGGGTGACCTAAGCCCCACTGCAGCCTTACTTTCTCCTACTCTGTTGGCCTTAAAAGCCGGAATTGCAAACTTCTTCCAGCTGAAATAAGACGACCCTCTCTTCTTCTCCAACAGCTTCTCAATCTTCTTCTCCAACAGCTTCTCAATCTTCTTCTCCATGGCCATGCACTGGCTCTGCAGCCTCAGGACATCCTCCTTCAACCTCTTGATCTCAATCTGTTGCATGCTTGTCTCGCGCCTTGAGAGGCACCGCATTGGCAGATCATGCCCGAGTCCAGCTGGGATGCGCGCACCACTTACGGGAGCACTCCAGTCCACATGCTTGCTCACGAGCTTAGTTTGCTCTGAGAGGAGCACTTGGATGATGGCGCTAACTGGCAGCCTCTCGTTCTGAGCTGCGTGAAGGGACGCCTCTCGTGATAGCTTTCCGCTGTCCATTAAATTGAAGAGCGTCTTTCGTTCTTGTTTTGACAACCCCGGATGTGCCTAATCACCATTGAGGTATATCTATTGTGTGTAAGGAAGTAACCAGACAGATATGTGGAGTGCTCGTGTAATTATTGATGATTACAGAACTTCTGAGTATCACACGGTCATCTCTCAATGAATGTTATAATGTTGCATGGCTGGTTGTTGTATCTGCTGGGGACTTACATTAATCTTTTACTTGGTAATGCAATTCCCTAAAATATTGGTTTTGCTTTATTTCATTAATGGACAGCAGAAGAGCCAATTTCAGGCAACCTTGGTTTCTTTTGTCAGGATAATAAGGTATAACGGCAATACGATTGGCAGAGAAACAGCCTGTCTGCTTAAATCTAGCTTAAGAATCTTGTGTTCGTGACGATACAAAGGGGCTTCCCACTGTATGCCCAATCCCTATCTTGGTACTATGCCAGTGTCCACTCAATCCCACTTCCGAATCATAAAGGAAATTTAGATTTCTGATGGCTGCCACTAAATTTACGGGCTGCAAAAGCTGGGGTCTTTGTGTAGGGGCCACATTTGTCTAGGGACAAAGTCTGTTATAATCACAGGGGCCCACACAGGGCTGGCTACCTATGGTCCAACTTGCCTAATGGTCACTGGATTGTGGTTTTTCCATGTTCAATATTTTCACCGTTTTAGCTAACCAAATGAGCTTAGAAAAGGAACAGATATGGAGGAAGAACAGAGCATGATGCAGAACTTACTTTGAGGTATGTGTCGATGGCACGATACAGTCCGTCATTTATAGGGCGCGCGTGGCTTGGGAGGGCACAGGCAAGCTCAACAAATTCAGGCAAGGTTAGATGGGCATCAACGGCTGCTTCAGCAAGGTAAGAGTCCACGAGCTTTGCTACGTTGATGACAGCCGCCCTCGTCCTGGCACCATCTTCCAAGTTCACCAACCTTTTCACCAGCCGAAGAACAAGCTTCACATCCAGCAATGTGGTGGCAGTGTGGCTAAAAGAAGGAATCATCAGCTCCTTCAATGAAGCCTGATCAAGCTGCCAAGCAACGCGCTTCTCAAGCTCAATACAGCAGGCAGGCTCCACCTTAACCATGTTGGCGATGCGCAGGAGCCTCAGCAGGAAGTTGCATGGGATGGAATCCCTCTCAGGAGGCAGGATTCCAACAAGAGATTCAATGAAGTACCGTTTCTTGGTCCATGAAGCCCTGACCCTCTCCGGGGAGTCTTCCAAGCTGGCAAAGGCCACGACAGCGGCCTCTTCGTCTCCAGCCAGCTCAGGAAGACACTTGGGAGCATAGTGTGTGATGACTGAGCCAATAAGGTCAGGCCTGACTCCCTTCCCCTTGATGACTGACAGATTCTTGATGAAGTAATCCATGCACTGACCTGTGCTGAATGGTTTCAGACTGCCGGATAAGGTGCGGAATTCCAGGTTCTGCATTGTTGCAATGTAGCTCTAGGAACTGTTGGATAGACCTCTTTCTTAAGTGGAAATATGACAGAGCCAATATGCACTAAGCATAGGTGGATAAATAGCACTGGAAAGCGGAGGAAAGTATGGCATAAGTCAGGTTTGTTGGAAACTTCTATTCATGGCAGTGATCTAGGCTCTGTTTGGGCATTCCCAAGTCAGAAGGACTGTGATAATCAGACCACAAGTCCCTCAATCAGAAAAATGTCTGGTTCACAATGCACTATTACAGATGAGGTCAAGTTAGATGCCAAAGAACTGGCAGACAAATTCTTTAGCATTGGCTTTGGGAATAATGGTCAATAGAGAAGAGGATAAGATTGTAAAGAGAAGTGAGAGAGGGAGGTCACATCCCTTTCAAGTCTACATCATGTGAGATGAGGTGTTACAAAGAACATTGTTCGTGAACATTATTCATGGGACGGAATATTTGCATTAAATTTTCATTGTCCTCTTCCTCTTTCTTCATTTTCCTCCTCTTTATCTCCTATGTATTTTAGTTCTGAAAATTAACTCGAATCTTGCATAATAATAAATCGGCGGTTGTGAGAAAGAATCTTGTGATGTTATGCTAAGAATTATAACAACTTAAGCTTAAGCTTGATAACTATTCGAATGCAACTCAACTCCATTCCGAAAAGCTCGAATTCAAGCTTGTGCTTTAGCAAAGTAGGCAAGTAGGGAGATAATGTTCGGAAAAAAAAAATTCAAAGTTTGGATTTGTAATTAATAGAACATTTTCAAGGCTAATTGAATTCAAGTCAATTAGCTTGTTTATTAACATACTGAGATGGGAGTAGGGAAGTTGATGCTTTGTCCAGAAGAAAACTAAGAATTGTCCGCATTTGCTGGACTATAAGTGAAGAAGGCCTGGTGATCAGACTAAAACAGAGGTACAAAGATTGATGCATGAGTGCAAAGACAGTCTTGCATAATTATGCCCCACCTCAGTTTCTGGCAGGCTGAAAGTGCATGAGAAAGCATAAAAAATCGGAATGGGTTGGGTTTGATTTGGGTTCAGACCATTACCCCTTCATTGAAAAAAAAAAGAAATAAGGTGTGTCATTAAAACATCTGTTCCAATACTTAAACTCGATTCGAATTAGAGTTTGTACCTCTTGAAAAATCACAAAATTTTCAACTCATAAAAGCCTTGCAACCCAACAAAGTACTTGCTAACAATGTTGTTAAATGCTTAGTGGTGAAGTTAAGTTCTTAACCTCGGTGTCCCCATCCAAAGGCGTGTAAGCCATTTCCTTGCATGGATCGAATAAGCTGTACTTTGCACTCTTGCTAAAAATGTTCTGCTCTGCATTGCTCCGACGTACGCTGCTGCTAAAAATGGAGTCATCCAAAACTTGGCGAGGGCCAAGGCAAGAGGGTTGCCGAACGGAATCAAGGAGAAGAAGCTGACCCCAGTTAGAAGTAAGACGGTTGATGTAATTTTTGCAGCCGCACCTCAACCATATTTGTTAAAGATCCACTGGCTCAACAGTATCATTGTGAAGGTAGCTATTCCTGTGGCAGTTGAGAAGTCACCCATGAAGGATGAATATTCATTTGGTGTAGGGAACTGTACAAGTAGAGGAATTGAGAAAATGAATGGGGCAGAAGTATGGAAAAGTGCAACCAGCTAGTATTAGTTTACCTGAGCTTTGAGCTTTGATTTTCATGTGACTTCAATGAGGTTGATGCTAATAGCGTATGTGACCACCAAAGTTGCAAGATCTCTAATGTACCTGGAAGATACCAAAAACTTTAAGCTCTCCATTGTCCCCATTGTTGGGTTCTCCTGGAGGGAAACAAAGAACGCAGTTAACAGATAACCGAAAGCGGCAAACTTGATATCCGGATAAGAGGAAACTAAACCTACTTGAAATTTCAAGAGCTGTGTACCGTTCTTCCTACAGTGGTTGTATAGTATGCATTATTGCCTATTCTAGCAAAACCATCCATGAGAGCCATCGTTAGCCATTGGTCCTCAAGATGCATTCTCAAAATCCCTATATCTACAGCTGTAGCAGCAGGAGCATGATTTGGTAATATGCCAATTTGACCACTATTGTAGATAAAACTTGACCACAATTCGATTAGGGGTTAAAACACAAAGAGTTAAGGTCATTTCTTGAAATTGCTCTCCATTTCTAAGTTCATAGCCTTCGCGGTAGCTTCATCGATATTACCTACCAAATAGAAAGCCTGTTCAGGAAGGCCATCTAATTCTCTGGAAAGGATCAATAGAAGCCCTCTAATGGTTTCTGCTAGACTAACATATTTCCTTGCAAAACCAGTAAATACTTTGGCTACATCCTATGTAAGGACATCTCTCATGAGTTTTCATTGCATAAGCACAAATTTTGACAAAAAAATAGAGCCAAACATAACTGCCTATGATCTCAGAAACCACTTTGTGAACAACTAAAAGAAGCATAAACAACTGGAGAGAAACTATAATAGCCAGAGCATAACATCAGTAGAGAATAATGGTGACAAAGCAACATAAGCATTGAAGCTAATTACCTTCTTCTTCTGACTATGGGCGGGGAGAGGAACATTATGATTCACCCACCAATAAGGAAAAAAATTGTGAGCCCCATGATCACCAGAATACTCATCATTCCCTTCAGGGAGATAGCCCATCCATCAACACCAGGACCCAGGTTTTGTCTCAATTGAGAGAAGTATTTCATAGTTCAACCTGAGAAAACAAGTGCAATGTTTGCTCCAAGACCAGAAAGGGATAGAATTTCTTTGCTTCCTCAACAGTGTTAATCTGTATGCATGGCAGTGAATTAAACTATTACTAGATGCAGAGTATTCTGTCCACCAGATGATATGAGGCACGTCGACTGACTACAACATGACGGCAAAACCACAACAAGCTCCCAATAACAATGTTTCAGATAATTTTCTCTTTGAGTGCTATTTATCAAGAAAAGTGGGCTAATTCCATGTATCTAAAAACAAGAGCAGGGTGACAAAATCACATCACAAACAGCAATGGGTGGAAATTTAAGCCTTCATCATAAAGCAAAACAGAAATCTAGTGCGTGTTTAAGGTAAAAATGGATTGACTGTTAACTCACAAACATAGGTCAGAAAGACATGAGCCAGTGAATATCTGATCAACTGAGCATTAGTCACCATCATAACTTCGCCGTATCCATAAATGGAGACACTCCAAACAATATATCAGTACACTAAGATCAGATTGTGAAAAACAACTTTATGCGTCCTAATTCAGGCTATGACACATAAAAGATCCTGGAAATAAGAATATCAATCATCTTCTTAAAAGGAGAAAATTTTTAAGCAAATTCAATCCAGCTACAGCATAACAACAATAAGCACAGGTCACCATATCACCTGTTGGCAAATCCCCAAAAGAGGACTGAAACAACTACACTTCCCAGAGTTCAGCCATGACATAGAACAAGCAGAAACTCCAAATCCTCATAATTGCAAGAGGTCCAAGAAACCTTGGGCCCAAAATGTTCAGAAGCTTATCAGCAAGAGCTGTGGGATGGAAATAGTGGCTGAGACGATACAACACAAACCCAAACGCCCCAAAAAGGCTATAAATGGAAGAATAACGGAGTAGAAAAGAGCCTGCTTTGACAACACATTAGCCAATTTTGTGTACAAGACCATAAGCCCAACAGCCATTGGCAAATTCACTCAGAAAAGGTATAATTTCAGCACTAGATCCTTTGGCAGTCACCACCAGGACATCGTTAGCATCACCCAGAATGGTGTAATTAAAAAGAACACAGAAAAACATCATCCCAAGTGGTATAATTTTCTTGAGGGACACCAGCTCAATACCCATAAACTTAGGTGATTCTTTCGCTCCATATAAAGGCTGCCCATCACCTGTTGCAGCAGCTTCAGCCCTACAACTAACATAGTTTCTATTCTTCGGGCCAACTAAGAGAGGTTTTCTCACAAATCCTTGGAACTTTGAGAACCCATCGAAAGATACAGAGGACCCATTGAGTGTCCTTGATCTTAACAAAGGATTTATAAAGTTGATTCTACCCCTCAGATCACAGGAGGGTTGTGCTATGAAAGCTCTGGTCCTTGGTTTTGAAAGTAAGGAAAGAAGCCCTTTTGATTGTAAAACACCTTGCATTTCTCCAAACTCCTCTCTCTCTCTACACTGCTCTTGTTTTTACACAAATTTTGCTAATGAAGTTCTGAATTTTACCGACCGAAGATGATCAAGATAAGGGTTGGAGGACGATATGCAAGTACCCTTCTATAGTATATCAAAACAACAATCTTTCAGGGATTTTCAGTAAAATGTTGCAGTGCATAAACAATTCAAGTTCTTGCACTTCACTTTTTATACCCAAAAAAAAAAAAAAAACATCTGTTTTCGTTAACCTGTGATAAAAATAAATCGACCTACGAGAAGACAATGCAGCGGAGACAGACAGAAGGGGCAATGATCAAAATGGGATCTTTAAGAGGATCTAACTAAAAGTGCAAGAGAATCATTTGAACAACGAGCTAAACGCTAAAGTCCCCACGGGCTTTTCCCCACGAGTGCCTGCAAAATTTGTCATTTGTAAGTGTTGCGCCCTTTTTAAAGCTCAAAACCAAACATGGCCTGTTCATTGTATATTTATTTCTGGAGTGGAGCTTGTGTTAAAAATATAAGTCTGAATTGTCATTTTTAATTTCCTAACTCAATTTTAAATTTTGTCTTCTAAAAAATATTATAATTTGAGCTCGTGACATGATTAATTTTGGCCCAACTTTAGTATTGCATTTTAAGAATTGAACATGAGAAAGAATAATTAAATCATAATATCTTTTAGAGTAAGTTTGATCAGATATAATTAATTATATAGAAACAAAAAGTTATAAGTTTCTGTTCACGTGAATTAACATTTCATTTAGAAAATCAATCAAATAAAAATTATTATATTTTAATTCAATAAAATTCTAATTTCTCCTAAAAATTTATAGAGGCAGAAACCGAAAGCAATTTGATTTAGGCAATTTGGTTGTGACAAAGAAGAGCTCGTTGCCCTCAAGTTTGAATTAAATTTTGTGACCAACCATTCTTTTCAAAGTCAGAGTGACAGGAAAAATTGTAATTCCTATCACACATATTGAAAAAAGCTTTATAGATCTCTTTTTAGTAATTATTTTTTAGAAATAGGTTAAAGTCGATAATATTTATGAAATTAAAGCAACTTTTCACATGTTGATGACTAGGAGAAACTCCACATGAGCAGCTTAGAGAAAGGACTTAGCACCTAATTTAAACAATTAGTTCTCACATGCTTATAACAACGAGCCAACTTTAAAAAGATGAATAATGTATACACAAAAATGTAGATAATTTTAAATAAAGTAAAAAATGAATGTCAGTCACATCAATAGAAGAAATATATGTAAAACAACTTATAAGTTGAATAAACATCCCACTTTACTGATCAATTTTTAGAATAAATTGTAACTTGTAATACGCAGTCAAGTGTTAAAAATTTTTTCATTTTGAACCAGAAGGAAATAACTTAATACAATCCACCCAATTTTTTAGCACATGCCAAATTTTATTACTTCTGGTAATTATAGCAAAAATATATAAATAAATAAATAATCAGTTATCATATACTTTGAATAATGAAATCATGGAGCAAGATTCGTGAATTGGCTTATTACATACAGATGGGGACAAGCGGCAACGTGGCTCCAAAATTTGAGAGATGGCACATATTACCTAATTCCGATCAGAGTCGTGAGATGGTGACAAGTGGTCAGAAGGTCCCGAGAATGCTCGGACGGTGGTAATTCATCCACGTGGAACCATGGAGGTGAAACTGTCAGCGACCTCGAACTGCAAATAGCCACATGATCTCACTGACCGGACAGACACGGTGGAATATGCTCATAGATTAGGCCTTAAAGCCCAAATGGGAAAGGAGCCTTGAGCCCATGATCGGCCCACGCACTCCTCATCTCCTGTTTTGATCCTTCGGTCAGGAAGCTAATGCTCAATCAATTAAAGCGGGGGAAGTGTTCGGCGCGATGGTGACGTCATCGAGCTCGTGGTCGCAGGCTTTGGTTCAGATCTCTCCCTACACCTTCTCCGCCGTGGGAATTGCTATCTCAATCGGCGTTTCCGTCCTTGGCGCCGCCTGGTATTTTTTAAATCACTTTGTCTTTTTAGTTTTTACGGTTACATACGAGGTTTTTTTATGCGGATTTATCTTGAATTTGATGATTCATCCGAAATTTTTAGGGGAATTTATATAACGGGGAGTAGTTTAATTGGTGCTGCTATCAAAGCTCCTAGGATTACTTCCAAGAACCTAATCAGGTACTTTCAAATCTCCATTGCCATGGATGATTATTATTTAGACACTTGAAAGGGGCCATGCTAAGAATAGAAGAGATTTGAAACAAAATATTGTACTAATTGAAGTCGAAGAAAAGTAGAAAGTTGCCTCTTTTCTATGTAGAGTATTTCCCTATCCACTAATGTGCATGACAAGTGATGAGCTGCTACAACACAAGCAGTGAGTTTTTCATGATTGCATGAGATTTCTAATCTCTATAATTGATCGACATACAGATAAATAAAAGAAAGAAAAACTTACCTGAGTGATGTGGAAGTGTTCGAGAGCCTGAGAGCCACACAATTAATCGTTACAAAGATCCTGGTTCATGAATCATAGAGTTAGTGGATGAGAACATATATCATTCATAGGGAATTTTTCTGCTTAAGGTTATTATAAATTTGATGCTGTGTCTCAATTCCTATCCTCCATTGGATTTCGTTGTCCATTGATGCATGCCTAATGAAGGTAGGTTTCCATAAAGTGTACATTAGATGAGTTTCACATCTGAGTAGCTTTCTCTGCTTCTGTTTTGACTAGGGTTTCTGTTGATGTTTATGTTAAATGGCTTTCACGACCAAAAAATTGATGGGAATTAGATGGTTAGAAGAACCGCTGGTAATCGATTTAGAAGAATGCAAGATTATCTTAAATCTTGATATCAAATGCTATCCATAGGAAAAACAAAAGCATGCCAGCAGGAAGATCAAAAATTTGAACTATGGTTGCACATTTTCAATAATCCCTCGAACTCTAGTCCATAATTTTCTATTGCAAAATCATCTACTTATTTTTGCACCTGGAATGTAATTGAGTAGGAAATACATTGCATGTTGTTTTTCCTTCTAACACAGAATTATTCCTGAACATTTTGAACTCAATTATTGTCTCAGTGTAATTTTCTGTGAGGCTGTTGCCATATATGGAGTTATTGTGGCTATCATTCTTCAGACAAAGCTTGAGAGCGTGCCTTCTTCAAAGATTTATGACCCTGAGTCCATGAGAGCTGGCTATGCTATATTTGCATCTGGAATAATTGTGGGTTTTGCTAACCTTGTATGTGGGTGAGTTTTAATCATCCTGCTTGTGGACATTATAATTAGATGACCTTGATCTGAAAGCAACTTACACCAATTTCTTCTCCCCATTCTTCATGCGTGGTTCCTCTTGTTTTCACAAAGGCTATGCGTCGGCATCATTGGAAGCAGCTGCGCATTATCTGATGCCCAGAACTCCTCACTCTTTGTTAAGATTCTTGTTATTGAGATATTTGGCAGCGCCCTTGGTTTGTTCGGTGTCATTGTAGGCATTATCATGTCGGCTCAAGCAACATGGCCATCAAAGGTGTGACAATTCCATACCGTGTGTTATTATTCCTGGGTGTTTGCTGTGTTTTGCGGTCTTCTTTACCTTGCAGTATTTGGAATTGTGTAGCTTATAAATTTTTGTTGCTGTCATGCAACCTTGGTGAAAACGAGAAAGCACCAGAAACATCAATGAGATAGTAATTAGTTCTGTATGTAATCTTATCCCGTTTAATAAAAACTTCTCCAGGTGATGTTAGTGCAAGTTTGAGATGCATTAATAATGAAGTGTTACTAGTCACGTTTGACCATACCTCTTTCATTATTGTGCCCTTACATATTGAGATCTTGAGTCACAACAGATCTACATGAATTTTACATCACTGGTGAAAAGAAAACAGAGATTGAAAATCACATCTACAATTTTTGGACGATTGGAATTAGATTAGCTATTGGAATTTATCTTATCTTTCTATTGAAACATTTTGTTTATGATTTTCGTTTGTACTTGAATGCTAAGGAGGAAAATAAAAAGGAAATGTTTCCCCACTTCAAACAATAGCAGTGTGTGCTTTTTCCCCTCTTTTCATTGCAACGGGGCTCCAGGGGAAACTATGCCAATTTGGAATGGCAATACACAGCAAGAAAATATGACATTAATTTAATGCAAAATTAATAGATTTGGGTTTAATTTTGACTAGTTCAGGTCAAAATTAAGTTGAATCTAATTGATTCAAAAAATATATGGATTATGTTTGCACTGGCAATTCATTTGAAATACGCTTGCCTTGAACTAGCTCGTGAACTCATGATTTTGATCTAATTGTCACACCATAGATTATGCTTTTTAATACTATTCAAATTTAACATGAAATTAATGAATTTTAATTGAACCTTTACGAGTGTAGTCTGAAGTTATAGATTGAATTCAATTTATTTGAATAATTAATGGTTCAGGGTTGAGTTGATTTGTCCATAATACTAATTTCTTGTGACGAAAAGCTAACTCGTAACTCGATCTTGAAATCAAAAAGATCCTGCTCAGCAAGATGTGCTCATCAAGTGTGTGTGTGTGTGTGTGTGTGTGTGTGTGAGGTTTTTATCAAATGTCAAATCCATGTCAAATGCCAGCAAACATGCTCTTTTTATCCTCTGCTTTATTAAAGTTGTTAAGCAAAGGAAGGCACCATTTAACCAAAAAGCTTTAAAAAATAAGAATAAGATTTGATTGCACCAGCCGTAAAGCATTCAAAAATGATCTGTACACAAATTTCAACTTTGAATCTTTTGTATTTCATGCCAGATAAATTAATAATAATTTAATATAATATGATCAGACACGCAAAAAGTCTCTACATAGTAACCGATAATTTGCTGATAAAGTTACCATTTATCCGTTGTGTAATACAACCCAGCAAGATTCAAACTTTATTAACCATTTCTGCCTGTTTTATTGTATACGCTTCAAGTATTCAGTTTCAAAATTTGACATTTTGACTTTCCCAAATAATGTGGAGGGACTGGCCACTCATACATGGTAATCTTCATTAGTTTATAAACAATTCTAGAAGCAAGAAACTTGTTTTAGGTCATGCAAAGACTATATTGTCCCTTTTGTCTTAACCCCAATAGAATACTATTTTTTCTCTCTTGTTTTGGCTGCTTCAACTAGTGAGGTTGAGAATCCTCCCATTATAAAAATTTTTATTAATTATTAATATACTCTGTGTTGTTTATGGTAATTTGAAAAATAGGGTTACCGAAAAACCTCTCCTTCATGTTTGATACGTTTACATTTTTACTCTTTATATACATATATATATATATATATATAAAGAGTGGTATAACTTGTAATTATATTAATTCGAAGAGAATATTAATGTAATTAACCCTAAAATCATTAAATTTTATTAGTTGTATAACTCAATCCCCAACCATCCAAGGCTTCATAATTTACATGACACACACAAATGCATGCATACACACACACACACATACATATATATATATTGCTTTTAGAAATAAACAATTTGGAGTTGCTTTACCCATTATTTGAAAATTTTCACCCATCAAAATTTTTTCTTCCAGGGATATTACTCATTAAAATATATATATATATATATATATATATATATTACACAACTTTCAAATTTTCACGCTACTTTTTCTCTCGGTCAAGATATGCATCCAAATACAGGCAAAGTGTGCCTAAATTGATACCACGCGTTGAGATAAGATGCAAACTTAATAGAAATTTGTGCGTGGGTTAACATTATTAGACTACCAAAATATAATAATTAAAAAGAAAAAAGAACAAGAGTCATCCTAGTGGGCTGATTCTTTACGAACCTAACCAATGCTTCTGAGGTAACAAACTCTGCCCAACTAGTTCAAACTCACACAATAGATGGCATTTAGGCTTTGACCCCCAAAATTCCTCCACCAAATCCAACAGAAAGACCCCAATGAAATGACCAAAAAAAAATTAGTATGCTTATAGTTTATAGCATAATTTATTATTAAAAAAAAAAAAAACAAGAGCCGTTAGATCTGAGGTGGTGGGCTGTGGCGTTGTATTTTATATGACAGGCTGTAACGAAGCCCAACGTGGAAACAAAAAAGCTGGCGACGAACGCATGTAGTGGCAGGGTTTGTGGGCCCACCTGACCTCCATGTTATCATCACACTTAACGGTCACCGGTCACGTCCCATCGCTTTATTCTTTTAATGCTTATATTTTTACATGTTACAATAAATATAATAAGCTTTGCTCTGGATGCGTTTGTTTCCACCTTTTCAACTTCACACGATCTATTATGCTATATTTCTTTTTAAAGTTTAGAGTCTAAAAATTTATATTTAATTATAAAAAATTTTATATTTTATTTTTTTCAATAATTTTCTTAACAAAAATATATACTAAAATTTAAAAATAAAAATAACGTTTAAAATTTTATACTAACAAATATACAATTCAATATTTTCATTTAAATTCAAATTCAAAATTTTTCTTTTCTTACGTATTGTTCTTTAATAATTATTCATATTCATGATTAAATCAATATTTATATCTATACATACATACACTTATATTCATATATATATTTTTATACTCTAAAAAATAATTATTATTTTTATATACTATCACATCATCTAATTATTATTATATTATATATATATATATATATATATTTAAATAAATTAAATTTTTTAAAACATCAAAATCTTACAACTAAATATACTATTCATTCTTACACGCACAACTTCTACAAAACATAACCTTTGTGTTCAAAAAAATAAATAGCATTGTTTTGTTAAAAAATTTTATGAGCGAAAAAAATGTTTATTTTTTACGTAAGTAGATATGAGTAGTAAATGATAATATTTATGCATTTTAATTTGTTTGTTTTTATGTATTCATTTATATAACATATTGTATAATAATGGAATAAAATGATTATATATATATAAGAATAATCATTAATTTATAAGATATATTTGTATGCATATGTATAAATATTGATTTTATTGACATAAATGTAAAGATTAAATTTTAAATATTGTTTCTGTGTGTTTTTGAGAAAAAAAAAGTATTTCTGAAGGGTTGCTAATGATATTTGACGTAGGTATATTTTTTGTCAGCAAAAAATCTCAATATTTATTTGATCAACTTTCTGAGGTCAGCATTCATAGATATATAGAAGACTTTTATCAACTTGTTTTTTATAATTTTAAATATGTTCTAGTAAATATGAGTTTGGAGACTATCATCTACATGCTTTCCTAGAGAAATGCACTTGGGCATGCATCAAATCTTTTTAGATTTTGTTTCTTGAATAACGTTGAGTTTTATTATAAAAAATAATAATAATAAGTCAAAATGCTAATTGTTTGCCTACACTAATAATGTGGTTTTGACATCTCGAGGTTAGTGGTTAGCTCACAATCTTGAGGTAATATTCCACTAATAATCTACATTAGTTATTAAATCATAAGAGTAGGGTAGGCATTGGGAAAAAAAAAACATGTGACGTATAAAAATATTATTACCTTGAGCTTATCATGTAGTTGCACCTCGTGCGTGAATTGGGTTTTACAAGTGTACAAGGCTTTATAATATGATTTTATCAAGATAATAGTTGTTATTATCTATGTAAATACTATAGTTGTTTATATTATATTTGTAACATTTCATTTTTTGACATAAAATTGAAACTCCAAATCTTACGTTTAAATATGTGTTCAATAAGGTAATGTTCTGTGTTAAATACTAATGTACTACCACTATATTTCTAGGGGTGTGCTACTTGCCCTTCTCCGTACATTTCCTCGTATGTGACATGTCATAAATTTTTAACAAATTATATTTATACACACACGCATATAAATATATATATATATATATATTTACAAATATACTTACAATTATACGATATATATATATATATATATAATTTTACTTTGGAGAGACGCCTTGGGCCAAATTATAATTTAATTTTTAAAAAATATATACAATATTTGTATTTCACTATTTATTTATTATGATATTCATTAACTTACAAGCACATCCCACACTTCAGATGTCCAATTACAATCAAATTAATTATATTTTGGTCGAGCCGAATACTTCCATGCTCAAAGCTTTCCAGTTATTGCACATAAATAAATAAATGAGAGAACAAAGAGAGAATTAGCCCCTAAAATTATAATAGAAAAATCAGTCCTTAATTAATTCATTTACCCACAATTAGTTAATTGAAATAGTTATCTACCATTACCAAATATATTAAAAGAAATTTGAATGATTTGCAAGGCACAAAATACATGAAAGCTGTTAAACAGAGTAATCATTCTTGATTACTAAATATGTCAAGGATGAGGAGGGGAAACTGGAATAATCATGCTTGGCCACCAAAAATGCCAAAGAATGATTTAGCCAAATTATCTGAGATATGAAAGAAAAAGATCCTAATTTCCATCAGTCACTAAATATTCTTAAAGAAGTTGGAGCAATGTCTAACATATACCAAATATACCAAAAAAAGGCAAAGTGGAGTAATTTGATGGCGTGATTTTGGATACATTAACCACATGTTTACTTTGAGTGATTAAGTAAGTTAATATCATTTTGTCTATGTTAATAAAATGTTCTTTTTCATTGATTAAAACCCTAGATAAAAGAAAGACTTGATATAAAATTGTAAAATTATAGGATAAATAATTCTACTAAAAAATCATGATAAAAGAATCACTATATTAAAGTTCTTTTATAAATAATTCAAAAGACTATTTCAACCTTATATTATTAATTGACTAATTTGCTTAATAAAGTTATAATGAAAAAAATATCTATAATCAACTCAAATAGTCAAACTTATTAAACACAATTGTTAACAAATAATTAATTTATATAAACTTTTTAATCCTTCAAAACAATTATTTAGCTCATAATCCTTTTCTTGAAATAGAACATACCCTAAACGTGATACTTCTTATACGTAGGATATTGAGAAGAAGAAGCCAAGGAAAGCAATCTTAAGATACAATTTTACTACATCAGATATAAAACACTTGAACTCTTGTTCATGGATGTAGATCCAATAGCCAAACTACGTAAACTTTTCTTTTAAACTCGCAGCAAGTTACCCCAAACGAAGAGACACAATGTTTTCTTGAGAAACATTGCTTCAAAGCCCTAAATCAAAAATGGAATTTCAATAACTTTTTGGTGAAACGTGGAAATGAAATGGTACATTTTTCATGCATCTTTGCTCACGACGGGAAGCACACATTTTTGTGCCTCTACTCATGGCGGGTGCTTTAGGACAAAGCACACGCTTACACACCCCTCCATTTATTCCAAGACCAAACACATGCTTACAAGCTACTACTACACACATTAGGACAGCGCATGTGATTTATGCGCCATGGACATTAGATCAAAAACATTTTCATGCTCATAGCGGGGACTTTAGGATAAAGCATCAACACATATAAATGAAACAATTTCTTTGCCTTAACATTGAGATGGGCACGGGTCTTTCTCGTGCGCTACAATGTCGTGACATGTTGGATAGCTTAACGTTCATTGCATGGGTGGTGTCAATGTGACGCTTTCTTACCACAAGCTTTGATTTATGTTAGGTCAACGTGTGTGTTGACATGCATTTGCTTACATGCATCTCTACTCAAAGGCAGAGCAGGACGAAAACACGCATCGCATGCCTGTGCTCATGTGATGGCAATGCATGCGGTTCGCACCTTAACGTAACAATAGAGCACATTTTATTTTATTTTTTTTTTTTGTTTTTTAATTTTTGGTGTAGATTGGGGAACCTATATGTTTATGCACTATACTTAACTCTTTAACACATGAAGAGAAGTTGGTCATTTATTTCAAGTTGAATGAGTTAGAGATATATCCTCAAGAATTAGCCTTAAAATTAGCGAGCGGTTAAACCATCCTTAATTAATTTAATTGAAGTAATTATCTATCATTACCAAATACACTAATGATATCATAGTTAGGAAATACATGAAAGTAAAATAGAGTAATTATACTTGATTTACTAAATATATCAAAGCTAATGAGGGAAGTTGGAGTGATTGTGTTTGATTGCCGATATACTAAAGAGAAGTGGCTGTGATGACAAGTAATCAAATATATGGAAGGAAGGCTCAGTTACCAACTACACTGAAGGCAATTGGAGTAATGCCTTAAATTTATCAGATATTCAGAAGACAAGGGGAGTATTTTGCCGGCGTGATTTTGGACACATGGAATGCGATTCTCCTAAATAGAGACATGTGTCCCAAGTGAGAGCCATTTCAAGACAAATCGACCTAAATTCTTTAAGTGTTCTTTGCTATATTATAAATTAATAACTTATATACTTTCTATCGTTACCTATATAAAACTAATAGAAAAGATAAAATTTAAAATATTTAATGATTAAAACGTATGTATTATTTTATTTTATATAAAATGAAAATAAACTTGGATATAATTTTTTTGCAACGCTCTATTTCGAATTATCTATTTATTAATTTAGTATCAAATTCAAGAATCAATCTTACTGCACTCCTAATTTTGAATCCTATTATCAAAATCCTAGCTTGCAAACAGAACCCACTTTTCACATGCTAAATCGCAATCAATTTAATTACACAACAAAATGGGTAATTTACTCAAATAAAAAACATCTAAAATCAAATCTTTTAATTAACTAATAACATTTTGGGCAAACTCAATACTAAAACATAATTTGTAATATATAATTGACGTTATATTTTTATTATATAAAATACTTTTAGTCATGTGCATGAATCTTTTATTTTGTAATTTATCATCTAATAGAAATTATTTATCAAGAATAAACAAAATTATATGATTTTATTTATGATTATAAAATGTAAATTATCGTGTTTTAAAATGTCTTAAAAATCTACATTAACCGGGAGAAAAAATAAAAAAAAATTTGCATAAAAAATTAAATAAAATTTAATTGGAAATGGTGAGAAAAGAAAATAGAAAAAATAATGAAAAAGGTAAAATAAAATAAATAAAAAGACACGTTTTAATTTTCTCTACTTGGAAATACCAAAGTACAGTTATTATGTAAATAAAAAATATATAATTTTATTAAAAAATATTTCAAGGAATATATTAAATGACCGTAGTTAAGAAAAGTCCCGCAGTAGATTACACGCAAATAAATAAATAAATAAGAGATCAGAGATAAGGGCAGAATAGTCCAAACACTATAAAAGCTGCCAGATTGGCAGAGGCAGCTTATTAGGAAAAGGAATCAAGTGTTTGTCAGATTGATTGATTACCCTTAATTAACCTTCTCTTTACTAATCATTCATCCTTCTTCCTTCTTTGTGGCTTTGTTATTATATTTGAATTGCACAATTCTGACTCTTCGATTCGATGTAAACAACTCGGATTGCAATCGCACAACGCATAGTGATTCTCTCCTTCTCTGTGATCACAAAGGGTGGAGAAAGAGAAGGGAATCGAGGCTGGGGCAAGAGATGCAGAGGATTGGATGAATTAACTCAACACTACCGTGAAGGCGTCGTTTGTGGTGGTAATGAGAGTTCTCCGGCGGTCGGTTTGACGTCTTGAGATGCCCAGGACGAAGCCATCTCGTCTGGTTTTATGTTTTTGTGCTTCATTTTGGATTTTGGTTTCACTGCTTGAATTACTTTTCAATTGAAAATTCATCGATTTTGGAGTTGATTGTTGGCTAACGCGATGGTGGTGAAGGGGAAATGGTGGTGGGAGAAGTTGCGGAGGGGCGTACGGACGGTTTATTTCTTGGTGGCTATGGTGACGTCGCTGCTGGTGGTGTCGTTGCCGGTGGTGGTGGCGGTCGCCGACGCTGTTCTGCCTTGCTTGCTGATTCCTAGCTTCACGTGCGTGAAATGCTGCAGTCTCAGGGAGCACTTGGAGAGATACGCCTTCAAGAGCTCGCTGATGGATATTCCTCTTGTTTCTATCGTCAGATCTCTCATAATTGCCTGTAGGTTTTCTGCTCTGTGATTTTTTGTTGATGAACTAATTTTTTAGGTTTTTCCTCACTAACGAGAACGACGTAGCTTTATGCAATGAATGTAAAAAGGGCTAGCTTTTTGCAACTCGTTCTATTTGTAGTTCCTTTTGCTCTGCCATTGCGATTCTTTCTTCCCTTTCTCTATTCCCTTTTCTTTGTCTTTATTTTGTGGAATAAATGATAGATGCGGGTAACGTAGCAGACTGATATATTCTAGATTTGGGTGCCCTTGCTTGTTGCTTGGGGGATGTAATTTTAGACTCTTAAATTAGGACGGATGTTCTGACTCTTGATGTTGTGAAAATCTTAGTGAAGAGGTTAATTTCTTTAACTGAAACAAATTTACTTACGTTCAAAAATTTATTTTCACGATTAACATTCCTTCTATTAACATAAAAAATATTTCTTTCTGTTCAATACAGTTCCAGGTATTATCTGAATTTCAACTGATCTCATTGTTTTTCTACTTCTTCTATGCTGCTGGTGTGAAGCCAAAAGGCAATTTTGTTTTTTGTTTTGGAAAAACTTATAAGGATTCAAGTGATCCCGCATTCTGAATTATCTGCAGTTACTGAGCTTTGGTATGATCAAATAACCATTGAATGAAATTATTCACAGTTTTGAAGCCTTTGTTGGTTTTTGAATGTTACTTTGGTTTCTATGGATTCTTCAAATGAAAAACAGGTGTATATACAATGTGCAATGGCCCAGCGCTGTCACATGGGCCATATCTAGGAACTGTAACAATCAGCTCCTTGGTTTCGCTATTTCTTCTTTCCATCAAGGCTTGTGTCTTCACTGTTAATTCTCAAGTCGAGGCCGAAGCTTCTACTTCTCTTTCAAGGAAGAGGCTCCATCTGAAGAAGTCCTGGGGAATGCCTGTCTTGTTTCTCTCATCTGTTGTATTTGCTCTTGGGCACATTGTTGTGGCCTATCGAACAAGCCGCCAAGCAAGGAGGAAACTCATTTTTCACCGTGTTGACCCAGAAGCTGTAAGTTCTTGAATTCTCCCACTTTCTTACCTTTAAGGAATATGTTCTATTAGGTTATGTTCTTCTATTAAGTTTTAGAAGATTTTTGTTGGGCCAATCTTGATGGTTGAAAGTGGAATTTCAATCACACACTCTTGTAATTGTGAGGCTTGAGCTCTAAATAATTAAGATGAAGGTTTATATGCTACTACTCTTCTTCTTTTGTTTAAGTATGTTTTCTTCACTGAGGTTTTAACTAGTCACCTAACCTGATTATCAGGGTCCTTCCTGCACAATGGTCTTCTCAGGCTACCAGAAAATTCCACGATCACCCACTCCATCTGCAGGGAGATGTTTCCAAAGTGATAGTGAAACAAGGAGGAGAACTCCAGGGTTGGCCCATAATGATGGGGAACTTCCCATTAGTTTACTTGCTGATATAGACAGCTTATTCTTTTCTTATCAAGGGCTAACAATTCATTACAAGCTAAGTATGCCAGGATCACCTTCCCATCCCTTGGCCTCTATTACCCTTTCTGACCAGCCATCATTAAGCATTCCTCTGAAAAACCAATACCGCATTCAGAGGAGCATCAGTAACTCATCCTCCCTCTATTCACCTCTCCTGACCAGTTGTCCGACATCCCCAATATCTGAAGATGTGCTTCCTTTGAGCTTAAATGAAACTTGTGAGGAGGATGAACTTAGAAAACTAAACTCTCTAGTGATGGAACAAAACGTGGAAGCAGCTGAACAATTTGGAATTGTTTTAGTCCACGGTTTTGGAGGGGGAGTCTTCTCATGGAGAAGGATAATGGGTGTTCTGGCCAGGCAAATAGGTTGTGCAGTTGCGGCTTTTGACAGGCCTGGATGGGGTTTGACGTCAAGACCTCGACAAAAGGATTGGGAGGGAAATCAAGCACCTAATCCTTACAAGCTTGACAGTCAGGTACTGATCTCATATACACATGTTCAATAGATATAAATTAATACTGGAGATTCTGCACACTCTTTTCCCTTTGTGTCTACAAAAAGTAAATAAAATAATTTTAGTATGGAAAAAGATTATAGGAAATTATGATGGATGCCATATGATTATCAAACTTATTTTACTTAATTTCACTATAAATGCAAAACTTATATTATGATACTTCGTATTTAAATACAAATACATAATCATAAAAAGATTATTAATGATTTATTTGTAGTATATAGTGTATTAATATATGTGTGAGTGAAAGAGAGAATCTAGAAAAGAAGAAAGAGTTGGCAAGCATAAAAATTAATGTATAACAAAAAAAATTGAAAGTCATTTGACGGAAGCAAATGTATTTTTTGAACTGATTTCAGTATCTATTAATTAATGTAAAAAAGTATCTAAAAATTATTAAAATGATTAAAAGGTAGTTATTAAATGTATATTTGAAAACTTATAAATGACCGAAATATAGTTGCTATCTGAGTCTTATATTTAATAATATAGTATAGATATATAGTGTATTTATAGATATGTGTGTGATAAAGAGAAAGAACCTGGTTAAAGGGAAAAAAACAAAAGAGGTGGCAAGATGTAAAAATTAGTGCAAAAAAAAGAATTGAAAATCACCCAGTGGAAGTAAATGTATTTTTTTGAATTATTACATGGTTTATTTATTAATATAAATAAGTATATTTGAAAAATGCTTAAAAAGATTATCAGGAAGTTATCAAGGGTATATTTGAAAAATTATTAAATGACCAAAATGTAGTCATTATCCTGGGCTTAGACTTAATAATATAGATAGTATAGATATACATAGAAAACGTAAAAATTGCGTACTAACAAATAATGTTCATCAGTCTGCTCTGATGCATTGGAAATTCAAGACTACAACTTGATGGATGTTAAATGTGATTAGCATATGGTTCAATTAATCTTTCTATCTCAAGTTCTGGTTCATGCTTTTTTGTTAATCCCCTCTCTCTGTTATGCAAGTACTTATTTGAGTACACGAAGGGATTTTTAGTCCAGCTGTGAAAGTTATCCTCATAAATCTGTAGAATGGTAATAACACATTACCTGAATATTTGATTTCTCTGACTTGTTATTCTATTAACACAATCAAATATTCTCTTTACTTGTGGCCTTCTAGATATGGATATATTTTTGTAACATATTCAGGTTAGTTCCATGTGTGTGGACAACTATATTGACCTGTCCTTTAAACTGTCTGAGGAGCTTGGAGCTTGAACCAATTTGAATTACTTCCTGCAATATATGATGCATCTGTCATACTATGAAACGTTGCATCATTGATGGAATATTTGAGTTTCCTATGGGGCCTCTCTTTGACCATTTAATTGGAATCTTGATTCTCAGGTGGACCTACTTCTTTCATTTTGTTTGGAGATGAAGTTTTCCTCAATTGTGCTTGTTGGCCATGATGATGGAGGACTTCTTGCCTTGAAGGCTGTGCAGAGACTCCAGTCACCTGAAAATTCTATGAATGTAAGTCTGATATATGTTTAGACATTATTATCTAAATGGGTTTATTATATGAGCTGCATTTGTTGAAATTTCTAACACCTAAAATGCTTCTTTGGAATGCCCAGTGTGTTGTCTATGAGTGAAAATTGATAGATTATTTTGGATTCTTAATATATATTTAATTGTTAAGTTTATCAAATAAAAAATTTGCTTGTCAAATGTACTTGTTTGAAAGGTTTAATTCTAATTTTTATGAGACCAAGTTACCAGAAGAGCCCATTGATTGATAGGATGAGTGTAAATGCTTAGAGTTACAGAAAATTTGGTATGTGCTTGAGTGCATGCATCATGGAGAAAAGTCTAAGAGCCAATTTATCCTGTTGAAGTTAACTATGAAAATTGAAGACACACACCATCACATCATCAACGAGATGCTTAGTCACCCATAAATGTTTACATTAACTTGAGCTCTTAATTTTGAATTAATGTAGTAGATTGCATTTGTAATCAATTACATACTGATGTGTAAAATATCTGCCTTTTTTAATATATATATGTTTTTGTGTTCCAAAATGCTAGGATGGAATTTTTTCACTAATTTAAGGCTTAATTTTGTGGCATGTTCCTCAGCTTGAGATAAAAGGGGTCATATTACTTAATGTGAGTTTGTCAAGAGAATTGGTTCCTGCCTTCACGCGAATACTGCTACGTACTTCTCTGGGCAAAAAGCACTTGGTACGCCCTCTACTTCGAACAGAAATTACTCAAGTGGTGAATCGGCGGGCTTGGTATGATGCAACCAAACTAACCACTGAAGTGTTAAGCCTATATAAGGTATGTTAGCCCGCCTTTAGACTTGTGCAACTCAAGCGTATTGACATATATTGTTTACTTTTTGGAATATGTTCCTTCAGATTGTTCAGTATCTGCTTTGTATGAAATATCTTCGACATTTCTGTTTACTTATAAGTGTGTTCACACAAACGCATGCATACATATTACTCAGTTTGTTGTGTTTCTGGTAGGTTATTAGGAAGACGTTAGTGATTATTTTCTAGAACAGGGGGATTTTGCCCCTTATGGTGATCTTTTCTCATCTTCCATGTCATGCATAGTTTTTTTTTTGGGTAGTATTTGACCTGGTTTGTTGTAACAGAAAAATAAAGGCGTGGGGGGTTTGTCATCGTTTCGCAATTTAGCTTGATTTTGGCTAGCGTTGTTCTTTCTCAGTTTCCTTGCTCCTTGATTATGGTGTGGACTGCAGGTTGCTGATTGTGCCATATTCTTTTTTTTTTCTAAGTCTCATCTTAAAAATATTTTGGTTAATTACTACTCTTGAAAATATATTAGATGAAAGAGACAAGCTTGAGTTTAATGGGATCAATACTTCTTATCAACCATTTGTGTTGAAAATATCTTTTTCCACGTGTAACTTGTACTCGAAATACTGTGTCGATTCTTTGAGTTCAACAATATTTACTTTTTACCGTTCTGGATTATGTCAGGCCCCATTACATGTAGAGGGATGGGATGAGGCTCTTCATGAAATTGGAAAACTATCATACGAAACAGTCTTACGTCCACAAGACGCAGCATTGATGCTGAAAGCTGTTGAAAAATTACCAGTTTTAGTTGTTGCAGGGGCAGAAGATGTCCTTGTTCCTCTAAAGTCCGTTCAAACTTTGGCTTCGAAGTTTTTAAATTCTGTAAGTTCGTTGCTTTTCATTCTTTTTACTTTTACAATATTCATTTTCCTTTTGGTACTTTGTTCGATATTGAGAACTGTTTGGAACAAAATAAAATCTCAATATACACACACATGGTTACACTGGATGTCGTGTTTAATATTCTTGTTAACAGAAACCAAGCCATAACTCTCTGTTGCAAATTCTGACATGGGAGTTCTTGTCTACTCTCTGATTTTTTAGTCATCTTCCTATCTGCAGAGAATGGTTGCAATATCTGGATGTGGTCATCTTCCTCATGAGGAATGTGCCAAGGCATTGCTGGCAGCCATGTCCCCCTTCATCAGTAGGCTTCTATTAAAACAGGAATTGCAAAAACAGTAGGTTGATTGGTTTGTTTAATGGCCATTCTCTCTCTTACCTATTATTTTAAGTTCTCTCAAAGAGGAAGAGCCCAAGTTCTGCTCTCCTTTTGGGTGTGTTAGTTTCATTTTTTATTTTTTATTTTTGAAATTTATTGTTTATCCTCATTCTGGTTTTAATCTGTCATAGTTTTTCTTTGGGTTATTTTTGACTCAATTTGTCTGAGGGCATAACCAGTGCTGCCCTATGGTAACTGCTAACAAGTATCTCATCTGCATACTTCTTAATTTTAAGAGTAATAACGAACCAAGGTTAGTGAATCATCCTAAAATGCCCACTTTCATCCATATTTTGCAGGTGAAAAGATTGCCAGTCATTTAACCCCCTTTCAGTACCAAGCATCAATTGTTATAGCAACACATCTGTTGATGGTGAGGGCAGGAAACTAACGAGTATAATAATGATAAAAGAAAAGTTGTACCTAGGACAGCCATCAGAAAGAACATATATCTGACATCCAAATGCCCATAAAATCAATACATGGTTTAAGTGGGTGAAACATGTAGGCTATTTTTGGAACTCAACTTCCATCCTCTCAACTTCACTCCAAATTTTATCAAACTAAACATGCTATTAAATAAGTTTTCATCAAATTTAAATTTAAAATTTTCTTTATATATATATATATATATATTTAACTAATTATTTTTTAATCATTACACTTATTTATAATCAAATTAATATTTACACATATACATACGTATATATCTATCTTATAAATTAACTATATTCTTTATATACTATTATATCATTCAATTATTTTATATATTTTATATAGATATTCAAATAAATTAAAATTTATCAAAATCATACAACCAAGCATATTATCCATCAACTCACATCAAACATCCCTTTTTAACAAAACCCCCCTCCCAAACATAGTGATTATAAATACATGATTGAGAATAAGTTGAATAATCTCGGGGACAGCAGCTCGTCCTAAGAAGAAGGCATAGGCTATGTTTGGTTCCATTTACCCTCACAAAAAAATTTTGAAAATTGAATGTTTTATCTTACAAATTTTAGTCAAGTTCAAAATTTTTCCTCTCATATTTTATAAGTAATTAATTATTTTTCAATCATTATACTTATTCACAAAAATTATAATTTTTCTACTTACATTTCATGTATTTTAATACCATAAGTTTATATATTATTACATCATTCAATCACTATTATATCTTAAATATATAATTTAAAATTTACCCTCTTTTTCAATTTAATATCAGATATAATTTTTATTTTCACTTAAATCACTCAAATTTTCTTCCTCCATTTTTACGAAACAGACACAGACATAGCTTATATTAGTATTAATGACACAATGCGTGTATAAAACTTTTTAAGGTTAATTATACCAACACCCTTTTAGAAGTTTGTATAATTACAAGATATATTTCACTTCTTTTTTATGTTACAATAATCTCTATTAACGTCTTTCTTTTTTCTTTTTTTACTAGAAAATGTTACTTGCACCTATAGGACAAATGTTTTAATATAAATAATATTTATTGATTACATAATTTTACTATTTATTTACTATTATTATATGCAATTAATCACTCTTCTGAATTGAATTTATTTTTTAGTCATGCAAAAAATGTATATTAAAATTTTTTTGTAAATATTTTAAATAACAGTTGATAGTAGTCATGAATTCATTCATTTTAAATATTATATAAGACATTATTTTTTCATACAGATATTAATTTCTTATTTATGTTATTTATTTATTTAAATTTTTACCATATTATTGTAACTCTATTTTTCTTTCTATCTGTTCTCTAAAATATTAATTAAATATAAATATCTATGAAATCAGACAATATTATAAAATAAATCCCCACGTTCTTTAATGACCAAAGTTTCACCTACTTTAAATATTTTACAATATATTGTTATATAAATAGGGATATTTTTATATATAAAATTTGTTATTTATTTAAATATTTTTATCTCATTATTATAACTATTTATTTTACCATTCATAGTTTAACTAAATAACGTAAACAATTATAATTAAGTACATTTATAATTTAAATACAATTATATAATTATAATTTGTTTATTATGAATCTAAATATATAAATATTTTAAAAATTTTAGGATTCTATTAATTTATTAATTTTATGTAAGTTATAAATAATTTAAAATTTTATTAATTTCTTTGGCTTAGATACTTCTATTTTACATAACTTAGAAATAATTATGTAAGTAGTTTAATATATTAGAATTATATTAATCTTCAACTATTAAAGTATGTATAAATTAAAAATTATATTAATTTCCTCAACTAAACAATTTCTAATTTAAATAATTTAAAGATAACTATAAAAGTAAACTAAACAATTTCTAATTTAAATAATTTAAAGATAACTATAAAAGTAATTTAGATATATCAGGACTCTATTTATTTTTTTACTATTAAAAATAAATATTTTAAATAAAATTTTACTTTTATCTATATAACTTTATTTACCATAATAAAAGTAAATATTGAATTAAGGATATACATGTCCTTTCATAATTGACAAAAAAAAAATTATATAATATAGATTGAAGTTTTGGATAAAAATTAATAATATCATAAAAAAGTTAACTTCTAGTTTTTAGTTAAAAATAAAAAGATTTGCTCAAATACTAATAATTATAGTTGATTGTTTTAAAATTTTAATTTATTACAAATAAGATATCATTTAATTTGATATATTATTAAAAATATTATTACTCAAATAAAAGTAAAAGAAAAAATTCAAGGTCAAATGTAAATTAAAAAATTAATTAATTTTTTACAATATCATTAATTTTTATCATAAATTCCAATAGAAAAAAAATATAAACATATCAAATCTAGAGAGGTTTTGTGCCTAGAAAATACTAAAAAAAATACAGACAGCTAATTTGGGTTTGCATTATTTCAAATTTTATTATATGAAACATTTTTTAAAATTAATTAATCCAGCAAAATATTTCACAAATCAAGAAACGGATAAAATAAAGAAAATCCAAGAAGACAAGCGGTGGCGTGTGAATAGGGTCCATATAGCCTGTAACTCGGCCGCGAGGAAAGCCACCAGTTCTTTGATCTTCTCCGGGAATGGCGACGGCGGCGATTGAGACTCGGCAGGCGGATGAATCCAAGCAACACAACGAGCAAGGCGCTGCAGCCGGCGGCGGCGAAGGGCTCCGTCAGTATTATCAGCAGCGCATACAGGATATGCAACTATTAGTCCGTCAGAAGGTCCATGATCTCCAGCGCCTCGAAGCTCAGCGTAACGACCTCAATGCCCGAGGTTTTTCTCCTAGAACTTTATGCGTTCGATTCAAGATGTGTAATTTATATTTTTTTGCTGCTTCTTAAACCCTAGGAATTGGATAGTAGTTTATTTTTGTCCATTTGTTATTTCTCTGTTATTTTAAGTTTTGATTAGTGGAGTAGGGGGTTTTGTTCTGGACAGTCTGTACTGTTGGGATTGCGCGAGTGGAGAATTTTAGGTATCTGATTTGGGATTTGGTAAGATATTTCTTTCACGGGGAGTTGTGAGGATATTCCAACTTTACAAGGATTGTTCCCGACTCGAATATAGGAAGTCATCTTCGCTGAAAAACCAAGGTCCTCTGTCCAGTTGACGATGTATGTAGTGGGCTTTTTAGGGGTTTGATTGGAGTTAATATGAAGGAATTATACTGCACTTTCTGAAGTTGCATCCTTATGTTGATAAGGTGAGTGGGGATTTTTGTTGTTGCCATTTTAAGTGGGGGGAATTTCACTAGTTTTATTGTCGACTGCATAGTTGCATTCAATTATGCAATCTGAAAATACCTAAAAGTAAAACTCGTTAATGAATTAGTCATTCCGGATTGGAATTTGAAATCTGTTGTTGATTGACGAAGTCTTTGTTGAAATCTGCTGATCAATGACAAAAGCTTTACCGCACACCCGTGTGTGTCATTTCAGTCACTATATTTTGTCATATGTCTTTCGATAAATGTTATTTACCTTTGCAAAAGTCCTCTTCATTGTGACATCCTAATATATGGTTGTTATTTAGGATGTGTATGTATGTAAAATTAAATTGGTTAAGATGGATATAAATATTAGGTAAAAAAACAAATGGTTTGAGGACAATAATTTTGTGTGAGGGTTGTTGTGCTACTGGCTATGTTCAAATAAAATTATTTGTTTCCCTTCTGACAGTGAGATCACTGAAGGAAGAGTTGCAGCTTCTACAGGAGCCCGGATCTTATGTTGGCGAAGTTGTCAAAGTTATGGGAAAATCAAAAGTTCTTGTCAAGGTCAGTTTCTGTTTCTTCAGTTAACAGCATCTCTCTGCCTTTTGTGGCTCCATATTTGTTAGTGCTTTTTATTGCTCTCTTTATTCCTGAAGCTTTGGCCAGTTCTAGTGTTATGTCTAATTCTAGGGATTGATTGAGAGAAAAATGGAAAGTAGTTTTTGTTTCTTTTTCTCTAAAATTTTGTCTGATTAGCCTTATGGCCATATTTTTGCTTGACTTGTTGTTAGAAGAAGTTATTTTGTCACTTCATTTCGCTCCAACATCCAACCTTACAAGTTGGAGAAGATAGTCTATAGATACTGCTGAGTGCTGCCATAAATCTGGATATCAAGAAGTTATTTAGAATGTATTTTTTGAGGAGAAGGTTGAATGGCGTTGCAGAAACTTCTTCGTACCATTCCATGTGACAGCAACAACCGGCTTAAAACTCTGCAAGTTTGTCCATTAATGTCACCTTCATGAATTTGCTTAACAGAGCTAGTGGATATTTTTCCAACGAATCATGAAAATATCTTTGCAGCAACTACCTTCTGAGTCTTGATTCACAAAGTAAAGTGTATATCATATACCCACCTTACAGATTGAAAAGGTGGGGCAGGAGGGCAATGAATTTTGATTCATTTTTATACACCCATAAATGACACAAAGATGGCCGATAATTTTTGTTTCGGCTATTGAATATAGTTCTGGTCTCTAGCTTTGATAAGTTTGGTCTCGCTTCATATACATATATGCATGTCGGTGGATGGGTGGGTGTTATCACAGGGTAACAATTTACTGAAAACAATCATTTTTTTAAAATATATTTTTTGCTATATTGATATTTTAGCATTGATGGTTTTGTCCCATTGTGCCATATTCTGTTTAGGTCCATCCTGAGGGGAAGTATGTTGTTGACGTTGACAAGAGCATTGATATCACTAAGATTACACCATCAGCAAGGGTTGCTTTACGCAATGATAGCTATGTCCTCCATTTGATCCTACCAAGCAAAGTTGATCCACTGGTGAACCTTATGAAAGTCGAAAAAGTTCCAGACTCTACTTATGACATGATTGGTGGTCTGGACCAGCAAATTAAAGAGATAAAAGAGGTGCGTATAGAGGAAATCTCTTTTTCTTGTATATTTGAATTGGTTTTGCAGTAGCAGCAGTGGGTCACTCCCCAATGTGTATTATATCCTCTACGTGTTTCTAAAATCCTGACTAAGAAGTTAGAGTGTTGCTTTTGCCTTATTTTCTCTTTCCAATACTAATTTTTGAGGTATTTCTTGCTAAATATCTGAATAGCTGTTTTTAAAATTTTTCCATCATTCAGTAATTTAAGCACCATTTCATCCATGCATAATGTTTGATTTTCATTTCCCTTTTGTATGTTGCAGGTGATTGAACTTCCAATCAAACACCCTGAATTGTTTGAGAGTCTTGGAATAGCTCAACCTAAGGTAATGTGTACAATGTGGTGAAGTTATTTCCTGAATTTTTGTAAGCTTTTTTAATCTTTTAATCCTTGAATTGCTGAAGGGAGTCTTGCTGTATGGTCCTCCTGGCACGGGTAAAACTTTGCTTGCCAGGGCAGTGGCCCACCATACTGAGTGCACATTTATTCGAGTTTCGGGCTCTGAGTTAGTTCAGAAATATATTGGAGAAGGTTCTAGGATGGTGAGAGAACTTTTTGTTATGGCCAGGTTAGTTTGGATGTTCATTATTATAGGATTTATTGGAACTGCATTTTTCTGTCCTGCACTTACTGGTGTTATTTTTGACAGAGAGCATGCTCCTTCCATTATATTCATGGATGAAATTGATAGCATAGGATCTACTCGTATGGAATCTGGAAGTGGGAATGGGGATAGTGAAGTTCAAAGAACTATGCTGGAGCTTCTAAATCAACTTGATGGCTTTGAAGCGTCAAATAAAATAAAGGTTCATTTGAGCTCGTCAGTTTTATATCTGACCTCCTTTTGATTCTGAAGTGGTGATATTATTGTGTGTGCATCCGGACTGCACAGGTATTGATGGCTACCAATAGAATTGACATTCTGGACCAAGCACTACTTAGGCCTGGAAGAATTGATAGGAAAATTGAGTTTCCAAATCCCAATGAAGAGGTTAGTTGTCTGTGTTCTGCAAAACTATATTAATCATGTTTACAATACAAGCCCTGCATTTGACTTGGTACCCAATCTATATGTTAATATCACTGCTGCCAAAAAATTTTCACTGAATGTTGCTCTTGCTTCTCGATAATTTTCTTCTGTTGGTTTAATTTGGTGCTCCTTGGCAATGCTACTCCCTTTTGACTTCCAAAAAGCTAATTGTTTGGAACTTTGTTCAGTCTCGGTGTGACATCTTGAAGATACACTCAAGGAAAATGAATTTAATGCGAGGGATTGATCTGAAGAAGATAGCTGAGAAGATGAATGGAGCATCTGGGGCAGAGCTTAAGGTATATCAGGGTTTTTGCTTGCCTTTTGTCCAAGTTAAAAATCATTATGTTGTGGAAGGCTTGGATTTTGCTGGGAAGCCCGTTTTTGCACCAATGAAGTACTATAAACTATTTAATTTAGGTCATGCGTTTAACACATTCTGGAACTGAAATCTCATTAGATGTGTGATGAAATTTGAAATAGTCTGAAATATAATATACGAAACAGATTGGAAACGACCTCTTTAGTGATGGCCTATCTTTTGCTCCTGGCAAAGACAAGATTCACATGATTAAATTATAACTGTACCTGTCTTAAGCCTGCTTTATTTACATAACAGAGGACTAGTGTGATCATATTGTTCGTCTGCTTCTACTTCTATGATGAAAGCAGCAGTTCAACATCCTTGTGTTATTTGGTTGTCTAGTACTTCAGTATCTGTTGCACGCCTTTGGTCGTACTTCGAATTAGAGCTGGACACAACAGAACAGCATCCACACATCATCTTATTTCAAATCAAAATAATTAAAGCCATTTACACTAAGGAACTGGTGATGGTTTCTTTGGCAGGCTGTTTGCACGGAAGCTGGAATGTTTGCTCTGAGAGAGAGGAGGGTCCATGTTACTCAGGAGGACTTTGAGATGGCCGTCGCCAAGGTCATGAAGAAGGAAACAGAGAAGAACATGTCTTTGAGGAAGCTGTGGAAGTAGGTTATGACATTTGGAAACTCTAACATGGGAAATGCTCATGACTGAACAATGTACCCGAGTGTATGATGGAACCTTAAAACCCAGATTTGACGACTTGCATGTCTTCATATATTTTTGCTTCTGGAGTTCATTTCTGGGGTGGGTTTCTTTTGGTGTCACTGTCTGGCAGATAACGCGCACACACACGTATGACCTCGCACGAAGATGGGGAAAAATGTAATTTTGGTCCCCTAATACTTGGAGACGGCATTTTCAGAACAATTATTTGAAAAAATAGCAATTAAGGGGTCTGAGTTTTTTGTAAAAGAAATAGGTCATTGACGATAAATTTGTCTCGAATTATGTGATATTGCTGAAAATTAGCACGTGCAAATAAATTGGGAATTTTTGATTTTCGGCCAGTTTGTGTTATGCGGTAGTTATTCACTTGACATGGTATATGATGTACATGTTGATTTGAATGAAAATTATCATGTGGTACAAATTTTTAAAAAATAAAGAACCCAATATATAAAAATATTATATAAAGTAAGATAAATAATAAATTTATTTGTTTCATTATTCAAATTTTAAGAAATAAAATTTCAGAAAATAAGGCAGAATATATTATAAATTATTTTGTATGTAATTTTTAAAATAGGAATATGTCATTAATTTTAATATAAATATATATATATATATCAAATTTCTTAAATATTATAATTATATTTTTCAATATATATAAAAAAAACAATTTGAATTTTAAAAATATTTTTCATTGGTTTAAATAAACTAGATTTTTTTTATGATCTCTTACTAGAAATCACTTGTCTCTTGAACCAAAATTCAGGTAATGTAAATATTTTTATAGGACGTTCTCAATGTTTGTTTAGTTTATGAAATTCAAAATTTCAAATGTTATGTAGAATAAAATAACAACAGCAGCAACGTTAACGGCAGTAACAACAACAACAATAATAATTTCAACTATTCTTTGACTGTAGTTTTTAGTTATTTATAATAAATTTTTACTATATTGTGAAAATTAAAGCTAATTTTTCATTAATTTAATGAATATTTTAGATTTGTTATATAAAATTTTATTAATTATTTTAAATGTACTCTTAATTTTAATATTTTCAAGTTCATAAATATTTTAACTATATCCAAAATATAATTTCAGTTTTTAATAACAATTTAATACTGAAATAAATTGGAAAATATATTATAGCATACACTAATATTTTAATTTGCAAGCAAAAATATAAAATAAAATTAATTAACAAGAAATTCAATTTTTTACTTATTTTCTGGTACAGTAAAAATATTCTTCAAATAACTAAACAATATATACACAACAAAAAATATATTGAATTAAATTTCAAAAATATTTAGCATATAAAATTCTGTTCAATATATACTGAAAATATATATTCAGTATATTTAAAAAATATTATCTATGTTATACTATATTTTTTTGTTTAATTATTGTTGCCTTCAAAACAAATTTGGAAATAATTATTTTTCTTATATATGAAAAATATTTTCAACAATATTCTATAATATAATCTTGTTATCAATTTACTTTTATATTATCTTGATAGCTTAATATATTTTTATATTTCATTTCTTAAGATTTACTTTTCAATATAATATATTTCAATTTCTAATAATATACAGTAAATTATTTCAAATATATTTTCATATTTTAATATAAATATTTGATTTTAAAAAATATTTTTTATTTTTGAAATATGAAATTGATACATATATTATTTTGTATAGTATTTTTTATGAATTTAGATTTTTTAAATACGTGGTGGTTTTTGATCCAAATCGGCGTACATCTCAAGAGCCACGTCCGATGCGCAACTATCACACATGGGACAAATTGGCTGGAAAATAAAAAATCCACAATTATGGGTGGCAAATTTGTCATCAACATGTCATTTTCTTAATTAGACTCTCTAATTGTCAATTTTTTAAATAATTATTCTAAAATGCCAGTCTTAGAAGTTGGTGGCACTAAAATTGCATTTTCAGGATGAAGACGAGTAAAAAAGAAATATAATATCTCAGATGGATCCTCCTATGGTGGAGGTTGCCTCGTAAATCGGAAAGCAGTAAACAAAACCCTAATTTAGTCGTTTCATTAAACCACGTTCGTTGACTACCCGAGCTTGTTCTACCTAACCCACATATTAAAGCTGAATTCATAGCAATGTCGATTAAAACTCTATTATTCCAGTCACCACTTCACTCAAATTAGTTTATTACAACAGTTCATATTTTGAGCAAAACCCCAATCTTGCCATTATCTTGGTCATACTTAGTTGCTTACAATAATTTTTGTTGTGTTTAATTACCAAACCTAATAAAATGGCTTGGAGGAATCGTCATGTGTGACCCAGCTATGTGGCTGAGGCTGCCTTGGGACAAGCTATCAACAAAATAACACTAATTTAATCACTGTTTTAATCACATCTGTCAGCTGTGATAAATAACAATTCGTTTTTTTACCTAACCCCATAAAAAAACTATATATAAATATTTTAGATTGAACTTGTGCTGCAACGTGGCCAGCTGGTTGAGGTGGCCTTATTTTATTTGTTGACCACAGGAGTTCATTATTCATTTGTTCAACCTAACTCTGTGTAATATTTTGATAAATACAAGTGTGTGACAATATTGAATTGACCTTGAGAATTAGAGAGCAATGCCAATTTAATTATTTGTCTTGATCATATGTGTCGAGTATAAGGGCTTTATTTTCGTAATTCTATCCTTTTGTCGTTTTCTTCGTTCTCTAATGTACACATTTGTGATTGGAGAGTGGGGATGGGTTTCCTCTGACCAGACTTGTACCCTTGTATTTGTTGTTTCGTGTGCAGATGGAAATGTCTTAGATCTTGGCGAATCGTTGCCTATTCGAGAGATCCGATATGTAGTACTTTTCCATAAATTATAGCTGGCACTATAATTGATTGTCCAATTTTTTAGAACGCTGTGAAGGATCTAAACGTCATGTCTGACATAAGACCTCCAAATTTGTCAAATGTAGCAGGGAATAAAATACGAGGGTGATGCTTTTACGGTTCAAACCCTGAGAGGGAAATTATATTTTTAATTTTAAGTTAAGTTTATTTTATCAAAAAAATAAAAAATAATTATTAAATTAGTGTACCGGTCAATAGAACAGACATCACATGCTCCATCATGAATTGGTAACCTGTTAAATCCATTATCAAGTTTCAAAAAAAAAAGTACAGGAATTGGTTCTGTAATTAATAATGTAAAAGTTACAAAGAAAAATAGAGGGAATTTTAAAAAGTAAAATTGAGGTGCATATTTGTTGTTTTTTCTTGTTTTTTTTTTTGAAAGAAAAGGAAGCCAAACATGGCCATATTATAATAAGGTGCAAAAAATGAATGCTTTAATCAAGCCCAGAACCTATAGGTCCCATTGGAAAATGTCACAATCATCTACAAACAATTATCGCCATAGATTTTATATAATCAATCTTTACCTCATCTTAATTCCACGGGCAACCAAAAAAGCACCTACTTATCAAGAGTACATCTTCCAATTTTCATCTTAAAACTCTACATCTGACATCCACAGCAGAATGTACAATATACAAGTTGTGTACAAGGCGTGGCTTGAACAAAATACATTAATTAGTCAATGTAAAAGCTTTAACGTACGGAAGACACAAACCGGCCACCTGCCACTCTCTTTGCTGTCGCATCTTGCGCCCCTGCATACCGCCCCACCTTGGTATATATTTACGTACGTCATGCTCATGCATGCATGCCCCGGTTAGGGTTTTTATTTTCGGCACTGTATCTGTCTTTTGCTTGTCATCATTATAATGGACGGAAAACGTTATCCAGTTTTTCTTGTTCTGATCCGAAGCCCCACATACCAATTGCAGAATTTGCAAGATTATCTGGTCTCCACCTGAATAATTCTGACGAAGACTAGAGCCCACAATTAGTCCCGCCAGGGAGGTTTCTAGAGACGCCGAGAGAACTCTGCCCCCATAATCATGACTGCAATGTAGAGAGAGAGAGTGGAGGAGAGCAGCTGAACTGAATAAGCTGGCAATTGAGTAGATTTTCGGACAAAAGCTCTCCTTCATATAGCCAGCAGGTGATCGAGACTTTGAACGATATTCTTCTTCTTTTGTGAATATTATGCAATTCATTAGTTGTACTGTGTCCTTTACTTTTCCCTGATTGTAAAATTTGCGACACGAACTTTTCCCTGACAAAGCTCTCTTTCATAATGCATGCATGCATGGTTTTGTTATCGCAATCTCGAAATGAATGAAATTCACGTTGACTTTCGAGATCCCGTGAACCTGGTTGTTTCCTTCTTGAAACTGGAGGTATGAAGCGTGGACAAGGGCTTGTGTTAGGTCTGAAATAGATTGGGAGCTAGAGTTGAATTTTCTTTTGTCAAAACACTTTTCTTTATCCTGTTTAATGCGAAGCTTTCTTTTGTCAGAACACTTTCTTTATCGCCATTGAATGCGAAGCTTTCTATTGTCAAAACACTTTCTTTATACGGGGCCGTCTCTACTTCCAATCTTTCACTACTTTCATTTGCCCCTACGACCTTGCCTGGAGCTTCAATATCAGCTTCTGTTGACAGTGGTACATCTATTTTAGGAGATAAACAATATGTTTATGTCTGTATGTCTCTCTCTCTCTCTCTATATATATGTATATATATGTGAAGTGTGGACTGATGGCTTATCATCAAAAAGGGATTGTATTATATCTGAAATAGATTAGGCACTCGAGTTTAATTTTCTTTTGTCAAAACACTTTCTTTATCCCTATTTAATGCGAAGCTCTCTTTTGTCAGAACACTTTCTTGGTATGGGGCTATCCCTACTTCCAATCTTTAACTGTATTTGCTCCTACAATCTTGCCTGGAGCTTCAATATCAGCTACTGTTGACTGTGGTACATCTATTTTAGGTGATAAACAATATGTTCATGTCTGTCTCTCTGTGTATATATCATCAAAAGGGCTTGTATTATATCTGAAATAGATTAGGCACTAGAGTTGAATTTTCTTTTATCAAAACATTTTCCATATCCCTATTTAATGTTCATTATGCTTCACATATCTCCAGCCATATGTATGGCCTCTCTCAATATTTGCTCCTACAACCTTGCCTGGAGTATCGATATCAGCTTCTGTTGACTGTGGTACATCTATTTTAGGAGATAAGCAATATGTTTGTGTCTGTCTGTCTGTATACATATGTGCGGGGGTGTGAGTGTATATGTGTTCATGTTTGAGTACAAAGCCTTACAGTAGTTAGTTTTTGCTACTGATGCTTAACTCTACATCTAGAGTGGTTTTTTGCATCTTATTGATCTTCTGGTTTTTGCTTTAGTTTGACAGTCAGAAATGGAGAGCATGAAAGCTCCATTCAGAGGCATCAAGAGGGATCTTGAAGGCAGATTATCTTGCTATAAGCAGGATTGGATCGTCGGCATTCGTTCAGGAATTGGGTACACTTTCTCCTCCATCAAAACGCAGTCATGGAGTGAGAGTCTTACAGAAGTAAACTAACAATGTAACTCTATTCATGGTTCATGTTTTGCGTCAGGATTCTTGCACCAACCACTTATATCTTCTTTGCCTCAGCCCTTCCTGTCATTGCCTTTGGGGAGCAAATAAGAGGAGACACCGGTAAGCATACACCTATTTTAATTTGCATTTCGCTTTTCCCATGTAAAAAATTGTTACTAGATTTGTACTTTGTTTCATCATTTGTTGCAGATGGGAGTTTGAGCACTGTGGAGACTTTGGCATCAACAGCTATTTGTGGGGTCCTGCACTCCATATTTGGGGGACAGCCTCTGCTGATCCTAGGAGTTGCAGAGCCTACTATTATTATGTACACTTACTTGTACAAGTTTGCCAAAGGGAGAGAAGATTTAGGACAAGAGCTCTACTTGGCTTGGGCAGGATGGTATGACAAAATTCCGTCCAAAGTCTAGTTTGTTTGATCTCTTGATGACTTGTCAACAAGTTAGATGTCATTGCAGTGTTGTTTCTAACTGTTGCTGCCTGCAGGGTGTGTGTCTGGACAGCCTTGTTGCTGTTTCTTCTCGCGATCTTTAACGCTTGCGCTATCATAAATAGATTCACGAGGATCGCAGGAGAGACTTTTGGCATGCTGATTGCTGTGCTCTTCATTCAAGAGGCAATCAAGGTGCTCCAAAAAGCAGAATGCCTGCTAGATATTTACACTTGTTTCTCTATCAAAGGGCTAATCTCGTACTTGTTCATCATTACAGGGAATGGTTAGTGAGTTTAAAATCCCGAAAGGCGAGGATCATAGTCCAGACAAGTATCAGTTCAACTGGCTTTATACAAACGGCTTGCTTGGTATCATATTCTCAATTGGCCTTCTGTACACTGCCTTGAAGAGCAGAAAAGCCAGGCAATGGTGGTATGGCACAGGTTTGTTAACTATATTTAAGCCGTCTTCTCCTTTCATATATGATTATCTACTTATCTAACCATGAGGTGCTTAAAACAGGTGAACTGAGAAGCTTCATAGCTGATTATGGGGTGCCCTTGATGGTCTTAGTGTGGACGGCAATGTCATTTTGCATTCCGGGCGGAGTTCCCTCTGGAGTTCCCAGAAGGCTTTTTAGTCCTCTTCCTTGGGAATCTACATCAATGTATCATTGGACTGTCATCAAGGTACATCACAAAACTTAAACTCCGAAACAGGTCAAGCTGTCACATTTTGGAAACTTCTAAGAATGTGGCAACTATGCAGGACATGGCTAAGGTTCCTGCAGTATACATCTTTGCTGCCTTCATACCGGCTGTGATGGTAGCAGGGCTTTACTTTTTTGACCACAGTGTTGCTTCTCAATTGGCACAGCAGAAGGAATTCAATCTCAAGAATCCGTCGGCCTATCATCATGACATCTTCCTGCTCGGTCTACTGGTATCAACGACTGATCTGTCTCACTGATTGATCAGACTCTATCATATCTTATATGAGTTCTGACATCCGCAAGATTGCTGCTAATCTTAGATTTTACATATTTCAGACTTTGCTCTGTGGACTGATTGGACTGCCTCCTTCAAATGGAGTCTTGCCTCAGTCTCCTATGCATACCAAAAGCTTAGCTGTTCTCAAAAGACAGGTTAGTCCATTTAGTACTTGCTGTCCAACAGCTTTGGCATGTGTAAGAATCCACTCTTGCTTGGTTGGCAGTTTATCCAGAGGAAGATGGTCCAAAGTGCTAAAGAAAGCATAAGGCGTAAGGCGAGCAGTTCTCAGATATACGGAGAGATGGAAGCCGTTTTCATTGAAATAGACAAGTCTCCTCCTGTAAGTCTGTCCGACTAATGCTGGACTAATGAACTTGAGCAATTTATGTTCTCAAGAAATGTTGTCTGAACTTACTGCAGACAAACACAGTGGATAAGGAGCTGCAAAGCTTGAAGGATGCCGTGATGAAGATAGAAAATGAAGGAGAAAAATCAAAGCTGGAAACTGATCCTGAGAAATACATCGACGCCTATTTGCCCGTCCGTGTCAACGAGCAGAGAGTCAGCAATCTGCTGCAGTCAGTCCTAGTGGCAGCATCAGTGTTTGCCATGCCTGTCATCAAGTTGATACCTACATCAGTTCTTTGGGGCTATTTCGCGTACATGGCCATCGACAGCCTCCCTGGAAACCAACTGTGGGAAAGGCTAATGTTGCTCTTCATTGCCCCAGGCCGAAGATACAAGTAAGTGCAGCAATGGCACACTTAAGTTCTTCTAAGAAACTTGAAAACAAATACAGAACTGTGTCAACTATGTTGAATGATCTCATGTCACAAACTGCTTTGGCAGGGTTCTTGAGGGAAACCATGCTTCCTATGTAGAGTTAGTGCCATTCAGATGCATATTAGCCTTCACAGTGTTTGAGTTCATCTACTTGCTAGTGTGCTTTGGGGTGACTTGGGTTCCCATAGCTGGGATTCTGTTCCCATTGCCCTTTTTCCTGCTCATCGCAATAAGGCAGCACGTCCTCCCCAGGCTGTTCCATTCCCACCATTTGAAGGAACTTGACGCAGCCGAGTATGAGGAAATTGCAGGAGAACCACAGCGCTCTCTCAGTCTTACCTTCAGAGTACACACATCTTGGCCTAAAGATTTGATCTTCTGCCTCCCTTTCTACCTTGCCTTCCGATGTTTTACTAACTTGCATCTTGTGATCATATCAGGACAATGAAGTGCCTTATCTTGGCAGTAATGGAGATGAAGTGGAGATCTGTGATGATGAGATACTGGATGAGCTGACAACCAACAGGGGGGAGCTGAGGATCAGGACAGTGAGCTTCAGCGAGGATAGGCGCCCTCAGGTTCGGCCGGATTCGTGCCTTTTCTATAACTGTTATGCATCACATCCATGCAAGAAGTATTGCAAACAATGAAAGAAAGAAACACATTGGCACTGAATGGTTCTTTGTAGGTTTCTGACGTGCATATGACAGTTCTTGTGATGGCTAATGTTGCTGATTCTTGTGATGTGTAGGTTTCTCAAGAGAAGGACGTGCAATCAGAATGAGAGAGGTGGACATGGTGATATGTAACCACAGAACGACACATCTTAGGATGAGAGGATGTGATGCTCTTTGTTTTCTCAGTACATGTATAGGTAGACACTAGCGTGTGCCCGAATTTCAAATAAGGTGGTCAGAACATCCAACGAGGTTGTATTCTCGGTGTGACTTTGAGTCACAGAATAAGTAGTATGAGGTCATGCAGGACATATATAAGTATAGATTTTATGAAGTTAGGAAACGACATTATGTACATGATACATGATATATACCTTATAGATGCTCTACAAAACAGTTTATAAAATGATTTCGAGTCTATGAACTTCTTAAAATTGATATGTAAATTTTTAACAAAATAATTAGTAAAATCCAAAATGAAATATTTGGAACTCAGTATTTCCTTAAAAATGAGTGTGCTGTCCTCAACTTATTTTGAAAAGTTTTTTAAATTATCTCATGTGGACATATTTTTTGATTTTTGAATTTTTAAGAATAGGAAAACTGTGGAAGTGTAATTTCAAATAGAATTGAACAAAATTTGTATGGGTGCAATGTTTAATATAATCTTCTAATTCTTCCTTTAACTTGAACAATTTAGATATTCTGATAACTTTTACTAAAATTTGATAGTTCTATCTTCTTTGAAGTGCATTTGGCTTTTAAGAAATATAAATTTATGATTTAACACCATGGTATTGAATCAGATACTAAAATTTGATGGGCTTGACGAAAAATTCCTTAAATGTTGTAAAAACATTTTGAATCTTCCTTCAAGAATACACTTTGGAATTTAAGCAATTTCTAAGCTTTGATTATATTGGAAGCTGGTTGGAACTTGGAAGAATGTTAATTCAGTCGCTTAACATTTCAAATCGGGAATTAAATGTCAAATTCGATGAACTTCCACCAAAAAATGCCAAAATTATCATAGATTTCTTTAAAGTTGGTGGAATGAATGAATCTCCAAACTTTTTCATTTAAGACTTTTTCAGTTGCGTCATTGTTATGTGTTGGAAGCTTGTGCATGCCATTCCTACCATATTTGGTAGATGATGCGATGATGTCTCGTTGGTCATCATCCCTTAATATAGGTATTATCGTCAAGCTTTGCTCTTTTTCATAATTTGAGGTGTCATAAATTTTACTTGCCAAATAGCTGACATTTGGCATAATTTAATTGATTGGATTCAATACTTGTCACAATTTAATTAGTTAGTCATATTTGTATTGAAAAATAAATTATTTTTATTATTTACTTTAAGAAATTATATTTAATTAAATTCTTAAAATATAGATGATTAAATTTTTAATTGATGTTTAATAAAAATTTGCAATGTGTGGTCATTCCAGTGCACACAAGAATTTGCTTGCCTACACCTCATATGATATATTAAAAATGACCAAAAAATGCTTAATTACATCACATTTATGATATATAGTTTATTTTTATAATTGAACGTAAGTATTTTATTCAAATACCTTATTGATCTATTTTTAAAATAAAATTTATAAGCTTATAAACATCTCATAAGCTAAAATAGCATATAGCTCTTAAAAATAAAAATAGCCGAACACCCCTTAGTACACACACACACATGATATAATTCAAACACAGTGATGAATGAAATCAAACTTTAGGAGTCCCCATTTGTAAGATAGAATGAAAAAGGCTCAGTCTTTGTTTGGAAGTCAATTTTGTTGGAAATGAAAATTGTATAATTTATTGAAAGCTGGTATATTAAAATGTAAAAGTAAGAGTTTAAAAGAGAGGAAAAGTTATTTTTTAAAGTCCTTATGTTTAGAATTTATGTTTTTCCATAGATAAAAATAGTCCAAAACGGACAACGAAGCTTTCTAAGAGATAACCACAATTATTTGTTTGAGATGCATATATCCCTGCAATGCAAATAAGAGCATTATATTCAATGCCTTCAAATGACAAACATTACAATTATTTTCTTCGAGGTTAATTTCACTCTTAACGTATGCTGGAATTCGTCACTATCATTCTATTTGCCTTATTGGTTCTGTAGAGATTATTGGTGCAGCCTATGACGTCAAATAAATTCTATTTAGCACTATAACTTGGACCATAACCTGAACCAACTTGTTGGGCTATAAAGTTTTGGTTTTGTAGGTCTGGTAAGTGCTACGGCCCAATTTCTAACTCAGATTAGAAATGGACAAAAAGAAGCCCAAAACTATTGGGTCAAACTAAGCTAAGTCCAATTCGAAGAACTGTACAGCCCATGAATGAAGATTGTGAATTGCCTTACTGGAAATTGGTATTTTGCTTCGGCTGGATGAGTTGCCACTCAAATCTTAAATATATGTTTATTTTTTATGATAGCTTTTAAGTTAATTACGCATTTATCGAAAAAATTATGTCTTTTTTGTTCATAGTTATAATTTTTTATGTAATACGTACATATTATCATAAAAAATAAAAATAAAAAATCAAAGAATACCTTAATACTAAAACTAAGAGAAAATGCTAGTGTTTGTTCAAGAAATTGTTGCTTAGCTTCAATATCATGCATGCCCTTTAGTTACCAAGGCTCTGTTTGGATGCATGTTTCGACAAGAAGGAAATTTAAGAATGGTGTAAAAAGAAAGAGGAAAAAAAAAGTATCATTTTAGTAAGTAATATGTTTGTAAGTGTGTATGTTGATGGATTGACAATTATGAATAATTGATATCCAAACATAGCCTAGGGTTGGCCGGTGATCATGGATCACTTATTGCACATGTTTTACAGAATCAAATACTGAATTATTGCCACCCAAATAGGGACAGAAGCAAGAAATCAGTGACAACTCATGATAATTCCAGTATCAATATTATTGAATTTCTCAATTGCACGTGGAATGCAAGCCAACACATGCTTAATGACCTCATTTTAGATATTTCTGACTGTTGTCCAGCTGACACATCGCCAGATGTCAACCGGATCATATATTTTTGTTTTGTTGTCTTAAGTTATTTTTGAACTTGTGAGTGTAACGAGGAGCATTATTAAATTATTAGTAAGGATCATCTGTCAGATGCTGCTTAGCAAATCTTGAGCTCCCATCAACCTTCCCAGAACCCTAGCGATGTGCTTGGGCAGAAGAAAGATCTTGAGGGTTATTTAGTCATTTCAACTGATGTTTGCCCCCCAAATTATGTGTTTGTATGATCCCATGAGAGGTTAACAGGATGTGAAATGACCATAATGACTCAATGTTCATTTGAGACCTCACCATTTGCTAATGGTTATTTCCTCCTAACTTGAGGGGGCATTCTCGTTGAGAGGAAGGCATAAAAACCCTCTGAATCCTCCTGCGTTTCACTCTCCATACAAACATATTCTTTATTCTTTACTCATCTCTTCCCTTCATCACTATCCATAGGGTAAAATTAGAGGGTAAAAAAAAAAACAAGAAAATATACATGAAGAGGGTGACGATGGTGATGAAGATAGTGTTGGTGCTGCTCTGCCATTTTCCACATTGCATTATCTTTAACTGATGGTAAGCTTAATTTCCAATTCTTTGAACTCATTTTTACACTTCAATCTGTCTTATCGCATCAAAAAGTTTTAAATGTTTGATTGGATTATTGTTAAGTATCCAACTTTGCTTCCAATTTATTCTTTATTCTTGTTGGATGAGTTTAGGGTTTATCCAGGTTTGACATGGACATCCTTCAACTCCCAGGTGTTGTTCCATAGTTGCCTATTGAAGGTTAATGAACATCTATGTGTGTGTGCTATGTAATGAACATATCTATGGTTTTAGCTCTTCAGTTTTCAGTAAAGCCAACTTTAAATATGTTGATTAATTTTTTCACTTTCAAATATGTTTATTATGCCATGTGACAAAAGTGTAATTACACTAAGTGTAGCATCTCATGATAAAATAAAATACTCTATATAATTACACCAAGTTTAAGTATCCATATGGCCTATATGATAAAGCATTCAATGTAATTACACCAAGTACTGCATCTTCTACACCAGTATCAATATACTTTCCCAAGTATTTTTCCAGTACCAATCCACTCTTGCAGTTGTTCTAATTAATAAACATGTTAGGACAGAGAAAGCATCATCCCATGCTAAGTGCATCAAAGTAGTACAATACTTCTACGTAAGCCATGTTCTACTCCATCACTTAAAATTAGTCTACTGATTTACTCTCTCTCTCTCTCTCTCTCTCTCTCTCGTCTTCTCACATTTTTTAATGGTTAAATTGAAAATCTTGCATGACCAGTGCCCAATGGCAACTTTGAATACGGACCTGTCAAAGATTGATCACGGGGCCATCAAACAACAATCGGAACAAAGCCAGAGAAATGATGCAGAGCAACAATGAAATCTGTGACTTTCTATCTCACATTAAAAGGTCTGTAGTGGTGCTTATACAGCATTCTTGTGACCAAGATCCGACTAACTTCTTCATAACTGTCTAACTAACTAACTAACAAGAGTTATAACCGTCAACTAACCAACGTGGAGCAGCAAACCAATGGAACAGTGAAGAAGTGGTACTGCCCTTCCCCTGCCAGTGTGTCTTCCAGGTTGCTCAGCCAGTGCATTGCATGTTCCTTTCTCTTGAGTGCTTCCAACAGGCATCACAGATTAAGGGCAGCCAGGTGACAGACCCTCATGGCATACCCCACTGGGAAACCTCCGGCTTCGTCGAGTACATATAATCCAGCCAAAAGCAGGGCAACATGCTGGTGGTGGTGCCCGAGGGGGCCTCCGCCGTCCGCCTTGGGGAAGTGGCCTTCATCAAGACCAAGGTTACCGTCACCAACGGCATGTTGTACTCGGTCTCCTTCAGAGCATCTAGGACTTATGCGCAAAACCAGAAACTGAACGTCTCGGTCTCCCCCAACTCAGAGCCCAACGGCTGGGGCATTTTCCCCATTCAGACAGTGTACAGTAGCTAAGGCTGGGATTCATATTGTTGCGGTTTCTTGGCTGAGTCCAATGAGATTGAGATTGTCATCCATAACCCGGGATTGATCGACGGCAAGGATCCCGCCTGTGGCCTACTTATTGACAAGGTTGCAGTCAGGGCCTTACCAAACCCTAGAAGACTCAGAGGTGAATCCTTAATTACATGTAATTTATTTATAAATTATAAAATTTGTAGTGTATTAAATAATAAAAACTTATATAAATTAAAAGTAATTAAAATAAGCAAAATAAGTAATCATATTATTTACACAATTACCCTTACTTAAAAAGACAACCAGTATGCTGAAGAATGGCGCGCGACTTTTAATGGATTTGGTTGCAAGCCTTGGATTTACAATATTACTGCAATTACGTATCATACTCTATGTCTATTCAGTATTATTATGGAACTAAACGTTTTTAGTAGCATAATATAAAATTACATAACTATTCATAATTTTGATTTTGATTTTTTAATAATTTTATTTTGACTAAACACTTTTTGTTTGTTTCATCTTAAATTTTCTTTATTTTCAAAATCCTTTGTTTTTTTTATTATTTTCTTATTTTAATTATTTTTAATTAAAAGTATTAATTAATTTAACCCAAAACTCTTAATAATATTGCAAAGGCAATGTACTATCTAATCAGGATTTTGCTGTACTAAACGATGCAGGCAACATGCTGAAGAATGGTGACTTCGAAGAGGGTGCATACATCTTCCCTAACGCGTCTTGGGGTGTCCTAACTCCTCCCGACATTGAGGATGATCATTCTCCGCCGCCCAGATGGATTATCGAGTCCCTTAAAGCTGTGAAATACATAGACTACGATCACTTTGGGGTTCCTAAGGGCAAACGCGCAGTCGAGTAGGTGGCTGGAAGGGAAAGTGCAGTGGCACAAATCGTGAGAACCGTACCCAGAAGAACCTATGATCTTACATTCTTAATAGGTGATGCCAAGAATTCTTGTGAAGGATCAATGATGGTTCAGGTAGCTGCAGGAAGGGCAAGTCTTCGTGTTCCTTATGAATCAAAGGGAAATGGTGGATTTAGGCGTGCTAAACTGACGTTTAAAGCGGTTTCACGTCGGACTAGGATTAGGTCCTTAAGCTCCTATTACCATATGAAGAGTGATCACTCTGGTTCTTTGTGTGGGCCCCTGTTTGATGACGTGCAATTGGTTAAAGTTCGTTATCCAGGACGCGTATGATTTTGCTTAGCATCTTGTCTTGAAATTAATTATAGTAATTATGTGATATTTATCCAAGTTACTGCCCAGACAGAAGTAATTCTTATTGTTCTTCTCTTCGTTCGCGATAGAAAAAAGGGTTCCAGTTACCATTTTTACGGTGATCTTATTACGAGGATCTAAACGTCATCAACGTCTTCCAAGTTCATATGAGCTCAATTTCTTTGTCATCGATCATCAATATTCATCGTTCGCTACTATTATGCATTATAATTTCCGGTCTAAAAATGAGTGTTTCAAGTTAAAAGAGGAGCATAATTTGAGACAATTACTAGAGAAGTTGCCACATTCTTGGAGGGACCAAAAGAGATGCAAACATTGGCACATAACCATGTTTTTGATGCACACATGCTGGCAATCATAATAGGACATCTCAACTTGAGACGCAGTGGAGAAACAACCTTAGTTCATCCAAAGACGCCCCAAGGAAACGAAAGTGTAGAGGCAATAGACGTCGCATGCGAGTGAAACTTATTTTCTTCAGGAGATAATACCATTACGTTGTGCCCATGATGTAGGGAAATCTAAAAGTAATTGAATACAACCACTACACATACCCTAATACAAAATTCGAATATTTTTATTGATCAGTCTCATGCCTCGACCCCATGAATGCAAGAAAAAGTAAGAGAATCAATTGACTACGTCGAGTACCAACTTTCGGGATTTGAGAACAGACCATTTCAAACGTCGGTAGTACCCAGCTTGGAGAAGAGCGAGTGACAAAACCAAAATCCACTTAAAACCCATCTGCAAGTATTTCCAGAGGAAGAAGGTTAGCTCGCTAAAGAGCTTTTCTTGAGAGATTGAGAATAATCATGTTAAAAGCATGGAGGAAAGCATGAGATAGAGTGATGAAGAAGTGAAGTACCAGTTTACGTTCTTCCATTTCTGGTTCAGCAGCCCAAGACAAAAATGTCACAACATCTTTTCCCATCTACACAATGAGGAAATATTCGTGTCACGTATGCCTTCAAAAGGTAAAGACAAAAACACCAAACTCAAAGACCAAGTCACCTGTGCTTCAGTTGCTGGGGTACCATCTTCGTACTCAACAGCCCCATCATTAAGCATTTTAGGCATGGCAATTGCTCCACCAGGGAAGTAAGGATTATAGTGAAGCCCTTCACGGATCTAATAATACTCAAGGATGCAAGGCACAATTAACTTTGGTAGAAATTAATACATTACTATGATTACTTATTATGGCTCCATATCGCAGTGGTTGAATTTACATTACAGCAAAGTGGGATTGCAAGGGAACAAATAAGAAAAATGAGAGGCAATGAGACATCTTTTTCCTAGAAAGAGTAGATACAGACTCCATTCCAAAGACTCAAGTGCCAAAGTCATAACCCTTAAATTGGACAAAAAACAGGGAAGATGGATCCTTTCATCTTATGTGATACAGATAAATTAGCTGTCATGACTCTGGAGTACACAGTCATAACCACCAATATGGAATAAGAGGGCCGTTGACAAAGTAACAAAACCTATATACTAGGGCTTTCCAGAGAAAGAACAGTGCACAACACGGCGTCAAGAATATGGGTTAAAGTACAGCAGATCATGATTCTTAGAACTATGAACTACAAAACATACAGAGCCTGAGAAGCAGGAATTACCATGACACCAGCAGGAGGATCATGATACCCAGTAAGAAGAGCAAAAGCATAATTTTGACCATTATGGCGCGCCTGTGGGATAACAACTAGTTAGCAATCAAGCCATGTGTGCTATTCAAAAAGGGTCTGTCAAAATCTTGCAAGATCTATCACTTACCTTGGTGATAAGACTTAAATCTGGGGGATAGGCTCCTCCATTTGCAAACCTTGCAGCTTGTTCGTTTGCATAAGGCTGAGGAAAGCGATCACTCAGCTTTCCTGGCCGAGTAAACATCTCACCCTCATCATTTGGGCCATCAACCACTTCAATCTCTGCAGCCATAGCTTTAGTTTCTTCCTCAGTGTAAGCCACACCAACAAGATCACGATAAGAAATAAGTGACATTGAGTGGCATGATGCACAAACTTGCTGGTAAACCTGGTGACCCCGGCGAATCCTGCTCACACAGTTCAACTTTTCATAGCCATACCAAATAACTATCCAACGACAGAACAAGCACAAATTAGCAGAGGTAAAGAGAAGTAACAAATTATGGTATCAGCATTCCATGCATTGTCAGTGAGACTCCCACTTCAATTTGAAGAATACAAACTGAAATTGCCTCCACTATAATACTCTTCCTTCTCCAAATTGTATGGCAAATCAGCAGAATCATCCAAGAATTCAAATTTAATATTACAAACTGATCTTTTACTACAGTTTCACCAGAAGTTTTCACCAACCAAGGCAGTGATGCATTTACTTACGAAGCATGATCATAAGAACTAAGGATGCCTTTGTGAGGCCATGGATAGTTGGGACACTCTAAACCATGCTCGGCCTCATCAGAGGCGTATGCTATTGTCGCAAAGCTCAGAAGCCCTGAAGTCCCAGCACCAAAAAGTGCAAGTGCTTTGAAAAACTTCGAGCCAGCATATCCTGATCCGCCTGGACAATGCTCATGAAGAAATGTTGGCAACAGAGGAGCAGCCTGAAAATTATGCTAAAAATCAGGAAACAGGTATTGAAACATCCAATAATTCAATTTGAACAGTGTCACACATAACAGAGAGGCAGAAAGTGAAGCAAGAAATCTACAGGCTCAAAGATTTGACAACTGTTCTTACAGAAATGCAGGATACAGAATTTGAATCATGATATGCAAAATTTTCTTAGGTGTCCATTAAATACAAATTGCAACTAGCTGGCAATACTTGCCTGGAGTTGGCCTTACTAATGTGCTATTTCCATTTCAAAATCAATTATTTAATATCTTATTGTCACTAACACAGATCCTGACAATATGTCAAACTTGAACAAAATTAACTCCACTGAATTGGGACACTTGCAAGAATTCAGCTAAAACTGTCAAAATCACTATTTAATTCTAATCATCCAACAACCACAATTTGCATGCATTCACACTTAGCTCCAAGTGTTTTTTAAAAACTATACTGCACAATTTCATATACATACACACTTTTCCATTCACATAGTCTATTAATTGAGCAAATTAAATAATTTAACAAACAAAATTGCAGAGTTCAAAAGGCAAAGTGACCAGAAAAATGCGTAAATTGAATTATTCAACATTTCGCCTAAGTTCTAGTAATCATTTAACGATGCCACTACTTTCTAGAAATTAAAGCTGACTTTGGATACAAAAATCATAATCATATCTAGAAACTCCTAGAAATCACTTCACAAGAGGTTACATTCTCCAAATGTGGGGAAAAGAGCTGTAGATGATAACCAAAAAACAAAAGTGAAACGGTCGCTCTTATTTCTAAATTTGATTTGTATAAAAAGATATAAATGAAGTTCTGATACCTTATGTGGACACCTAGTCTAACAGGACGACCTCGGTTGAGTTAAGAAAGATACCTACACTCATCATTGCAGATTCAGAGTGGTTGCAGGCCGTACCTGAGTGATTAACGGGGAAGTGCAACCTACTAGCCCAGCGCCGCAAGCTGCTTTCACTTACACTGTGTATCTTGCAGTACAACCTGTCTAGATAAATTATCCTGTCCATGCAGTATTGTGCGCGCTTTAGGCGCTGCGGCTCGCTCGCCCCCCTTTGACGAGCGCGGGTCTTTATCCTGCACTCTGGGACCCGAGACCTGACCTGTGAAGACTCTTGCCCACCGCTTCTATCGGTAATGTATGTACTAGAGATTGGAAATAAACTTATTGACCACATACTCTTACAGTGTACTTCATGTAATCATCTGTGTTCTGGGTGGTAGCGTATGCCGACCGTAACTCACTGTAAGAGTACTCTTGAGGAAACAGTGCTGTCTCTTAATTTTCTAGGGGGCGTGCATATGAATACTTGGGCTCCGCTTGTAGCAGCGCGGTCACGTACCCATTTGTCTGGCTGGGACGATGTATCCCACGAAAACCCAACGCCCTCTGTGCACGTAACCGGGCCGGACAGACACGACGTTGCCCCTACTTCCTAAGCCCCCAGATACATCATACACAGCGAGTCACATCTAGGAAACAATACGGCACCCTATGCCGTAGCGGGTCTACAAACCAAGGATATGGATGGATATGTCATGTGGCGTTCAGAGGCATGGAATCATGACAAGATATTCAATTCGTTTGGTAGGCACTCTGCAGCAAATAAATTACAAGGAATAAAGATGGTAATGAGGGGGTGTCCATATTGGATATATTTGGGAGGTGGGATCTGAGAGGGAAGGCATTATCAACCAAACCACTTCGCGTGGGCTCGACGGGGACCCTTGCGATTTATGTCTGGGGGAACGTAAGCGGACCTGGAACTACCCTTATCTTAGAGTTAGGGGCTTTATCGTCTTTGGTTTCATTGCGGTTGTTTTGTCTGGGGTTTCGTTCTTAATACCGGCTTATGTCGTGCCTAGCGGAGTTGTTAGGCGGGGAATGCGAGCGTGGCCCCAACTACGGGCACAGAAGTCTTTCTCGCTAGGCTCAAAGCAGTATAGATTTCTAGGTCAGCATAAGGAAGCCAACAGGAAACGCTGTGGCAGTTGCTGCTAAACCGCGGATTGCCGTAGCAGTGCTCAACGCACGGCGCAGAGTTGGTGAAAGTTGATTCGGACGAATGCCGGCACTCTACCCTAATTGCTAAAAAATTAGAGGTTTTTTTTTTTTTAAAAAAAAAAAAAACACGAAGAAAGAAACGACGAAAGAAATACTCTGTCGGTTAGATACAGATTTAATAATGGAGTTAAAGACTTTTCATCACACAGAGACAAATGTAAATGTACCCCAACCGGAAATGAGATACGTAAGCGAACCGTTGTAAGTTCATTTCTACTGTATGTTTTTTCCACGTAATACTTGTATCGATTGGAGTTTGATTTGTCAATTTTAACCAATGGAATCCGTAATCCAATTGTAATAATTTGGGTTGTTAAGTTCAATCCATAACTTATTAACGATAACGTAAGAAAATGATAAGTACAATTTGACAAATCGAGAAAAAAAAAGTAATTTATACCAAATATAAATATTCTAAATTGAAATTTATTATATTTTTTAAAAAAAATCTATTATTTAATTTAGTATGGATTGTAGAAGTGAACTAAGTATCAACTTTTTATTTTTATTTTTTGTTTGCGTTTAATGCATATTTCTATATTTTTTTCTTAAATTTTTGTTTGAGTTATATATAGATATATTTAAGATTTTAATCGTTATTTTTTATATCATTATCTTATATTATTAAATAAATTTTTTTATTAGAAACTTATATTTTAATTAAAAAATAAATTGATTTCAGGGAATATTAACGTAAGAATAAAATTAGAATTAAAATATCAAACAAAATATACCAAAAAATTTGATATACCAAAAAAAAATTAGTAAATTGTCAGACCAATTCTAATTCGTTAAAATGTTGAATAACTTTCTACTTTTCATAAAAATTTGATTTAACAAAATATTAAATTAAATATACCAAAAAATTTACTATTTATCAAATTGAATCAAATATTTTGATGCAATAGTTATACGTCAGTTAAACATATCAAAATTTTAATGTAAAGAATGTAGCCACCATATATGCCATACATTAAAGTTAAGTGTTTGATTTTTATTGCACTTTTAATTCCTTAGAATTGTTTTCTTCATTCTCTTTTAAAATAAGCTATATTTTTAATTTTTTATACTTTTACTTCTCATTATATTTTAATTCTAAAATTAATTTAAATTTATAAATCATTGCAATTAATAAAATTTTATAATTTATAAATAAAATTGTATGTGCATTAAAATACCTTTTGTTTTTTTAATAAAGTAATTTATTAGATCTTTAGACAATAAATTAAAAAATGAAACCGTACAATGTATCTCCAATATTTTTTAAAAAAATTAAAAATTTTAAATTCATATTTTGAAAATTAAAATTTATAAGGTAGAAAATAAATTTTCTAAGATCTTTAGATAGTCAATAAAAAAATAAATATTTCTCTATTTATAATTTATATTTTGTTAAATAATTTTGTATTTTTATATATTTTAAATGTTTTATAACAAAAATATACCTTTAACATTTATTTTCACATAGTAAAATAATTTCTAATTTCTAATTAAAATAGAAAATAATTTTTAAGATTTATTTGATAAGAGCAAAAAAAATTATGTTTTGACTCATAAAAATAAATTTAAAAATTTTTAAAAATGAAAATAAAGGTTCATATTTTATAAAAATAAAAAAAATTAATATTTGTTACTCATTCCAAATATTATTAGAATAAAAAAATATCTATTTTAAGAATTATATGTAATAACCTGAAATGTTAAATTTAATAAAATTCAGAAAGTATTAATTTAGAATATCTTTCTGTTAAGATATTATAATATATTGAAATATATAAAGTATTAAAAATAAGTTTCATAAAAAATATATAAAAATAAATATTTATAATTTTTACATGTAAAACATAAAAATATAAAATATATGCTTAAAAAGGGGAAAAAGGTTATTTCATAATTTTTAAATTTTAATTTTTTCATTACACTTTAATCTTTATGATTATGAATATTTTAATCTTTTCGTCAATTTTATTGAAATTTAGTTAATATAATCAACACAAAAGAAGTCTTTGTAATTCTTCATATTTAAAAAGGATAATTGTATGCACCGTGACTCTAGAATAAGATAATACAATTATCTTTTTTTTATTACACTTTAATTCTTTTCAACTCAGTATATTTTGATCATTTCATTAATTTTCACCGAATTTTTGCCAACATAATCAATACAAATGAAGCCACTATAATTTATAAAACTTGAAGAAAATATTTATATTTAGCTTAAATATTAGAAAATGACAGTATAATTATTTAAAAAAAAAAAGAAGAAGAACGTACTTTTTAAAAAAATAAAATAATAATAAGTACAGTTCAAATATGTACTTCCACATAATACCTGTATCAATTGTAGTTTGACCTGACTATTTTAATGAATGAAATCTGCAATCCAATTATAATAATTTGGGTTGTTAAATTCAATCCACAGCCTCTTAACGATGACATAAGTAAATGACAGGGCGTGTACAATTTGACAAATCCATTGAAACACCTCAAAATTAGAAAAGTGTAATTTATACCAAATATAAATAGTCTAAATTGAATTTTAGAATAAATCATTTAAGAAAACTAATATTCAATTTAGTACAGAATGTAGAATTGAACTAAATATCAAATTTTTTTTTTTATTTTTTGTTTGTGTTTATTTTATTTTTCTATGTTTTTTCTTAAATTTTAGTTTGGAATTATATATAGATATACTTAAGATTTTATCTTTATTTCTTATATATTAATTTTTTAAAAATTTATATCATTGTCTTGTATTATTAAATGAAAACATTTTATCATATTTGTATCTTTTAGTTAAAAAATAAATTGGATGCATGGAACACTGACATAAGAACAAAATTAGAATTAAAATATCAAACAAAAATATACCAAAAAATTGGTATACAAAAAAAAATTGTCAAACCAAATATACTGCATTAAAATATCAATTAAAATATTTAATAATTTTCTACTTTTCATAAAATTTTGATTTATCAAAATATTAAATAAAATATACCAAAAAAACTTACAAATTATCAAATTGAATCAAGTATTTTGATTCAATATTTTAAAGGTAAGTTTGACATATTAAAATTTTGATGTATTAAAATTTTGACTCGATATAACTAAATGAACATATCTAGTAAGCTATAAGTGAAATTAAACATTATGCTAAGAAATCCTGAATTGGATTTTCTTTTTATTTTTTGAGACAAATAGTTGTTAAATTATTATGTCACCGAGATATAGTAGCAAAGATAGAAGTAGTTAATAAATTATGAACATAATATTATATTCAACAAAAGTTAAACCACACCACTACTTATGCCACACATTAAAGTTAAAAGTTTGATTTTAATTGCACAATTTATTTTAATTACTTAATATTGTTTTCTTCATGCTCTTTTAATATAATATATATATATATATATTTATTTATTTATTTTTCTATACTTTTACTTGTTATATTTTAATTTTAAAATTAATTTAAATTTATAAATCATTACAATTAATAAATTTTTAGAATTTATAAATGAAATTAACTCGTGGGTTGATTGGTGATGCATATTTTCTTTTCCAATAACCTCCTAAGACGTATTTGTTATTTATTTTCTGTATCAATCCTTTTGCAAAGATGGTAATGGTCAATTTACAAAGTATTACCAAAGGTCTCCTGTTTTTGTAATAATAAAATATTATAGATTTCATTAAAAATGTGTAATGTAATAAATAACATGCTTGCATTGGTGTTAATATATCACACATCCACACTTTATATCTTCCTTCCATTCCATTATGTTGGTGGAATGTTATTTAAGATTCTAGAATTAATCTTGTTTTTCGAACATGTGAATTTCTTTATTGATAATATATTGGACCTAACTTATAAAGCCAACTTCTCAAACTCTTTAGACATTGAAAATGTTTTTGCCTACGAAAGCAAATTTTATGATTTTATTTGGAAGATCAAAATTTCAAATAAATTTATGTCCTTTCTCGAGCTCAACAACTTTGTTTACGTGCATTTTGTTGGTGGAAAAAAGTTGATGCAGAATAAAAATAAGATAGGAAAATAGATAAAAAAATTTTTTTAATAAATAATATGTTTAAAAGTGTGAATTTTGATTTAGTAATTTAATTATTAAAAAAATTAAAGCTAATTATATAGGCTATGTTTAGATGCAAATTTGCATAGACCAAAATTCATTATTTCAAACATGCTATCTAGTAAAATAAATTTTTTTTATTGTTTTTATCTTTTGTAAAATATTCTTAAACTTCAATATCAAATACTTACCAATACAATTTGCATCCAAACAACACTCGGGGAACATTCAAAAAAAAAAAGGAAAGGGGAGCCGCGAAAAACAATTACAACACGTGCGAAGTGGCGACACGTGCGAGCCGACCCAGTCCCAAGTGGTGGCTGGCAAATTTAGTTATTCTCTCCACAGTTAGCCACCCTAATCAGAATTTTAACCCTCCCAACGCCTCACCTTCCCGTAAGTCTTTTCCGCTTCTGACGGCGAAATTTCAATCTTGTCATTGTTGATTCAAGGGGCCACCTGAGATCAAATCCGACACCCTGATCGGATCACACCATGTGGAGAAGGCTCTCTGTCAACCTACGGACCGTCGCCCTGACCGCAGCGGCCCCTAGGCTCACCCGGTGCGCGGTTGGATCTTCGACTGCCCCGACGAATCTCATTCGTTCAATCGCCTCTTTCTCTACTGAATCTGGTGCGCGTCTTCCTGAACGTGGATTTATTTCACTTTTCAAGGAATTTTATCTGTCAAGACATTTGTAAATATCGTTTAGATTGATGTATCCGATGTTTGACGTGATCTCGTGGGGGGTATATTCATCAGTTTTTATAAAATGCGACTTCCGGTTAATGAGTTTGTGTGGTAGGTAACGTGACTGCAAAAAGTGTTGAGGATGTTATGCCGATTGCTACTGGTCATGAGCGCGAAGAGCTTGAAGCTGAGCTTCAAGTTAGTATTGCCTCGTCTCTATTTGTTACTTCGGGTTTTTCCTTTCTCATAGAAGCGAGTTTTTACATTTTTTTGGTTAATGCTTTTTCGCGTATTTTTGAATTGTTTTGATTAGGGAAAAGAGCTCCTGGAAATCAGCCATCCATCTGGTCCATTTGGGACGAAGGTCAGTATTATTGTTTATGAATATCTTTTGATTTCATGTTTGAGTTATTAATTGCCCCTGCCTAATGATACCGTGACGGTTTAAATGAATAGCTGCTACATCATCGCGTGGAGAAATGCATGGTTTCTCAACATTTCAAAATTTGATTAGACTGTGTTATGCATATGAACAGGATGGTTAGAAATAAGACAGCATAGAAACCTTTTACAATTGTAGTCATCTCCAATTTTTGGATTATATATATAGCTGTCAAATAATGTCTTGTTCCTGAAGTGTCTTCTGTGAAAGAAGACAATTAACTAGATACATCTCTGAGGACTACAGTTTCATTAAAACTGCATTTGTGCTGTCCTTCCACCCAAAGCAAATTGAGCATTCCCACAGCTGCTTTATTATATGAACTTGGGGATGAGAGCATTTGAAATCAAGAAATGATGAATGGTGAGGAAGTACATACGCTTCAAGAATGAAATGACAAACAAGGATAAAATTTGGGAATCTCAAATGAATGGAATGGTCAAGGAGCATTCCTTTAGATGATAACAGATATTTATGGAGATGATATAAATGTCCATTTAATTTTTTTCTTGGATCATTTTCTCAACTGTATTGCCGTTTTACTATTACAAAGATTGAGATCAAGGAATAAATGGTGAACAACTAAATTCAGGGTTCAGCTGGCAACCAACGTGCAATGTTGCAAGTAATAGAGACCCTGAGTATTCTTTGGCAAATATCATGCTTCAGTTAGATTTCCTTTTCAGTTTGTTTCTCATTTAATCCAATTACTTTAATTTCAATCAACTGAAATCAATTGAAGAAGCGTTTTCATTGTGAGAAGTTTTGGGCTTTACTCTCTCTCTCCATTGAAGATCAGTAAATTAAGTACTCAAAATAATCATGGTATACCCCTCTCTTAGAATTTATCACTTCATTTTGGTTAGTCCACCGCTGCTATATTTTCAGTTTTTTTGTCTTTATATTTTTATTCTAAAACGAAAATCTGTAGTCCTTCTCATCCTTTGATGAATTCATCGGAGAACCAATATGTCTCTTCTTGTGTGTGTGCAGGAAGCACCAGCCGTGATTAAGTCGTATTGTGACAAAAGAATTGTTGGGTGCCCAGGAGCCGAAGGAGGTAAGTATTTATCTGCCTTTTTGATTTGTGGGCATGAATTGCAATATTCAGATCTTTTAGTCTCATTCTGATGACTTCTGATCATTTGTTCTCACTTAAAATGCAACAGAGGATGAGCATGATGTTGTCTGGTTCTGGCTAGAGAAGGGCAAACCGCATGAATGCCCAGTTTGCTCACAGTACTTTGTCGTAAGTGCAGGAAGCCATAAATTAACTTGTATCAATTGGCAAGGATGTGGATATTATTATGTTGGCTTTGATAAATTCACAGTCAAACTGTAGGAATCATGATTGTTTGAGAAATCTATTAATTCTACTTATGATTCATCCCTGTGGTGCCATAGGAGCAAGATTAACTATTTTCCTGCACAAACTCCACATTTGTTGTATGCATTCTCTATAGAAATTATGAACATGTTAGCACAGAACTCATGTAACACTTGTGGGATAAAATTTTAGATGTTGATGTTGGTGAGAGCTGCTTTGCAGAGGAAACATGTTGTAAATTTAATTGGATAAGTAGCTCAGTCAGTTCTTTACCATGTAAATTTAGTTGGTTGCCTTTTGTGTTTGTTTCATTTGTTTATAATTTGTGATGCAATCAAAAGTTTGGGTTAGGTTTACTTCTAATTTTTAACTTATCATTTTAGCAGCAAGCACTTGCAAGGTCAAATACGAAGCACCCACTTAAACAAGTTGAGCCTGATTAAAAAAACTAATTAATTTAAACATTTTCAGACTTTTATTGCATTAATTAATTTTTGTTGATGGCACTTATCTTATTCTGCTTAATAGAGCAAAAATATGACTCTGCTTCCTTGACCCTATGTCGCAAAAATATGACTCTGCTTCCTTGACCCTATGTCTAAATTGAGTGTGTGCCTTGTTTGTTTCTATAACATGCTTTGAGACAGACCTCTTCTTGGTTGACAGTTGGAAGTGGTAGGGCCTGGCGGACCTCCTGATGGACATGGGGACGACGAGGATGATCATCATCACTAAAAGTATACTTGGCAATTTGCTGCCGGAATAAGATCTGGTGACTGGATGAGGGGCTTTGTATTATCCTTCAAAAGTTCAAAATCATATTTATTTGGGTACTTTTCTTGAGTCTGTGGGTTTAGGTTGCACCGGCAACAACCTGTCCTTGTTGATGGTTTTTTCGGAATTTAAACTGTGGGCTAGTCATGCATCAGTGGAAACTATGGATGGTGACGGCAATACTTAATTTATTCTAGCCACTTTGATTGTTCTGCAAATGCCATAATCTACTCCAATCTTTGCTTCCACATGCATCTTTTATTAGTCTATGCTGCATGTTCGTTTTAATTTGTGACGAGCATTAATTCAAAGAATTTGGCCACTTGTATTTTCTGTTTTGACAGTCTTTCGAGTGGCTAAAACAGGCCCTTCCTTGATGGAGAATTAAAACCGAAGAGATCCCATGACGAGCTTTCCTGAACTCCATTGGGATTCCATGAGGTAAAAACTGGTGAATTCTATTGATTGGTTGACTGACTGTTTTAAACATGGCTAATATAATAAAAGTGGTAGAAGGGACTTGAAACATACTCCATTCCATCTCAAATTATTGACTCTGCAGAAACTGTGTTGTTATCTGAGGAGACTGGCGTTGAGTGTTCCATCCATGAGCCAAGGTTCATCGGTTGCTGATTAAAATTACAAAATAAAAATAAATTACCAGTATGTTTTGTTTGGTTGGTGTTTTTATTGGAGGATGAAAATGAGAGAGGTTATGTTTGTTTTTAACTTTTGAATCTAAAAATGCATATTCAATCATTACATTTTTTAAATTTGATCTCTTATTTCTCTTACTTCTGTACAGTTATTGAATACAGTTATTGAGACAAAAATATTTAAAAGCACACAGAAATATGAAAACATAGTTTTAAACTTGAACGGCGGTTAAAATTCCAATTTATTTAAATTTTTGTATTTATATGAATATGTATATAATATATAATAATAATTAAATAATATGATAATATATATGAATAATAATTAAATTTTAAAGTGTAAATATATGAAAATGCGAGTATATATGTTTATATATGTGTTTTGATTGTATTATAAATATGTATGATTATTGAATTTTGAATATCTGCATTTATATAATATAAAAATTATTAAAATTTGAAGTGTAAATGAAAATTTTATTGAGTAGAATGTTGTATTGTATAAATTTTGATGGAGGGAACAGTGATGAAAATTTAAAAATACTAAAGCATTCTTTTGCCTATTATTATCATCGTAAAGTAGAATAAGCTTGTTCCAGAGCCCAATAACAAAAGTGATCTCGTTTGTTTCATTTTATAAACTATTCATTGTTATGTAAAAATTTTATAAATTAAATATTTTATTGTATAAATTTTATTTAAATTTAAATTTAAATTTTTTAAAATTAATTAATAATTTTGTGACTATTTTACATATTTATAATAAAATCAACATCTATTTTTATAATTTTTATATTTATATTTATTTTTTATTATTTTATAAATTTATATACTATCATATTATTTAATTATTATTATATATTAAATATATATAAAATTAATTTTTTTATACATGCAAATTTTATAAATTAAATATATTTTCATCCTCGCTCAAATGACTCAAAATTTTCCCCTATATCTTAATTGGAAAATAAACATAGCTGAAACGTTTCTGCGGTCAAGAAGGGTTTTGCTTATTTTATAATTATAGTGTGTATATTTAAGTATTTTTATATCGAGAATTGTATAAAAATGAGAAAGACAGAGATAAAAAAAATATAATAATTGAGTGTATATATTTAAAGGTGGGATAATTTGAAAACAAGCAAACCTAACTTTTTGCTACGTTGCGAATAGGGGTGAGATCGAGTCGAGTCGAGCTCGAGTAGTGGTATACTCGAGCTCGACTCGACAATGTAACAATGGAGCTCGAGCTCGAGCTCGAGTCGAGCAGATGAGCTCAGCTCGAAATTAGATCGAGCAGCTCGAGCTCCAGATTGGATCGAGCTCTCGAGCTCGAGCTCAAATAGGTAAAATTAATTAATTGGAAATATATTTGTAAAATAATAAATGTCCAAAATGCCATGGGATGAAGATTTATTTACAAAATTGGCATCGAGTCGAGTTACTCGAAACTCGTCGAGTCGACACAGAGTTAACTCGAACTCGACTCGTTAAGTCACTCGAGTAGCTCGAGCTCGAACCGAGCTTTGAGTCGAGCTACTCGACGAGTCGAGTCGAGTAGCTCAATTAACTCCCAGCCCTAGTTGCGAAGACTCGTCAAAAACCGAAGCTGTGGTTCAAAGTCAAAACAAGCTATAGTTCAAAGTCTAAAGTTAAGGCATTGCACTATATTATGCGACAAAGCAATTTGGTGTGTCATTTATATTTTTATTTTTGTGCGATCTGTATTTTATCTTTTCAGTGCAAGCGTGGCCACTTGGAACGTATCGAGCTCTAAAAATCGTATCCAAAAAATAAATAATTATATACAATTTGCAACATTTTCTTTACATTCTAGAAATCTTCAATCACTCTTCGCAATTCAACTTAGTTTTTAACTTTCATGAACAAAAAATACCCTTAAGGTTGACCGACAATGTTTGAGTTTTATTTGCTGAAAATCTCAATTAATTAAAGTTACAATTGATTTAAATATTATGCATCGAAATGTAGACGTCCCTAATTCAAGTAGTTTCTTCTAAAACTAACACAAAATTACAAATTATTTAAAAATCATTTTAAAAATATTAAATATCGTGGTAAAATATATGATAAATTCTAATTTCATTTTTTTATTATTTTAATTATCTTAAATTTATTTTCCTATTTTTGTTTATTTGATTGTGCAGTTGCTATTAGACATGTATTACTTGATTAATTTTTCGAGGTCAAATCTAGAGTACAAAGCATCCATCAAAAGGTAGCGCCAGAAGTATATAGACTTCCAACAAGAACTAGAGATCATTGTAGGAAGTAACTGAGGTTGTGTTTAGATACTAATTTTGTTACACAGAAAAATTAATTCAGAAATTTATGAATAGTATAAAAATAAGAAGAAAAAAAGAGACGGAATTATTTTAATAAATAATATATTTGAAAGTTCAATTTTAATGGGATGTGAAAATGGGGGCAAATTTCAAAATTTAGGGAGCATTAGATGAGATACAGATAGAAACTATACATTGACCACAACCCCCAATCAACAGCGGAAGATAAAACAAACAGAAAACTTCATGGGTTCAGAATTGAAAATTACTAATGCTATCTATCAATTCAAACTTCATGGGTTCAGAATTGAAAATTACTAAAACGATCTATTAATTCATACAGAAAAGAAGCAACAGGAGTATCATTTGAAGTACATTACTGTTCATGGCGTCTAAAACTGGAATGCGGTCGTCTTGAAGAGCCAGGCAGATGTCTTCTAGCAGCAGACTGTCTCACCGAAGGGGCAGCTTCCCTATGATGATACCTTGATCTAGGCTCGACATATTCCCTACGATAACTTGATCCTCTTCTTGAACTTGATGGGGCATTTTCCCTGTGATCACTTGATCTTGACCTTGACAGGTTTGAGCCATTTTCCCTGTGATAACTCGGTCTTGCCCTTGAACTTGTTAGGCCATTTTCCGTGTGATGACTCCATATTGGGCTTGAAAAAGTGGAACTGTTTTGTCTATGATCACTTGACCTTTCCCTTTGATAACGTGATCTCGACCCTGAAATGTTTGTCCCATTTTCACTGTGATAAGGTCTTGACACTGAAGTAGGCAAGATATTTCCTGCTCGATTATTTGATGTTGAACCTGAATTTGTTGATAAAGCTGTCAAATGGAGTCTGTGTCTGTCGCCATTTCTTGAGCTAACAGAATCAACCATCTCTTCCTCGGGAGATGGTGAATAAAAACTAAACAAAGACACAGAAATCCCACCAAGTATTTCATCTAGCAATGTCTCATCTATGTCAGACATTGTTGGGAACTCCAAAAAGCTTTCGCCACTCCACAAGCCATCATCCCATTGTTCCCAGATAGGCCACTCATCCAAGGAATTCTCAGTATTCAACTGGTGTGCGAGTGCATCTTCAATATCCCTCTGTCGCTCCAGCGCTGCCCAATTTGATTTTTGCGTGGGACTGGCTTCTGATGGACGCTCAGAGGGGTGCTTGAGCCTAGCATGCTTCCTGAGCTCAGAATAATTTCCAATAAAACCACATGTTTCTAATGTGCAGCTTCTTGTTTTGGAGTCCATGAACTTCCGTGCAGGCTGCACAACATCCCAACCAGTTATTGCTCCCCGACAAAGAGGGCATACGAGCTCAGATTGCTGTTCTACAGATGGATTTTGTAAAGATGATGCAGCAGCTGACTTACGGAACTGATCAAGGCAATTAGAGTGCCGATAGCTTGTGTCACAGATGAAAGGACGACAACCTTTCTCCTGGGATGAACAACGTAAAAGCACAGCATTGTGTGGGTGCTCCATACATATGGGGCATCGAGTGTCTTCCCATTCTTTTTCATCCCCATCATGAGGCAAAGAGCTATCACAAATGCTGTGATCAGAAATCTTCAAGCCACAAGAATAAGGAGACATTGCAGCACAGTCGAAGGACGGTGAATTTACTCTTCTCTCTTTAGGCATTTTGAGAAGACAAGGGATTTTAAAAACTATGTTTTCTTCTGTTCTTTGAACTGCTTCCAAATGTCTAAATCGAATACCGTTGACAATATTTGTCAAGATCTGCTTGATTTCCACAAGAAACAACAGATCAATAGCTTTTTAACCAATTACTAAAACCACGTAGCACAAATTTCCTTTGACATGGGAAAAAAAATAACATGACACACATTAGGGTATGTGAACAACTACTGCATGTGAGATATCACAGGATTTTGTATTCCAATGAGATCTAAAATGAGGGATTCTTCTAAACCTGGTTCACATATCATTAATATTTTCAAAGACTTTGCTTTCAAAGCAAACACGAGATAAATAATAAAGAACAAACAAAGAAGGTAAATTCTCAAATTTAACAAGATAAACCAATTTGCTCAAGTGTAATTTGCTTTACTACAAATCAAAGAAACACCTACCCAACCCTACCACCCCCCCCCCCCGGGGAAAAAAAGGATAATCCCGACCAAGTCAACCCTACAAAATCTGATCTTCTCTCTCTAAAAATTTTTGCAAATCTAGAATTCACACGGCACAACTCAATTTTACCCAAAAAAAATAAATCAGGAATTATACTTCAAACGAACTGATAAAGATCCTTCATTCAGTATCGAAAAAATCAATTAATTATCAAAAATCAGAAACAGACTAACAAATCAAGTGTCTCAAACACTTAACCCCAAGCGATCGACCTCCAGCAACAATAACCCAGCATACTTCTCGTGAATCAAATCTAGCAGAATTCACACACAAAAGATGACAAACACACGATGACAGATCAAGCATCTCAAATCCCTGGTTAATAAAAAGCTCTAACATCCACGTACCAAAAACCCCACCCTGCCCGCCTGGAGGTAAGCGTTCGAGAACAGAATCCTCCGGAGTCCAGAAACAGAAGCCCAGAGATTCCCAGACCGCCAGGTGCTGGGTATAAAACTGAACCTCGACCGCAGAAGGTGCTATTTATAGCTGATGTTTCTAAAACTACGAAACTACCCTCACTTTGCCAAAGTGCTTTGAGGCGGTACCGCTGCAATATGACGTAAGCTAAAGACCTAATTGGTAATTTCACGCACAGAGGTAAGTCTCACTTCTAACAGCATTTAATTAATTTGACGGCCTTTTTAAATGTCTGAAGAAAATACAAAATTTACAGCACTGAAAAAGGGTCCAAAGTTCATTAATAAATTAATAGAAAAATTAACAGCTAAAGAACGTGCAATGACTTGTATCGTCGAAATTCAATAATTAGTGGTAACACTCCCTGACTATATATAATTTAAATATAATTTACTTTGAGAATAAATATATTTTTCATATCATATAAAATATTAATATGATATTATACATTTTACTTTATAATTTATTATTTAACAAGAGTTATGTATGAATGATAATAAGATGTAGAATGTTTTATATCTAATAAATTTTGATAGTGAAAGTACATTATTGAAAATTTAAATATGTGTTGGACATTTTTATAATAAAATGAGATAAAAAAAAGGAAGAAGTTTAAAGAAACAATAAAAAGAATTATAGTAAATCAAATTTTAGTTCGAAAGAATAAAAAGAAAAAAGAAAAGTGTAAAAAAGCAGTAAAGAAGTAAAATGTACATAAAGCGTAGACAATTTGGTTCAATCACATGTACAAGTAAACTACAATTTTTATGTGGATCTACTAAATTTATAATATTCTTATATAAATCAAATTAGTGGTACACATAATGAGCATCTCAGTTGAAGAAAACCAACGGGGCTATGTTTGGTAGAGGGGCATTATTGTCGGATGATATTTGATAAGAATTGTGTTGAGATGTGTCGTATATTTAGTTGTAAGTTAATTTGTTTAAATTTATGTATAAAATATATAATAATAATTAAATAAAGTAATATTATATAAGAAAAATAATTAATTTTTAGGTTATAAATATACAAATATGAGTGTCCATGCGTGTGTATATATGTATTTACTAATTTAATTATAAATAAATATATTAATTAAAAAATAATTAGTTAGCTAAATAAACAAGAAATAAAATTTTGAATTTTAATTTATATGAAAATTTAATTAAATAATATGTTTGTGACGTTAGATTTGGTGAGTTTTGATAGGTGAAAATATGTATTGCTACCTCATTTTGGAAAAAATTGAAAAATCATAAAAAAAAAAAAAGTAAAATGATACCCTTTTTTGCCCTACACCCATCTTCCCATTCCTCGTAATAATAGCCTAACAAAACAATGCAGTTATTTTATTGTTTGGGAGCATGTGTTGTCAGTTCAACAAGCAACAGCTTCTGCTTTTGTAAACATAGGCAATGTTTGACATATTCTTTGTCCAAACGCTCCGCGTAGCCGACCACTGTGTTCAGACACCAAAAAGACATTAGCAATGTTTGTTTCCATTTTACACATCAACATCACAAGCTATTATTACATTCTCTTTTATTTTATCTCATTCTCATTTTTACTTTTTATATAATTTTCAATAAAATTACACTTAAAAACACAAATTCAAAAACAAAAACTAACATTGCCATTATAACGGCAAAATACTTCCTCGCAAACCCATAACTTCACAATAAATTTAGAAATGTCAATATAAATTCGTTTCGATTTTTGGTTTTTTCTTGTAAGTTGTAGAAAGAAGAAAAATGGAAGGCCAAGGTGCCAACAAACATTTCCCCATCTGTTGGAGCTTTGTACTCTACTTGTAACTGCCATTCGAACCATCGTTTGTTGCAATGCTTAGTATAACTTATCCTCAATCAAGTTTTATAATAATTTACACATTTAGACCTCTTTTCTTCTTACTCTGTTCTTTCTTTTCCTTTTACTTTTATGTTGCTCAATAAATCTTTTCCCCACTATAATTTACACCCAAACCAAAGCACATATGTTTTTTCAAAATTCTTGGGACGTTTTCAACAAGGGATGCTGTCCTGAAAGAACGTGTCAAATCACCTTCTTGTAGCTTGCTGCTGGACGCCTTTACATGCCCTAGTTTGAATCAATTGGGAGAATATTACATCATAAGACAAAAAACACACACACACACACAACAAAATACCTGAAGAAAGCATGAACTTACTAATCTCATGTTCGGTTGAGATAAAGGTCAATAAGAAAATTAATTGGAATTCGAGAGAATAATTTAGAGGGGAAATCGAAGCATGAGAAAACCCATCTCATAAAAATAGTGAATAACGCGTACAATGTTGAGGCACTTCTTCTGTCAGAAGCTACAGCCCATTTTCTCAAAAACCTGATCAACAGATGTAGAAATAGACCCGATTGCCACCATATACAACTTCTCTCAGGGGGAGACGAACATTCCAGTATACAAACCAAAAACAGAATACAGTGGGGCAGCAACATTTAGCATCAAAAGGAACAAACGAAAAGAACGCTGTGCCAATATATAAAATAATATGCTGCTTTGTGTTCAGTATGAAACTAGGATACTCATCTGCTGATACACGGGATAATTTTTTACCATCATGATCCTCTTCTGCTTCGGCTGCCACTGATGTTTTTCAGGTGGCTCAAGTCAGTAGGATACAAGTCTCTGTGGCCGAGTGAGGCACCACTTCGAAGCCCTTGAGATGAAGTTCGTGGAGAAGCATTTGATGGGCCTTCTTTTGAAAGCTCGGATTCCAAAATATTGGCTTCTTCAGCTAGCAGTTTTAACTGTTACAGTAAAAGCCAAATATGATGTGCAAATCCAAATTGAAATGAAACAATCGAACAGGAAATCATGCTAGCAGGGCCTCTTACAAAACTTCCACTTAATGAAGGCTATGTAATGGAGGGCTCAATATTAAGGACAGGTGATGAGATCATATAATATGCCTTTTCTTATATGCCAAAGAACTCCATAAAATCCACTAACGAATGTAGATTAAGAAGAATTCAATCGATCAAGTTTACTCTAACAAGATAGATAGGCACATAGACCATTACCTGAATTTCATTCTCTCTTAAGCGATCTTGTAGAGCATTCAAGGCAGGACTCAAGCTGCAATAAGTAACATAGCAAATGTCACAAAAACACCAAGCCCAAGTTGCACACTGAATTACTTTTCTAGTTACATACCAATACTCAATCATTTTGCAGATGGACGCCTTGTACGTGGATGTGTGGTGAATGAAAGAAAGAGGATGGACTTTGCCATTCCTAAAAATGCGTGAAAATACAGTAGAAGTTAACAAACAATATCACATGTTGGCAGCAATGAAGGAAATCACAACATGGCGGTCACATGATGTCACCTCATATTTTGTGACATTGCATGGCGATATGCAGTTCTCTCCTCTTCATACATTACATGCTGAAGATTTGTAAATGAAGACAGAGGAGAATCTAGATTGACAAGGGATGACGTAGGCACAACATGAAGAGGGATTTCCTTTCTGACAAATTCTGCCCCGCTGCAAGCAATCAAAATCCCTTTAAAAATTCAATCAGAGAAATAGAAATGAGAACAGTAAATACTCCTGGGGATGCCTCAAAGTTCGTTTGTTATTTTGTTTTAATCTCATAACACTATTTCTTATCAGTCATTCTCTATACAGAAACATTATTCAGACAATGTAAACCAGAACATACTAGTAAAATGATTAGAGTACATACTCGCATTACCTCATTTCCAAATTTGACAGATGCATTGCTTCTTGCATACCTTCTGACATATCCATAGGATCCAAATCATGAATGGCATTGTTTAAACTCTTAGCATTAGAACTGTTTCCTATTTTGGCATCCGCATTTCCAAAAAAACTTCCCAAACGTGGTGATTTCCCTGTGTCCTAGCCAATCAAATGCAATTGATATACATAAGAAGTCAACCAAATCAATTGAATCCATTGATGATAAAGGAAGCATCATCATTCGTCGGAGACCAGTAATGTAATCAATAAGACCAGCATATTTGATTACAATGAAACAATAAAAAATCATTATCACAACAGCTTACAATTTTGTCTTTCAGGGCCACTAAGTATAGCTTATTGACCAAAGAAATCGGAGAGTTGCTGCAGGTAAAATAACTCAACAGAAGGGAAGCCAATTACTTAGAGAAACTACCAAAGAATGTGAGGTGATTGGGGGGGGGGGGGGGGGGGCAATTGTTCTGTCATCTCTGCTTCTTCTTTGATTTTTCTTTCTTTCTTTCTTTTTTTTTTTTCTGGACTGGCGGTGGCAGCGACTAACGGTTATGACCGATGGACGGTGACATGGAGGCACTGGGGTTTCAGCAGAGGCTGAACGGCAGCTGGCAGATGGTAGCAGTGGTGGTGTTTGGCAGTTCTTCTGCTTGCGACTGTGAGCTGCTACTTTTTCTTTTGATTTTTTTTCTTTTTTTTTTGGATTTTTGAATTTTTTTTTCAAAAACTAATTTTTTACCAAGTACCTAATTAGAATTCGATACAGCATACTCTAATACCATCTGACATGATTAGAGTGGGGGTGGTGAAAAAATGAAAAATAATTGAACCTAACCTTGAATTCTAGAGATGCAAACCATGCATCAATGTGCTTACCCAACATAGTAAAATCAAAATTGAACCTAAAATTGGATAATCAGCGTAATAGGATGGTCCCAATCGATACGCTAAAATTGATTGATATGTCACAGTCCAAATTAGCGTACTAGGGCAGTCTCAATTGATATGTTAAAATCGATTGATACGTCACATGTTATACAAAAATCAATCTTGAATGAATCAACTTGGTTATTCATGAAAGTAAGAATCACTCAGCTAAATTTCGGAAAAATAGAGTTCTCATTCCAAAGAAAACGAAACAATTCAAGAACTTTCAAATCTGTTTTTCAACTGAATAAAATAACTATTTATATTAAATCCTGACAGACCCTAATGTAAAAAGCACATATGACCTAAATTATTAATAAAGTCCAATAACAACTAAATAAATAAAATAAAACAACAATTTAAAATTTGATAGATCCCTGAATCGCGTCAGAATGCAAATAAATAAAGACTCTCTGTTGATTCAGGCATACCTTAGAATGCAGAGCAAATAAATAAAGACTCTCTGTTGATTCAGGCATACCTTAGAAGCTGCTGCATTTACCCCTGAATCTCCAGTGTCTTGTTCCATATTTTCCCCTTTGGCAGAGGCAAATGTAACTGCAGTATTGTCCGAGGAACTTATAGATGATTCAATATTTATAACAGAACTTTTTTGTATGGGGGAAAGGGAAAAAGGTTTCATTTCGTGATTCTGTTTCCCATCCAAGGACTGAAATGCAATGACTTGAATCCTTCCAACCTGTAATGATTTAAATTAAGTTAGAAAAGGAAAAAATGATAAGTTGACATAACCTCAAAAATACTTACCTTTTGAGCATCTTCACTAAAACAAGAAAATATCAACCCAATGAAGCCAGAATCCAAAAGCTGATACATTGCCTGAGTCCTCACATCTGCAGTAATCCCCCAAGACAAACATCTAATTTCCATACCAGATAGGGGTTGCATAGACCAAACACCATGAAGGGAAGAGGACACACACACACACACAAGCACTGACTTTTATCGAAACTACGAAAATGTCCATTAGGTTAAGAGATGATATTATAAGAGCCTAAACCTTTGACAAGCACGTTCCTCCAGAATACCACACACCAACAAATGGGAAAAAAACAAGGAAAAGAAAAGGCATCAACTCTAAAATCATTGGAATTTAAAATAGTTTTTAACCTGGATGCAAGATACCTCTTTTCAAAGTATCATTTCACTAGCCCAAAAGTAAGGGAATCAAATCAAGCTATGTTCTAAGGGGGGAAAAGCCGCAAGTCCTAACCTTTGACAAGCACATTCCTCCAGAATACAACACACCAACAGGGGGGGGGGGGGGGGGATACATCATAATAAAATGCATCAAAAGTAAAAGCACTGGATTTTACAACAGTTTTTTACATGGGATGCAAGATAACTTTTTTCACAATGTTGTTTTACTAACCCAAAAGGGAATCTGATCAAGATTTCTTCTAATTCTAGCACCAAATTGATTACTTACTTTACCAGAGAAAAGGACATATACAATTGATGGGTGAAGGATCAATAAAAATGTAAGTAAAGGATTTGCCGATAACAAAGGTTCTAATCCCAATCCAAAGGATCAAGATCTCTGAGACACAGGATAACCGGAAATTAATCAATAGATATTTTATAGCAAGTTTGCTGTAAGATCTTAATAGATTTGCTGCTTACTTTTCTGAGTAACATATAAGGTAATTGGAGAAATTATGTCCAAATCACTTCCCCAGAAGCATTTGACTTTATTAAAAGCTCACCAACATGAGACGGGAGGACCGTAATATGAGGATGTGAGTGATACCAGCCAATCACTCTTGTTGTGGTTCCTGTTGCCATTGTCATTCTGTGTTTTTAAGTTAACTGGAAAAAGTCACTAGCAATCAATGGAGTGAAACACTAGCCACAGTAAATGCCAACTTTTGTTATGCAAACTTTTGTTCAGACCTTGCCTATATAAAAGAAAGTGCCAATATGACAGTTAACTGTAAAAACTTTAAACAATAGTTTATCAAAATAATAAATTGCTTTGTTTTGTTAACCATTTTAGCAGACAAAATTTAATAAGCTAAAGATACAGTTCAAATATTAAATACTTGGAAAGTTTGAGCAACCGTATATTTTGGCACAGAAAAAACATAAACAAAAGGTAACAAATTCTACTTATAGAAAACATGAAAGATAAAGATTTAATATTAAAAATCCAGCTATCATCTGAATATAGATCAGAAATACTTTTGAGAAATTTTCCTTCTTCAGCAATTCATTTTGTGACCAAATTTTCAACAAAATCCTTTATGTTAAACTAAACTAAACTTCACATAAAGGATATCTCGGCATGAACTGATGCAGCAGTCAGCTGCTCTGGGTTAGTCTCTACTCTATCCTTCTGTCGATCAGATCGTGGTTGTGGAAGTGCTCCCCATATCAATGCGGTTACACTACCGTTCTTCGAATGCTGAACCAGAAACATAACGTAATCTAATTTCATTCCAGCACATGCAGAAACAAATTTGCAAAATCTTAAATTATGATGAAGCTACTATAAACCACATTTCGGAACAAAATTAACATACGAATGACAATAAATAGGGCGCCACTTAAGAATTTTCAAAGCACTCTTTAAATTCCAAGCTACATGCATTATTCTCAGAGCAAATTACAATTTTTAAAAAGAAACGTTTAAAAAGGCACCCAAAGCCTCTACTTCATAAGTTCGCGTTCCTCCTCTTTTATAAACTTAATCTAAAAATTCCCACAAAAATCACATCTTCCAACTGCAGTACAATTTTGACCAAATGAGCAACTCGAAAGCAAATTCTGTGGGACGTCAAAAAATGAATTCCAGAAAATCAACAAGCCGATAAGGCAAAACTTTACTGAACCATCTGGCGGAAACACAGGAATAGCCAGCAAAAATACAATTCTACAAAGCAAGAAGTGAGGAAACCAATTAGGTGAATTACACCAAAAACCGCCCAAAAAGAATCGTTTCGCCACACAAAACCTAATCGGAACAGAAAAAAAATAAAGGCGCGAACTTCAGGAAGCTAAACCCTACAATAATGCCTAATATCAACAAGAGAAACGGAAAATCTACAAACCTGAATATCACCAAGAAGGAGGCCCATGATCTCCTCGGTCTCGGTGGACAATGCATGGGTCAGACACATCAACCACACTTCCTCCGACATCCTCACGCTCGTCAGAGACATCGCTTCACTCGCTCTCTATACACGTATATCGATCAATATATGTGCGTCTCTCGGTATATCTACGAAGACCTTTCTCCTTGCCCGACAGTTACTGGAAAATCTAATGCTAGCTTCACTGGATTCCAGAAATGGCTTCGAGTATTTGATTTACCGCACGACGAGGCAGAAAACCAGACTAAGAGCGATGGGTTCGTTTTGGGGCTTTGTGGAAAATTGCAAACTTTTTTTGGGTTCTTTGGGACGCCGTCGTGTAAACGATCGGTGTGGTGGGGCCGCAGTTTTGATCCGCCGCACAGGCGATTCCTGGCCGTTGATTTTTTAATTGAGATTTAATTCTATTTTTCTTCCTTCAATTATATTTGGCAGCACTTTACCCCCTTTTATTAATGCAAATGTATATTGCCTATATTTTGGTGAGGAGTTTTTGTCGAAAATAATGTTTAACGGAAATTGTTTTAATATGAGTAGTATATTTTATAAAATATTTTAATAAAATAAATTATATAATTTATTTTAATATATGTATAAAATAATGATTTAATGTAATAGTTTATAAAAATAAATATTATATTTTAAACTATAAATAAAAATAAATATAAGTATACATGTGATATAATAAATATTAATTTAATTGTGAATAATTGTAATTATAATAAAGTAATTAATTAATTATATACAAGAAAAAAGAAAATTTTTAATTTAAATTTAAATAAAAATATTGTTAAACAACAGTATAAAGTTTTAGATATTATTTTAAAATTAAAAATTGGATTCCAAACATACCCATTATAGTCCACACTGAATCAACATCTATCAAGGAGCTGCGAAATTTATAAAACCCACAATTGTTGGTATATTTTACACTTATACTAAAAATTTTAAGATGCAACATTACAATAATATTTCAATATTAAATTACTTTTAAGTGTATATATTTGTTGATTTTATTTACAAGTATAAAAGGAGGTATCTTCATAAGAGGTGATGGTTATGTTTGGTTTTATTTTTCAAAAAAAAAAAAACCAAAATACACATATTTCAATTGTTGTGTTTATTTTATATTTTCTTTCTTATTTTTTTACAAGAATTTTTTAAAAATAAAAACACGAATCTAAATTTGTAAAAAAAATCGGATAATATAAGTGAAAAAAAGGATGAAATCAATTGGGGAGAGAGAGAATTGGATGGAATGACTCTAGAGTAAAACAATGCATGTTCTGTGTGTGTAATTATATAAATTTATTAGAATTATCACATTTTATAAAAATAAGTAAAAACATTGCTAAAAAATTAAAAATTATGAAAAAGTCAGATGGGTGAAAGTGCAAAAACATCAACTAAGAGAACTAGTGTTACCTGTTATATTTTCCTACTGATCTTAAACACATCCACATGGTCAATTATCTTTTTGCCCCTTTGGTTTCTTCTTGATGGCTTTGAATTTCTTATTGCCTTGCCTATTATATCCTCTCCGTCAATTCGTGCAGGAGATCTGGACAAGTGTCAAGCTTTTAATCTTGTATTAATTCTGGTTACTTTAATTTAAAATTCTGTTTTCTATTATAATTTTTTATTTCTATCAATTGAGATTTAGTTATATTTTATTTTCATTTTCAATCTAACACTCATTAATTGGTATATTATTTTTTACCATTTCCTCACACATTAAAGTGTGCTTGCACAAGTAAAAATTAATTAAATATTTCAATTTAAAATTTATTTTTTATTTGTATTAATTATAGCTGTTTAAGATTTAGAACAAATTTAAATTTTTTAATTATTTTATAACTTGACAATTGTAAATATAAATGCTACAAAAACATATTAAAACCATGTTTTATTTTATTTTTAATTTGTATTTAATTATAGTCAATCAATATTTGTGGGCGTAGATGGAAGTCAATGGTATAACTCTTATTGAATAAATAATCTTGTTACATTAATCTCATAAATGAAGCACAAATTTTTTTGTTTCTATGTATTACTTGAGAAACTACATTTTAATGCATGGGAAAAAATTGGTATGAAATACAATATACCAATTAAGAAATACTAAACTGAAAATAAAAATAAAATATACCAAATTTCAATTGACAGAAATTGAAAAAGATATAGAAAACATACTTTTAAATTAAAGTAACTGGAATTAATAAAAAAATTTAAAATTAAAAAATAGAAAAAGGGATAACTATATGTTAACACTTGTCGAGGCCTGCCTGCTGCAACTCTCTCTACCTGTCTAGTCAATGCTCTGAAAACTCTGCAAAGACTGCAACTTTTGTGGTGCTTTTATGCCGCTTCTTGATGCACAATTGCTCAAATTTTCATTTTACAGATAGTCTCTTTTGACAGTGCTGTTTGAACTTAAAGTGAGAAAATTTTCCCATTCTTCTATGTACAGAAACAATCCGCCCTTCAAAACAGGGGAAAAAAAAAACATCATTTCAACTTCATGGCTGTTATTGTTTAGTAAATTTGGCAATTCTATCATCTTCAATCTTAATAATATTTTGATATGGTTAGTTTGGGGGATTCCACTTACACATGACAAGACAGACAGGCTCCATCTTGCAAAGAGGTAGGTACCCTCTTTTTTGTCGTGGTTTTGGTGTTTGTTTCTATTAGGGACCATTCTGCACATTGATTCAATTGAATTGAAAGTAAAATTTTAATTTGACGTTAGGTATGATAATTTATAAAGTTTTAGTTTTTTGATTTAATTTTGATATTTAAGTTCGGCATATTGTTACAAACTAAATGCTCATTTATTATTTTTTCTATTAATAATGTAATTTTTTATTAACATTATTATTTTTGTTACTATAATTTGAATTTTTATTAATATTTTAATTTAATTTTTAACCTTTCTATTAATTTTGTATTTTTTATTTTTATTCCTCTTTTTTATTTTACTTTTTCTTAAAAAAAAAAAAACAAATTTGGTAATCGAAATACCCAACCAAACTAACCAAATTAATTTTGACACAAAACCAAATTGAAAAAGTCAATTTAATATTCATACCTCAATTTGGCATGCTTTTCAACTTATTATTTGATTCTGTAAGGCGTGGACCGACTCTTTCGTCTCTGAACCCTAACAATGGTCGTACATCTGATTCACTGATTCCTGCTTGATGGGTCCATCATCGGTTCCTTCACATTTTTACGTATGTCTCATTGTTGACAAAGTGGGGCGTGTGCGCTTCCACACCATTCAATCTTGCCTTAAAGTTAGTCGTGAAATGAATATGGTATATTGATCTTTAAGGAGTCAATGAGGGAATCACACTTTTATCAACTTGCGCTATGAAAGTCTGCAGTTTCATTTTCTACAGTATTTTGCTTCTGTCGCTGTAACTATTATCTGTATTCAAGTTGTGTAAAGAGACAATTTTTCTTTTTTTTTAAAGGTTTGGTTAGTTTCAATGGCCTTTGTCCTGTGCACATTTTTGTATTCGTGTGTTCCTCATTTAACCAACAAAAGTTATTTACCTTAGAAGAGGGCGATACTCGTTTTGCATTAACTTATTGTGATATTGCTCTGCAATTACCCTTTTCACCACTTACTGTTGCTGCTAAACAGAAAGAGGCAGTAAAGGAGGGAAATTTAATCAGCACCATCATGGTTCAGTTAAAATTTAATCAGCACCCTTCCTCTTTCCGATGACAAATAAATAAGTATCCACTTCTGCATTTGAATCAATCTAAGATATTAAATTTGTTTTCTCTGTTTGATCTAGGCAATTGATTCACATTTCGGCTTGTGCTTCCTATGGCTGAACTAATTCATCCAATTTTTCCCCTCTTCTTTTTTTTTTTAAGTCTGACATTTCTGGTAAGGTGGCTAAGATACTTAAGAGAAGATGCCGGAATGCATCTTTCATCCTTTAATGATCACATTATGAAATTAAGCAACACAAACTATTTATTCTAATCAGGATTTGCGTATTGCATCTCAGAAGTAGACAACAACCTGCACTCACTAGTCTTTATTTATCCTGTCGCTGTCCCTGATGATTGAAAATACGTGAGAGTTAACTGAGCTAAAGCATATATCCATGGGATTTGTACATTTGGTCCACAAAGGATCATCTGGTGGCAAGAGTTCTCTTAACTCCTCCGAAGCAACGATGATTCTGTTCAGAGTTTTCACCTCCAGAACTCGTAGTGCAATTCTTAACAATTTCTGTGCTCCTTCCGTGTCTCTTCTTCTTAATGCATCCAGTGCAGGGATCACAGTGTGTTCTGTTGTCGCCTTATCCGGCAGTATTACCTCAAAACCCTGCATGTGTAGTAGTGACACGCACCATTACATGAATCATCAGTAACTTATTGCTGTTGAGAGTAATTGGTGATTAAGGACGCGCTGTTTAAAAGATTTTTAAGTCACTGAGAAGATTCCTAGTGTTGAGACATCATTCAATTTCCAGAACTATGACATGGAAAAGTGTGTAAATAGCAGAATGTTTGGGCACTATCACTTACGACTGTGGTCAAGATTGAACGATGGTGGCTTAGCACTAGCACAGGCTTACTTTCTCTGAACCTTTTAGGATTAGAAAGGCCATGCCCTTGTGCATCTGAAACGCGGTTCTTTCTGTCAAAATACTGCCGCTATTCGTGGGTAACTTTTGAATTGGATCCGTGATAAAGTGGTTCAGGTTTGTGTGTTCCAGGAAAGCCAGCCAAACACAGTACAGTCTAGGCAATCACAGTTCAAGAACAAAGTACTCAGCAGGGAAAGGACTAGATACCTCATTTTCTTGTTTCTCCTGATACATTGCAGCAACTAAAGTTGCATTGGTGGCAAGAACGCCAATCCACGGAACATTTCCAGCTTCAATTGGCCTCTATTTTGCTTCCTTGAGCTCTTCAGTCACAAATTCGCCCGTGTGAAGAGAAGGAATAGAACATCTTCCTTCAAGCTCATCATACCAAGAATGCGATACAGTGGCTGGGCATCACAATGCAGCAAACTCCAGACTTCTCAAGAAAAACTTTTGTTTATGCCTTAAAATTTTGCTGTTGAACTGTGATCAGTGTGTGCTTGTTCTGCTTTACCAGAAAGCAAGGGAAAACAGCTTGATGGAAGCTCCTTCTTAATTGATGGATCTGAACAAAGGATAAATGACAGCCCACTTTCTTCACTGTTTATTATTTTTCTGGCAAAGCTCAAACTGGAATCAACCAGTAGACCTCCAATTATGCCTGCATCATTTGCTTGATCAGTCAGCAGACCAATGAAATTTCTACCTCTTGAAGGCCCATTTTGAGGGGAACTTCTGTTGCCGTCAGGTGGTCCTTTACCTCCTTCAGCTTGTAAAATGGTTGATGGTGGAAGTATCAACCAAAGCAAGATTGTTCTTTCCTTCACTCTGGCTTGTATCTTTACCAGCACAGAAGTTTATATTATGCTGGTGTCTGAATGAGTGGAAGCACAATGACATGCTTGTACCAAAATTTAAGACTAATGCCAAAGACAACAAAATCTCTACTTTCAGAGGTCTCAGATACAGAAATTCAAAACACACCCCAGAACAGTACAATCACAAATAGACTCGTCAGCCTCTAAACTTCAGCCAAGAATACATTCAGAACTCATAACAAAATTGAATATATTGGGAAAATAAATATCTAATTGCACTGGAAACAGTCAGATGAGGACCTGTCGTCTCTGGGCAGTTTGGTTGCATGTAGAAGAGATATGGCAAGATCTGTTCGGCAGTTGGAGTTCAACCTTGCGAGCCAACAAACCGGCTGAGGTTCTGGCAAAGCTGGCTTTTGAGAGAGCAGAGGAAGGCACAGTTCCCCGTGCAACGTCGCCATTAATCGAGGCAGATAGTCTGAGCTACCTCTCCGTTGTCTCACCTATTACTCATTTTGAGTTCTGCTATTAATAAGGCTGCGTTTTCAATATATATATATATATTACACAACAGATTTGGTTTTGTTCTAGTAATGAAAGCGCAATTATATAAATGAATTGAAATGCAAATAGAAGACATGTTGATATGTATGCGCGATTATATAAATATATTAATAATATATATTATTCATAAAATAACAAAAAAAGAAATTAAAAAGTAAATGTAGGATAAATTAAATTTGGGATAGGAGATTGGAGGAAAAAATGAATTTAAAATTTCATAGAGTGAAATATATAGGTGAATATATATATATGCATGTAAGAGTATTTTAGTAATTATAAATTTAATAACAAAAAGTGACTCTTAATCTTAAAATATAATACTAATAAATATAGCAACACTTTGTGAGTGTGTGTGAAATTATTTATGTGAATTTTTTTATATTTTAAATATTAAAGATAAAATTGTTTTTATTAAAACTATAAAAAAACATTTAAGACAAAAATAAATAAAGATCAAAAGAAATTTAAAAAAATTAGGAAAAAAAACACGGATAATGATAAATTAAAAGAAAAGGCAAAATGGAAGTGACATAAAAAATAAAAATAATCATGTAATTTTACTTGGCTGACTAAATAATAAAAATAATCATGTCATACTAGCCAAAATTTGGCGTGTACATAATTATTAATTTTCTAATTATAATAAAATATAAAATTGTTGTGTGTTTTGAAGATTTTAATAATAAAAATAAATTACAAGTTAGACTCAATATTATTTAAAAAAGAGAAAAAAATTAGATTTGAGAATTAAAATAAAAAATAAATATTAATTGAGAGTGAAAAAGAGAGAAAAAAGAATAAAAAATTGATAAAATGGGAAAATTAAATTAAATTAATAATTTAACGTTAAAGACCAAAAGCAGTTGTTATGGTCCTTTAAATTTAATAACAATGTATAGATTGATATAGATTTTCATGAAGCTCTGTAATTACATATATATTGTTTATGAGAATGTAACTCTAATTTTTATAAATGTCTCTTGAATTTTGGAAAGTAATTTATTTAATCATAGTAGCATTCACTTTAATTTACGATAGCCGAAAAATGGAGGAAACTGAAAAAGGAATTAAATGAAGAATGTAGACAATAGAATTGTGATTGGATGACAATTATGTTTGCAACAAATTTGCTACAAAAAGTTAATCGAATGGGTGTTGCTGCATCGAATGCATCATTGTTTATGGCCTTAGGATCATATCTTATAATAATAACCAATAAACGTTAATTATAACGTCTGATTGTGTTCATAATAATCGAGATGATATTATCATGATATTTATAATAATAGTCACTGATTACAATAGTAAATAAGAATAATAATGAATATTTAGTAATAACCATAATACTATTAGTAATAGTATCAATAATCAATGTACTAAAAATAATAACTTTAAATTTAGTCCTTAACTCTTTTTTCCCCATAGAATTATTATTTAAATATACATATTACATTAACGAATCGTCCAACAAATAATTAATCATCTGATTATATTTTAACACTATATGTTCACAAACAAAATATCATTTTCATATCTCATTTCTCTTAATATTTTCAATATACTCATCTTTTTTTTATTATCTAAATTATATTAGAATTTTTTTCCTCCATCTCAAATATTGAGTTATATTAGAATGTGGGTGGGTGTAAAATAATTGTATTTTACTCATTTAACACGTTTTTTAAAATAACTTTATAACTATTCTTTATCATTTTAACTCATTAAAAGTAAAGGTTATATTTGTTTTGTAATTATGCATGCTTAAAGATAAAACACTTAATAATTATTTTTTTTATTAATTTTTTATTTTTATATAATTTTTGAGATAAAACATTTAAAAACAAGTATTAAAATTTAAAAACAAACAAAGTCAAATATAATAGTATTTTTATTTTAAAATTTATTGATATTTAATTTCTTTTATACATATATATATATTTGTTTATCAATATATAAACATATTTTATTATTTTACACAACAAGTGTGCTATTGTAGCTGGCCTTAAAAAATTACCTACACAGTATCCAATTAGTCTCATTCTCTCGCGGAGTAGTTTTTAACCTACTTCCAAACACCCCCGTATAAACTTACGCCCAACCACAGTCGACATAAAAATACCCTAGTTTCTCCAAAACCCTGGCCTCGCTCGCGCAGGAATCAGAGCAACAGTTTATTTCTCTCTTTCAGCGGCGGAATTTGCCCCATATTAAAGTGTTGGTGAAATGGAGGAGATCACGGAGGGAGTGAACAAGATAAACATTGCAGAATCCCCGAAGAAGAACCGGATTCAAGTCTCGAATACTAAGAAGCCGCTTTTCTTTTATGTTAATCTCGCCAAGGTATTTATTTTTCGGTTTATGTAACTGATTCCATTTGAATTCGGAATCGAATTGAAGCCAAATAGGAGCTCTGTTATGGATTGTATTTTTTTTAATATAAGTTTGTTTTTGGTTGTGTCTAGAGGTACATGCAGCAGTTCAATGAGGTCGAGCTTTCAGCACTTGGCATGGGTAAATCTAGTTCCTATTTGCATCTTGTTGGGCGCTTTCGTTTATGCGCTGACGTGTTTTGTGTATAATCCTTCATTTGAAGGAATAGGATTTGCCTGGTTATACTTCTACTTTGCGAAATGAATTTTTGTTTTCTACTGTACTTTGTAATGTGGGTAAGACATCTCTGAGTTTCATTGATGAGCCATTTAGATTTGGAATAGTTAAGACATTGTTTCTGAAGAATCCTTTGGTTCATTTTGTTGTCTTCAGTCCTTGTTTTTGGGAATGAGGAGTTGGTGGTGGCAGTGGTCCTATGTTAGGCTGTTTTGATGCGTTGCTTTATGCTCAATAAAAGGCATAAGGTTGTTCAATTGGTTTAGGACAACTTCATTACAAACTTATAATTTCCAGTTTGTAGGGAAGTTCTTGAAATCTCTTGGTTCATGATGCTTGTCCCAATTTAGGTTGTTTTTCATATATTAATAAAGCGGCTCTGTTTCTGTTTGCTTGCTTTAACTACAGTGCTCTTCAAGCTCTATTGATAGCTGTGCTCTTCAAGCTCTATGGATAGTTGGTTTGTTGTTATTCACTTCTAATGTACCTCAAAATTATTATGACAAATTGCTGGAATTGTATGGGTGAGATATGGTTCCCTGTGGTCACATGCCAAATTATCTTCTTACACAAATTTGTGCAAGCATCCGACTCTCAGTTAGTATCTGCTCGCATTGTATGTAATTTGATCTTTTATTAACGTTGAACAATAATTTCATCAACTCTTTTTTCTTATCTGTGCTGGATATGTAAAGAAATTGTACTGAACCAACTGAATTTAAGTTGTCAATGTATAAAATAAATCTATCCTAATTGTAAATTTAGCACTCTCAATTTATATTCTGTTGTGGTCTACCAGAATCTGTTTTATGATTAATGATTATTTCAAATTTCTGTTTTGTATATCTTCGCTGATATTCTATTTTGCTTATGTTGTTGCAGCAATTTCAACAGTGGTCTCAGTTGCTGAAATTCTGAAGAACAATGGATTTGCTGCTGAGAAGAGTGAGTTTTCATAATCTTACCCATTCAATCTGCCCTGATACTCACTACAACTTCAAAAATTTGGAACACAATGTATTCTGGACATTGAATTAAATGTATCTCCGTCTAAAACATGTAGAAATTGTGACATCCACTGTGGAGATAAAGGATGATTCAAGAGGAAGACCCATCCAGAAAGCCAAGGTAAGTCTAATTACTTGGATTCTTGTGCCAGTATTATGGCGGCTCATCTTTCTAAGCTCTGTAACATGATCCTAGCTATAATGTGGGAGGATTTAGCTCCTTTTTTCCCTTTAATTTCTTTGCTGTTCCACTCCAATATTCGGCTGCATTTATTGGTAAAAAATTTGAGTTTAGACTGTGATTAATATCTTGTATGTAAAACAGATGGAATTTTTCTCTTTAATCTTGAAAGTGATATATTGTCTCTGTAGCAGACTAAAATGCCTGTATTTGTTTTGAGATAGGGATGAAATGTTCTCTAAGTTAGGCATTTTTCTGTATGAATGAATGATTTACAATATTGACTATTCATATATTTAGGAAAGGATGTAAAACCTTACACTTATCTTGTAGTACCCTCCTGCAATATCAGCCACTTTCTTTGGAATAACTGACAGCCAACTGCAATGTAATATCCTCATATAATTTACTGAATAAATTACCACTGCATCTTACATGTGGACTTGTTTTTGATACAGATTGAAATAGTACTTGGGAAAACTGCTAACTTTGACGAATTAATGGCTGCAACACTAGAGGGAGCAGAAAATGGAAATGCTGAGGAGTAGGATTTTGGGTTTTTTTTTTGGCGGGGGAGGGGGGGGTGATATACTGTATCGAGTGAGTCTTCTACAGTTGTGGATGTCTCCTTGAGTTTGAGTCATGTGGAATGGCATAAAGAGTGTTTTAACATTCGTTGTGGCTTGAACAAATTGTTCTTATGGATGGACTGTGGCTGAGGCTCGTTTCCTGCTTTGGTTTTTGTTAATCATTCTTTAAAGGGAACTTATGATATCGAGTGACATTTTAGTGGCATGGATGGCATTGTATTTTTTTTTATGGAATTTTCTAGCACTGCACACATCGAAAAGGTTGCAAATCGAATTTTCTGTACTGATGTTGAAGTCTTAAGTACCAACCACATGTGAAATCACTTGGCATACATCAAGGGTTCCCTTCGGATGATCATTGTTTATGTGGTCCATATGAACACCTTAGTCCATATTTTAACAGGATTCTTACAGGCCTCTTTGGATCTTATTAATTTCAACGTAGTTGGCAGAGAAATAGCATCTATTCCAAGTACGTTAAGTTGAAACTCAAGTAAAATTAGCAAGACGGCTCTCATCTTTCATTATTTGGTTACGAATTATCATAACAAGATTCAAAGTAGGGGGTGGAACTGCGCTTCTTGCTATAAAGAATATCATTAACTATTGAAAGGGAAAAAGACTTAAAAAGAAAATGGGCCACTTATTTGTCAAACGCATATGAGAGCCAACACTAAGTCTCCAACTTGAGTTTATCATCGCAGGTTTTCAGGAGTAAATAAATATCTAGGATAAGACAGCATAGACTGTCTGAACAACAGTCAAGGCAATTGCAATGGCTGATGAAAGGGACCATTTATCAGAGTCGTTGTGCAGAAAATAAACTCTTGACCGGGGCCATAACTTCTCGCAATAAACCCCAATTCGATCATAAACCTGCATCAGGATGCTTAGTCGGACGAGGGGGGCTGTCCGTGGCTAGCGAATTGATTGATTTGGCAGCGGCTTCGTCGTTACCGAGTGGATCCTGTATGACACCAATTGAGCGCAGCAGACTCGCGTCCTTCGCATTGCCTGTTATTAAGCGGTCTAGGAAAAGGAGGTAAGAAGTCACCTCTTTTCCTGCCCCAACCTGGAACCGTTGGTATGCCATCATGTGCCGGTACACAGTTTCGAAGTGCAAGCCTACTCTTATGAGAGGAAGCCTGAGTACTCCTCCGTGGAATGTGATATACATCAAGCTTTGTGTTCTGCTTTTCCTTGTTACAATTCTAGCCTCCCTGAGCCCTGCGGTTGTGGGGATGATACCGCCGTATCTGGTGTTTTTGCCTCTGCGTGGCCAACACTCCCTTGGGATGATGCAACTGAAAAGCATAGCTGGAGTGTTAATAAAGTATATTACTTGATTTGAACTCGATTAGGTTCGAAAAAGTTTTTAAAGTTAATTGAGTTTTGAATTCAAACTTTAACAGTCTTGTTGTTTACTTAACCTGTAATTTGAGTTTTATTAAATTGAATAGGCAAAATTTGAATAATTAGCGAACTTGACAAAAAACTGTCTTAATTGGGATGGCAAATTTAGGACGACTTAAATCTATCCCAAATTAGAGCGGCTTTAGGATAGTTTTTTGACTTCTATTTCAAAGTTGTGACAAGTTACGTGTTTTATTAAAATAATAAAGTCGTCCCAAATTTGATATGAATTTTTAGCAGTCATAAAGCTATCCTGAACTAGAAAGGTTTTGGGACGGGTTCATCACATAGTCTCAAAATCTATTCCAAATTAATTTGTTAAAATAAAACTAAAACTATCCTAGTTTTGGGATGCTTCTTCACAGGGATGACGAAGCCGTCCCAAAGTTCTCGAAAGTAACCTTTTCGCTGTCCATTCTAAAGTTGTTTCAAAATTTGGAACAGTTTTGATATGGACCTAAACTTTTGTTACAAAATCCGTCTCAAAGCTATTTCAAATTTGGCATGACTTTAGGCCAATTTAAGTATATAGTTTGTGAAAGCTGTTCCATAGTCCTCTTGAAATTGCTGAATGGAATGAGCACAAGGTCCATCCTGGAGATGTCCAAAATTCTAAGATAGTTTTAGGACGACATTTCCCTTTAATCTTAAAACCTGTCCAAAAAAATTTGTAAACAAATTACAATAAAACTGTCCTAAAGCCTTACTTTCTTTGTAACTACTACTAATTAGTCCCAAAACACAAATATAACCAAACAAGTTCTATCATTTCTACATTTGAGTGAGATTGAAATTGAAAATTTTCTCACACTTTAACCACAGGGAGGACATCATTTTTAAGTGAGGGGGTGGGACTATGATACCATGACATGGATTATTGATTTTCTTAATTAATATTCTATAAGAGTTATACCATGTGTGTGTGTGTGTGTGTGTGTGTATGTCTATGTTTTTGTTGTAGATTTGTACCTTTTTTTGAGCAATTTTTGTCTTCGGGATGAATGTGAAGGACGGGCAAGATATTATTTGTAAGATTTGTGTTGGTGTTAATTCCTATATACTTACTTTATAATTTTCAGCAAATAATATTAATAATTTTCATGTTTTGTAGTAGTGTTGGTATATATCTTTTGAGGTTGGTAATAATTAATTGTACTCTTATTGTAAGAATACAAAATTTCTCGAATTTGATGAAGTTAAAGTTCACCTATTTAAGAAAGAATTTGTTCAAAATTATTATAATTGGATCAATTACAGCGAGGCCCAATATTGCAATGCAGTGCTAAATGTAGAAACTAATATCATACCAACCCCTTCGATGTCAGAGTACTGCAGAACAACACAAGACTTTAGTTGGGAGCACTATATGGTATGTGATATAGTTAGGTATTGGAGTAGCACCCCAAAGTTTGGGATGGCTGGCCCGTCCTTAAGGGTGGGTGAGCAATAAGGTTATCTTGACTTTTCAACTACCCAATGTGGTGAAAGTATCACATTTAGTGTAAAGGATGTGGATGGAGTGATGAGTAGATTTTTTGATATATTACATGTAGCAGACCAACTACTGTACAGTGGTTGTCAAAATTTCTCACAATTGCCTACAGTTGCCTAAAGAGTGAATATTAAAGCATATCGCAGCATGTCCGAAAGTTGTTATGATAATATTTATAAAATGATTGATGAGATGCTCCCAAGTGATCATTGAATGCCTCATAATTTCTATAGTACTAAAAAGTTGATATGAGAGTTAGGTCTTCTAGTAGCGAGAATTGACTATTGCAAATTTGGTTGTATGTTGTACTAGAAAGAGAATGAAGAGTTGAAGTATTACAAATTTTGTGAAGTTGCGAGGTTTAAAGTGGGAATGACACCCTTGTCACATGAGAAACACATTCCACACAAGCGTTTGTACTACTTATCTCTTATTCTAAGGTTACAAAGTTTATGTACATCCCAGACGACTGCTAAACATATGACTTGACATGCTGCTCACAAGATAGATAGTAGTTGCATGTGTCATTACTTAAACGTTGAGGCATGGAGACATTTTGATAGGATCTATCTTGATTTTGCATCCAATCCTCATGACATGCAGTTGGATTTATGTGTTGATGGATTTGCTCCACATGGGTTATATAGGAAGACATATTCGTGCTGGCCTATTCTGGTGACACCGTATAACCTACCACCAGGAATATGCATGAAATATTCATACCTGCTTTTGATAATAGTGCTTTAAGGTTCGTCTAATCTAAACGAAGTGTGAGCACACCATACTTTACACTTCTATCTTCTCCCTTAATTGATGATGATGATACTCAACGTTTAAGTAAAATGCAAGGTGATATACCTTCTATATCGACACACAACTCTAACATACCAGCATGCTCATCTGGAGAGAGGGAAGGTCCCATTGTACTTGTTACATTAGAGACTGTTGCAACTGGCCAGTCCCAACCACAGGTGAGCAGGCTAAAATATATGACATTATGTTTATTTTAGTGAGTATAAATCTGATTCAGCATAGACATTATTAATCACGTGCACCCACAAACATAAAAAGAAATTACAATTCAATATATTTTATTATTATTGTAGATCCCAGAAAGAGGGAACAAATTCAATTAAGTCCATTACATTTGGACATTGTAATAGACCGTGGATTCGTTACACCGAGGTCCCATTAGAACGAAAATATCAATAATTTTGATTTTTCAAGGTATAAAATTTTCAATTTCCAAAGAGTAATTTGACACTTATCCTCTAATTTCCAGTTTGCAAATTCTAGTTAAAACCATATACGCTAACTTGGTTTTCTACTATGATTTGCATCCATTCCACACATATTCATAAAGCTCGTACTTTTATATCGTTATGTGCTGTCCACAAAATGAATTTAGTTGAGACCCACAGATATCACGGCAATATAATACACCTTTAAGAAAAAGGTCGTTGAGCCAATATAGAAACACTTGCATTGGACAAGCATTTTTTATACAAAAGTTGATTGGACCGTATAGGAGAAATGAGAGGAGATGTTGGGTAAGTAAGGGGAGGATACATATTGAGCAGTATGTGAAAAGACTTAGACCAATCGAGTAGTTGACAAATGGTTCAGTACAGAATTGGTTCAATAAAAAGTGGTAGGATCTTATGTTAAGTTGTTTTGTTCAATTGAGCAAATCGTTGCGATGCTTTGTGTTCACTAAAAGGCAAAATGTTGTTCAATTGGTTCAGTACAACTTCAATACAAAATTAGAATTTCCAGTTTGTACTGAACCAATTGTATTTGTGAGTTGTCAATGAACAAAATAAATCTGTCCTAATTGTAATCTCAGCACTCTCAATTTATATACTGCAGTGGTCTACCAGAATGCGTTTTATGATTAATGATTATGTCAAATTTCTGTTTTGTATATCTTTGTTGATATTCTATTTTGCTTATGTTATTGCAGCAATTTCAAGAGTTGTCCCAGTTGATGAAATTCTGAAGAACAATGGATTTGCTTTTGAGAAGAGTGAGTTTTCATAACCTTAACCATTCAGTCTGCCCTGATACTCACTGTAACTTCCAAAATTATGGAATCCAATGTATGTTCTGGACATTGAAGTAAATGTATCTTTGTTTCGAACGTGTAGAAATCTTGACATCCACTGTGGAGATAAAGGATGATTCAAGAGGAAGACCCATCCAAAAAGCCAAGGTATGTCCAATTACTGAGATTCTTGTGCCAGTATTATGGCGGCACATCTTTTTGAGCTCTCTAGCATGATCCTGGCCATAATTCCTTTGCTGCTCGACTCCAGTAATGGGCTGCATTTATTGGTAAAAAATTATTTGATTTTAGACTGTGATTGATATCTTGTATTTTAAAATAAATTGAATTTTTCTCTGTAACCTTGAAAGTGATATATTGCCTCTGTACCAGCCTGGATTTGTTTCAGAATAAGGATCAAATGTTATCTATTTCCGTATGAAAGAATGATTTAGAGTATCAGCTATTCATATATTTAAGAAGCGATGTAAAGCCTTCCACTTATCTTGTCCCCTCATGCAATATCAGCCATTTTCTTTGGAATAACTGACAGATAACTGCAATATAATATTCTCGTGTAATTTAATGAAAAAGTTACCTCTGCATCTTACATGCTGACATTTTTTCGATACAGATTGAAATAATACTTGGGAAAACAGCTAACTTCGACTAATTAATGGCTCCAACACAAGAGGGTGTAGAGGATGGAAATGCTGAGGAGTGGGATTGGGGGGAATATTATGTGTCTGAGTCTTCTACAGTTTTGGATGTGTCCTTGAGTTTGAGTCATGTAGGATGGCATAAAGAGTGTTTCGATAATCGTTGTGGCTGGAAATTTTGTAACAAATTCATCTTATGGATGTTTCATGGCCGAAGCTCTTTTTTCTGTTTTGGTTTTTGTTGATCATTCTTTAATTGGAACTTACAATACCTAGTGACATTTTAATGGCATGTACTGGATTGGTTTGTGGATCTTTCTAGATATCACACGTCAAAAAGGTTGCAAATATAATCATCTATTCTGAATTTTGAAGTCTTAACTGCCCACCATATAATGTGAATTTACTTGGCGTACACCCAGGGGTTCCCTATGGATGATCGCTGTTTATGTGGTTCATACGAACACCTCAATCCTCAACTTAATTCTTAGAACCCTCTTTGGATGTTGTTAATTACCACATGTGTTGGGAAAGAAGTAGGATCCAACCTAAATACATCGATTTCAAACTCACAAGAACAATGGGCGAGATGGCTCTCATCTTCCGTTGTTTGATTACACATTCTGATAATCAGGTTCACTAATCGCGGCTAGAAAGGCCACTTGTTTCTCAAATATAAATGAGAACCAACAAATAAAAGCGACTCCAAGTTTCCGACTCAGATATAGAAGGAAAGACACGTGGTCAATTTCAACACAACCGACCTCCAAATCACGAGGAGCAAATAAATATCAAGGTCCTTGTTTGCCGTAGGATAAGACGGCGTAGACTGTCTGAACGGCAGTCAAAGCAATAGCAATGGCTGATAAAAGGGACCATTTATCAGAGTAGTTGCGCATAAAATAAGCTCTTGACCGGGGCCAAGACTTCTTGCAATAAGCACCAATTCGCCTATAAACTTGCTCCAGACTGTCGTCGTCGAGGGTGATGTCCTTGCCTAGGGAATTGATTAATTTGGCAGCGGCTTTGTCGTTACCGAGTAGATTCTCTATGACACCGACTGAGCGCAGCAGCCTCGCATCTTTCTCATTGCCGTTTATTAAGCTGTCCAGGAAAAAGATGTAAGAACTCACCTCTTTTTCGGTCCCAACGTGGAACCGTTCGTATGCCATCACATTCCGGTACAGTGATTCAAAGCCGTCGTCTACTGTTATGACAGGAAGCTTGAGCACTCCTCCGTCGAATGTGATATCCCTCAAGCTCCGTGTTCTGCTTTTCTTTATTACAATTCCAGCCTCCCTCAGCCCTGTGGCTGTGCGGATGATACGGAAATATGTGGTGTCTTCGCCTCTGCATTGGCAACACTCCATTCTCGTGCTGCAACGGCAAAGCATCGGGATGCTGCAGCTGCAAAGCATAGCTGGAATGTTTCTAATCCATGTTCCTTGACTTAGTACTCAGTTAGACTCGAAAAGAATTGAATTTTAAACTCAAATTTTAACAATCTTGTTATTTTTTTAAACTCTAAATTGAATTTGAGTTTTATAAAATTGAGTAGGCAAAATTCAAGTGATTATCGAACTTAGAGTCATTGACACCCGTTGCCCTAGCCCCCAACGTCGCCGATTTAATGTTGTTGTTACATGACAAAATTATAAATATGTGTTTGTGTGCACGCATTTTATCCACTTCAAGAAAATATATTATTTTATCAAAATTTAATTTAAATATTTTTATTAAAAAAATTATATACATAAATCTTATCAATAATTATTAATGATTTAATATAAATTTGGTTTCATAAATTATTATCAATTTTTATATAATTAATCTTGAACTAACTAGTTGTTAGTGTTTGATGATGATCAGATAAACTCTCAATAGTAATTATTTTGAGATTCTTTTGTTTTATATATATAGATATCATACAAGAATTTGCTTTGTTCGTGTGCAATTCAAATTTACAATATAAAAGTAATTTTGGAGTATTTTTCAATTTCATTTTTTCCGCTAATATGTTTAGGTCATAAAAATTAATTAAAAAGTATAAATTAAACAATTGAACATAAATAAATTGTTTAAGACCTTAGATATATTAAACTGTTCATATGTTTCAAAATCAATATAGTATTTGATCGTTATTAATTATATTTAATACATCATTAAAAACAATTCCAATTGTCTTTTCAAAAATTCTTACGTATTTTTGGAAATAAAAATAGCTAATATTATTAGACAGTACATGAACGTTACAACCAAAAAAAATTAGGACAATTTACTATGACAAGGGAATCAAATAATTAAAAGGTCTAATTCTTCAATAATAAATAGAGAACTGTTTCCAAAATAGAAATCAATATTTTCTTAATTCTAATTATTCTTTTTAAGCTAAATAAATAAATTTTTAATAAGATTTAAATTAAATTTTTGTCAGCCCCACTTAAATTGCAAACCTGAGTCCGACGCTGGAATCTGGTGGACGCGCAAGTAAGCTCTTTCGATATACGTCTAGTATGTGAAAGCATCTGCAGAATTCCGCTAATGAAATATCCTGGAAACGTCCAAAGCCTAGGTACCGGAGAATGCGTACAATCAACACTTCTTCTCTGGATTCCTGAACGTGAAAAAGTTTCTCAAGAGAAACTACAAGGATATGGATTCGAAAATCAAAGCTTGAGGTGGTCGAATTATATATTACATGCACACCCAATTAAAATATTTGCCCGGGGACCCAATTCATATATACTAAAATATAAGAAGTGTAAATTTTATTATAGAAAATCCGTCCTTAGTCACAGATACACGGTGGACATGTATTTATGCATATGTGTGGTAACTTTTTATTCGTGGGGACAGGAGGTGGAGGATTTCGTTGGCCTTGGCCATGCATCTTTTCTATTGCAGCTAGAGAAATGCCGTGCGCTAGGAATCGATAGATGGATGCAGCGGGTGCATATATCTCAATTACCTCATTTTGCATGGAGTGGAGTTTTTGGAGAGCCAACAAGGGAATTTGATTCTCAAGAATCTGCACGTCACAAACTATATAAGGAGAAAGGTTGTCACTGTCGCCGCTGCCGAAGACAGGATCACCGCTTGGATAACCATCAGTTTGACTTGAATCATCAGTACGAGTACGCAAAAACTCCAAGATGAAGCAGCCATCCACAACCATCACTTCCAGGAACGCATCGGTGTCTTCCCACTTGGGGTCATCCAGTTGATCGTAGGCGTCTTTGAGATCTTGCGCCACAGGAGCCAAGACTTCGAAAAGGTCCTCAACGCCTTTATTTGTTCTTTTAAGGAACTGCTGGACAGCTCGATACTTGTGCTCCTCCATTGCCTTCAAACTTGCCTCGCCGTGATGATAGGGTCCAATTGATACTATGTGCGGCTTGTAAGCTGTCTCGTTCACAGCAGTGACTCTGGCAGGAAGTCTGAAGATGCAGATTTTACTCCATGCTGATGGATCTACCAAGCTTAACAGCTTCTCCTCCAATAAAACGCTTGCCTTCTTCCTTTTAAAAAGTCTCTGTTCTTCTCCCATTTTTTTTATGGATCTAGCGAAAGCAAGCTCACTTAATAACTAATTAATTACGTAATTGCATTTTTAAATGACAATGAATTCATTAGAGAATATTGTTTCATAATTATATTGCATAATAAATAGAAAATAAATAAGTTGAAAATTTACAATAGATATCAAATAAGTTAATTAATTTATGAATGATAAAACAAATGGTTGTAATAATGCACTTAATTTTTAAATGAATAATAAATTTCATATAATAATTCATCTTATATTAGTATTTATTTAGTAGTTAATTATATTTAACAAATATTACAGAGAACAAATACAAAAAAAATAGAATTACAACAATGTGATAAAATTTTAAATAAATAAATTCCATATATGAAAACTCAATAGTCTTATGAATAAATAATACGTTATATAATATTTAAAATGGATAAATTTATTACTATTAACTTTATCAGATATGTTATTATTTCATCATTATATTTTTTAAAATAACAAATTCATTGGAAGATATTTATGCCATGGCTATATTGTTTAGTAAACATAGTGAGTTAAATTTATAAATATAATTATTAATTAAATTAAAATATGAAAAAAGACACAAATAACAACATAAATGAAATTATAATAATGAACTCAAGCTTGGAAGAAATTAAGATTGACGTTTCTCATCTGAATCACATTGGATGAGCAATTCTTATTAACATAAAACATAATTTTAAAACTCAGACTATTTATTGAACCGAAAAATACACTCACTTAAGGGTTATCGATTCAACCACGATAGCACCCGTAAAATTATAATTATACTATAAATTTTATTTAATATGCTACAAAATATGTAAAAAATAATAAAAGAACAAAAATACTTAAAATCATTATACAAATAATTTTCTATTGCTATTAATGGTCAAATACAATATGCTAATACAATAAAATATTTTGTCAAATTGTAATAGAAAATTAAAATTTTTAAGGAATAACCTTTATTGCCTCCTAATATCACAAAATAGTATACCCCTGTTGGTCTATACATCACAGTTCAAACAAAGTTAAGTTTAATTTTTTTACAGTCCATTAAGATCAAAGTTAAATTTAATTTTTTATAGTCGAATATGATGGGTTAACTGAACAATGAAAAGCCCAGTTTATTTGTAGCATTATGTCCACAATCGATCAAATGCACATTAAATATATTTTGGCTGGATTATTTGTTCCTCATAGAATAAATTCACAACACCAAATGTTATCTAAGAAAAAAAGAAAACACGATTAATTTTATTCACTTGAGGCTATTTTTGGTAACACGAAAAATTAATCAACTCATAATCTTATCTTTTAGGGTTAGAAAAATATTTTCATTAATATCTGGAATGTAAAAACCAACAATACACGTGTACGTACACGTACGTGTTAAAATTAATTAATTAATCCAAAATGAAATGTCATACAGTTACAAGCTGCTGCAGGGCTGCTTTATACACACGCACACAAGTGCACATACAGTTACATGTCAAAATTAATTAATTAATTAATCCAAAATGGAATGTCAAAATCACCTGTTGAAGAGCTGCTGCTATTTACCCCTTAGTCGAAGAATGCTGCAACCCAGAAACAAACCATAAGGAGCATTGTAATAAAATAACACATGTAACAGACAGCATTTGAAGTGCAGATCTTACATTTATGGTTATTTTGCAGTTCGCACAAGTAGATTAGAAGTACGCAGAAATCGATTTGTGGTTCGTGAAAGAAATAAAGTGCTGGAACGGCGGATTAGAGGGGAATGGATAAAGGGAGTTCGGGTTTGAGTGGTGTTTAATATCCTATAGGCGGGTCATTGTACCGTCACAGATGACGTCGTCTCGCCATTTCAAAATGACGTAATAATAAATTATAATAATTATAAATTATTATATTTTTGTTTAAAATTAAAAAATTTATTTAAATAAAAGAATTTTATTTCAATAAATTGAGTTTTAAATTATAATTTTGTATAATATTTTTAAAATTTTTTATATTTGCCAATTACGTTGTAATAATAATTTATTAAAATTTAAAATTATTATAATTTTATTTAAAATAAAAAAAATTATTTAAAACAGTGAAATGACATTATAATAAATTATAATAATTTTAAATTATTATATTTTTGTTTAAAATAAGGAAATTTATTTAACTAAAGAATTTTGTTTCAATAAATTGAATTTTAAGTCATAGTCTTGTGTAATATTTTTTGAGTATTTTATATTTAGATATTTACGTTATAATAATAATTTATTGAAATTTAAAATTATAATGTTTTTTCTTTAAAATAAAAATTTTATTTATATAAAGGAACTTTTTTTTTCAATAAATTGAGTTTTAAATTATAATCTTGTACAATACTTTTTGGATTTTTTTATATTTTAACATGTACGTTACAAAAAATTTCAATTTGTAAAAAAGAAAATTAGAAATGTAGTGTTGTTTTATAAAATAAGTGATATTTTTCTTATAAATATTGTTATATAATTGGAAAAGATGTGTATTATACAAGACTATAATTTAAAATGTCATTATTTTAATCTAACTTGTTAACTTGGAGAGATACTAATTTTTTTCTTAATCTTGATATTTAGAAAATTAGATCAATGTGAAAAGAAAATTATCTCAATTTCAATTAAATAGTCGTATAAGTTTATATATTTAAACTTACATAAATTTACATAGAATTTTAAACTTACATAAATTTACAACATAAATAATGCATTATTTTGATCTAACATGCTGACTTTGAGATATACTAATTTTGTCTTAAATTTGATCTTTGAAAAATTAGACCAGAGTGAAAACAAAATGATCTCATTTACAATTAAATCGTTGTATAAATTTATGTATTTTAATTTACATAAGTTGACATATAATTTTAACCATATCTTCATCTCCACTAATTTATATTATTAAATTCATTAATTAATTTTTTTACTATAAGTTTATAATTATTTTTTTTAGTGATTAATTTAAAAAAAATAGATCTTGAAATCAACTTTTATATGAAGTTAATTTTACTTGAAAATTTAAAATTTCATAAAGTTTATACCAAAAATAATAAAATGAAGATTTTTGAAAGAGAAAAGTTACTATAACATCTTTATTATATGACATTAAGTATTATTAAATTCCATTTATGCCCTATATTTATATTCCTTTACACCATTAACAAGGATTATATCAAGTAGCTCAAAAATTATAAGAAATTACTTTAGAAACTCACACTTTTATATACGGATAGATTGACAGAAATAGATAGAGAAAAGTTCGAAAATATTTGTCAATAAGTAGGAATAATTTCCGAGCAGATTACATTAAATTACCAGAACTGGCGCTACTAAATTCAATTTAAAAGTAGAATATTTTTTATTAAGTGGGAAAACGATAATTGAAGCCAAAGCATTTAATTGATTTTTTTTGTCATATTCCGACATCTGACAGCAAGGTTTCAATTATTGCTAGTACTGTTTACGGGCGTTTTTCCCAAAGGGAAAGCCATTACGGGTCTTCTCTTTTTTCGTCAAACCGCGTGAAGGAACAGTTTTTTTAGCAATGTGGACAGCTATCTATCTGGAAATAGCATCAGTCAATTAAAGAAGGCGTTTGAGCCCAATCATCTTGAAGATTTGTTCAGCTGTAAATGAGAAATTCTTAAATAACAATAAAATTTAATGTCCAACTAAATTTCATAATTATATCGCATAATAAATAGAAAATAAATAAGTTGAAAATTTACGAATACATATCAAATAAGTTAATTACGGGCGTTTTTCCCAATGGGAAAGCCATCACGATCTCCTTTTTCGTCAAACCGCGTGAAGGTAGCATCAGTCAATTAAAGAAGGCGTTTGAGCTCAATCATCTTGAAGATTTGTTCAGCTGTAAGTGAAAAATTCTTAAATAACAATAAAATTTAATATCTAACTAAATAATTTAAATTAAATTAAATTTTATTAATTTTATTTTTTAATTTAATTATTTGATTTGCACAGTCGAACATATTGACAACTCCCGTATGTCCTTCATTATCCAATTAATACTTTTTGATATGTTAGTTGTCAGTACACCATGTTTCCAGCCTTCGTCAAAAGATAAAGCCTATTTTTCTTTATCAATTTCTTGTGAATAGTTGTAGACCTCTAAATTAATCTATTTTATATGGTTTAGGGTTTGAAAAAAAAAATTTCTCTTGGTTCTCAGCATCTACTCTCCAGCATTGATCACGTAGGTGTTAAGAATTGAAACCTTTTAAAATGTTTGCACACACATGTCAAAGACAAAATCGGTGTTGTCTTCTCGGGGCTTGGACAGTATCGATGTTCTTGACGGCAGAAAAAAGACCAGGATGTCTGTCGGATGCAAGACAAGTATATGCTCTGTCACATATAATATGTCGCTCCAGCATCTGTAAAAACCAACCCCATGATTGTGTGTATTCTTCATTTACAAAGGCATAAACAATAGGTAACACTTGCTGATTGGCATCAATAGTAACTGCAATAAGTAACTTATGACGATATTTTATGTATAAGCGCGTGCCATCTACACTAATTACCAGCCTGCAATGCTGTATCCATCGATGCAACGTCTAAAAGTTCAAAATAAATAACATAGCATCATCCTATTTAGCATCCCGGTGTTAATGTGTCTCCACTCGACAACAGTGCTTGGGTTCCATTTCAGTAGTACTCTCATGTAGGCAGGCACACTGAGTCTTCCCACGTGCCTTACACATTCTCAATGGCTCGTTTCAAGCTATACCATACCTTTGCATAGTTAATTTCATAACCATACCGATCTTTGACAAGTTGCACAATATTTTTTATCTTAATAATAGGGTTTTGACGAACCAACTCAATGAGAATTACAGCTAACTTGTTTTTATCCAAATTTGTGTGATCTATTCTTAGGTCCCCTGGGTAACAAGTGTGGGCTCCGCTTTATCTAGTAATCTTCTACAACTTCATTTCTGCCTTAAAGAAGTTTTAAGGTACCAGTCACAAGGTTCATCAACTGTAGTATGTCTACATTTAACCTTCCACATATTAGGCGTACTCTTTACCACACGGCACTCTCGCTTTGCATGTGTCGCGGAGTAATCCTTCACAACTCATTGGACATGACCCTTGTCCTTAAACACCATGTCCAAATGAAGCTCTCCTTTGTGCTCGTCATAGTACGTGCTCCATCTGCCACTATGATTTTCAGTACTGTCAATTATTATTTTTAGCCCTAGGTACAATAGCACCATTGATGGTTCTGTTACATGTCCAGGTACTGGAAAGGTTATTGAACACAAAGGCACAGTTGATGGCTCTGTCACATATTCATGTTCAATGATAGTTGAAGAGTGCATTGGCATGGTGCTCCCTTGCCCTATCACATGTCAAGGGTATGCATTGGTTGATCGGTCGGCATCTAATGCTGTTAATAGCCCTTGCATCGAATTGATATCGACTGCATCCTCATCTTTTTCATCCTTATCATCTCCCTCATCTTTATAATCTCTATGATTGATGTTAGATGTTGATCAGTATACATGCTACTCATAGGCAATGCAAAGCATCTCGCTATCATCATCTATGCAAGCCACTACTCTCGTGCCAATATTTGTTGTGGGCTGTAACGAAATACGAGACCTACCTCCATATTCTAATCCAAAATATGATATCTGTATGTTAAGATCAGGTAACATGTCACACTCCTGAATGCCCATTATGTTTGACATTGTAATGGACTGTGGATCCGTTACACCGAGGTCCCATTAGAACAAAAATAGGAATGGTTTTAACTTTTCAAAGTATGAAATTTCGAATTTTCATGGATTGATTTGACACTTATCCTCCAATTTCCAGTTTGCAAATTCTAGTTAAAACCATATACGCTAACTTGGTTTCTACTATGACTTGCATCAATTCCACACATGTTCATAGAGCTAGTACTTTTATATTGTTATGTGTTGTCCACAAAAAAAATTTAGTTGGGACCCACATATATCGCAGCAATACAATGTGCCTTTAAGAAAAAGGTCGTTGAGCCAATATAAAAATACTTGTACCGGACAAGCGTTTTTGATATAAAAGTTGATTGGACCGCATGGGAGAAATGAGAGGAGATGTTGGGCAAGTGAGGGGAGGATATATATTGAACAGCATGTGAAAAGACTTGGGTTAATTGAGCAGTTGACAATGCATCTGCATCCACTATCTATTGAAACGGTTAGATTTTAGTGTATTATACAAGTTACATTTTTATTAAAGTTCTTTTCTTTTTCTTTTGCTAAAGTTCTTCTTTTTTTTTTTTTTTATCATACATACTCTAGTACAAAGTGTCATTTATATTTGTAATGATTAGGACATGGTTTTTGAAGAATCTTTAGTTCTATTAGTCGTCCCCAATCCTTGTTTTTAGAAGTTAGGAATTGACGGTGGTAGGGTCTTATGTTAAGTTGTTTTTGTTGCAATGCTTTGTGTTCAATAGAAGGCATAACGTTGTTCAACTGGTTCAGTACAACTTCATTCAAATAAGGAATCGGATTGAACCCAAATTCGAGCTCTGTTTTGGATTGTATTTTTTTTTAATATAAGTTTTTGTGGTTGTGTCTAGAGGTACATGCAGCAGTTCAACGAGGTTGAGCTTTCAGCACTTGGCATGCGTAAAACTCGTTCTAATTTGCATCTTGTTGCGCGCTTTCGTTTATGCCCTGACGTGTTTTGTTAATAATCCTTCAGTTGAAGGAATGGGATTTGTCTGGTTATACTTCTCCTTGGCGAAAAGAATTTTTGTTTTCCACTGTGGTTTCTAATGTGGGTAAGATATCTCTGAGTTTCATTGATGAGCCACTTAGATTAGTAATAGTTAAGACATTGTTTCTGAAGAATCCTTTGGTTCTTTTAGTTGTCTCCAATCCTTGTTTTTGTAACGAGGAATTGGTGGTGGTGGTGGTGGTCCTATGTTAGGTTGTTTTGATGTGTTGCTTCAATAAAAGGCATAAGGTTGTTCAATTGGTTCCGTACAACTTCATTACCAACTTAGAATTTCCAGTTTGTAGGGAAGCTCTTTAAATCTCTCTGTTCATGATGCTTGCCTCAATTTAAGTTGTTTCTTTTGCTTGTTTAACTACAGTTCTCTTCAAGCTCTATTGATAGTTGGTTTGTTTTTCAAGTCTAATGTTCCTCAAATTATTATGATAAATTGGGGAAATTGTATAAGTCGAATATAGTTCCCTGTAGTCACTTGTCAAATTATCATCTTACAGGAAATTTGTGCAAGTATCCTACTCTCAGTTGGTATCTGCTTGCATTGTATGTAAGTTGATCTTTTATTAATCTTGAAAAATTATTTCATCAGCTGTTTTTTCTTACCTGTGCCTGATATTAACTTTGTAATGAAGTTGTAGCGAACTAATTGTATTTGTGAGTTGTCAATGTACAAAATAAATCTGTCCTAATTGTAATCTTAGCACTCTCAATTTATATACTGCAGTGGTCTACCAGAATGCGTTTTATGATTAATGATTGTGTCAAATTTCTGTTTTGTATATCTTTGTTGATATTTTATTTTGCTTATGTTATTGCAGCAATTTCAAGAGTTGTCTCAGTTGATGAAATTCTGAAGAACAATGGATTTGCTTCTGAGAAGAGTGAGTTTTCATAACCTTAACCATTCAGTCTGCCCTGATACTCACTATAACTTTCAAAATTATGGAATCCAATGTATGTTCTGGACATTGAAGTAAATGTATCTTCGTTTCGAACATGTAGAAATCATGACATCCACTGTGGAGATAAAGGATGATTCAAGAGGAAGACCCATCCAAAAAGCCAAGGTATGTCCAATTACTGAGATTCTTATGCCAGTATTATGGCGGCGCATCTTTTTGAGCTCTCTAGCATGATCCTGGCCATAATTCCTTTGCTGCTCGACTCCAGTAATGGGCTGCATTTATTTGTAAAAAATTATTTGACTTTACACTGTGATTGATATCTGGTTTCTTAGAATAGATTGAATTTTTCTCTGTAACCTTGAAAGTGATATATTGCCTCTGTACCAGCCTGGATTTGTTTCAAAATAAGGATCAAATGTTATTTATTATAGGCATTTTTCCGTATGAATGAATGATTTAGAGTATCTGCTATTCATATATTTAAGAAAAGATGTAAAGCCTTCTACTTATCTTGTCCCCTCATGCAATATCAGCCATTTTCTTTGGAATAACTGACAGAGAACTGCAATATAATATCCTCGTGTAATTTAATGAAAAATTTACCTCTGCATCTTACATGCGGACATTTTTTCGATACAGATTGAAATAATACTGGGGAAAACAGCTAACTTGGACGAATTAATGGCTGCAACACAAGAGGGTGTAGAGGATGGAAATGCTGAGGAGTGGGATTGGGAGGAATATTATGTGTCTATGAGTCTTCTACAGTTGTGGATGTGTCCTTGAGTTTGAGTCATGTGGGATGGCATAAAGAGTGTTTTGATAATCGTTGTGGCTGGAAATTTGGTAACAAATTCATCTTATGGATGTTTCATGGCCGAAGCTTTTTTTTCTGTTTTCGTTTTTGTTGATCATTCTTTAATTGGAACTTACAATACCTAGTGACATTTTAATGGCATGTACTGGATTGGTTTGCGGATCTTTCTAGATATCACACGTCAAAAAGGTTGCAAATATAAACATCTATTCTGAATTTTGAAGTCTTAACTGCCCACCACATAATGTGAATTTACTTGGCATACCCCCAGGGGTTCCCTATGGATAATCGCTGTTTATGTGGTTCATACGAACACCTCAATCCTCAACTTAATTCTTAGAACCCTCTTTGGATCTTATTAATTACCACATGTGTTGGCAAAGAAGTAGGATCCAACCTAAGTACATCGATTTAAAACTCACAAGAAAAATTGGCGAGATGGCTCTCGTCTTTCATTATTTGGTTACACATTCTGATAATCAGGTTCAATAATAGCGGCTAGAAAGGCCACTTGTTTCTCAAATATAAACGAGAACCAACAAATAAAAGCGACTCCAAGTTTCCGACTCAGAGATAGAAGGAAAGACACGTGGTCAATTTCAACACAACCGACCTCCAAATCACGAGGAGCAAATAAATATCAAGGTCCTTATTTGCTGTAGAATAAGACGGCGTAGACTGTCTCAACGCCAGTCAAGGTAATAGCAATGGCCGATAAAAGGGACCATTTATCAGAGTAGTTGTGCATAAAATAAGCTCTTGACCGGGGCCAAAACTTCATGCAATAAACACCAATTCGCTTATAAACTTGGCACAGACTGTGGTCGTCGAGTGTGATGTCCTTGCCTAGGGAATTGATTAATTTGGCAGCGGCTTTGTCGTTACCGAGTAGATTCTGTATGACACCGACTGAGCGCAGCAGCCTCGCATCTTTCGCATTGCCGTTTATTAAGCTGTCCAGGAAAAAGATGTAAGAACTCACCTCTTTTCCGGTCCCAACGTGGAACCGTTCGTATGCCATCACATTCCGGTACAGTGATTCTAAATCGTCGTGTACTGTTATGACAGGAAGCTTGAGCACTCCTCCGTGGAATGTGATGTCCCTCAAGCTCCGTGTTTTGCTTTTCCCTATTACAATTCCAGCCTCCCTCAGCTCTGTGGCTGTGGGGATGACACCGTCATATATGGTGTCTTCGCCTCTGCATGGGCAACACTCCATTCTCGTGCTGCAACGGCAAAGCATCGGGATGCTGCTGCATCTGCAAAGCATAGCTGGAATGTTTGTAATCCATGTTACTAGACTTAGAACTCAGTTAGACTCGAACAGAATTGAGTTTTAAACTCAAATTTTAACAATCTTGTTATTTATTTAAGCTCTAAATTGAATTTGAGTTCTATAAAATTGTGTAGGCAAAATTCAAGTGATTATCGAACTCAGAGTCATTGACACCCTTCATTTTTTCTGCTAATATGTTTTGGTCATACAAATTAATTAAAAAGTATAAATTAAACAACGAAACATAAATAAATTGTTTAAGACCTTAGATATATTAAACTGTTCATATGCTTCAAAATCAATATAATATTTGATCGTTATTAATTATATTTAATACATCATTAAAAACAATTCCTACATATAGTCGTTAATCAATTTAAATGTCTTTTCAAAAACTCTTAACGTGTTTTTGGAAATAAAAATAGCTAATATTATTAGACAGTACATGAACGTTACAACCAAAAAAATTAGGACAATTTACTATGACAAGGGAATCAAATAATTAAAAGGTCTGATTTTCTTCAATAATAAATAGAGAACTGTTTCCAAAATAGAAATTAATATTTTCTTAATTCTAATTATTCTTTTTAAGCTAAATAAATAAATTTTTAATAAGATTTAAATTAAATTTTTGTCAGCCCCACTTAAATTGCAAACCTGAGTCTGACGCTGCAATCTGCAGGTGGAAGCCAAAGTAAGCCCTTTCGATATACGTCTAGTATGTGACAGCATCCGCCGAATTCCGCTAATGAAATATCCTGGAAACGTTCCAGTAATGAATTATCCAGGAAACATCCAAAGCCTAGGTACCGGAGAATGCGTACAATCAACTCTTCTTCTCTGGAATCCTGAACGTGAAACATGGATACGGATTCGAAAATCAAAGCTTGAGGTGGTCGAATTATATATTATATGCACACCCAATTAAAATATTTGCCCGGGGACCCAATTCATATATACTAAAATATAAGAAGTGTAAATTTTATTATAGAAAATCCGTCCTCAGTCACAGATACGCGATGGACATGTATTTATGCATATGTGTGGTAACTTTTTATTCGTGGGGACAGGAGGAGGAGGATTTCGTTGGCCTTGGCCATGCATCTTTTCTATTGCAGCTAGAGAAATGCCGTGCGCTAGGAATCGATAGATCAATGCGGCGGGTGCATATATCTCAATTACCTCATTTTGCATGGAGTGGAGTTTTTGGAGAGCCAACAAGGGAATTTGATTCTCAAGAATCAGCACGTCACAATCTATATAAGGAGAAAGGTTGTCACTGTCGCCGCTGCCGAAGACAGGATCACCGCTTGGATAACCATGAGTTTGACTTGAATCATCAGTACGAGTACGCAAAAACTCCAAGATGAAGCAGCCATCCACAAGCATCATTTGCAGGAACGCATGGGTGTCTTCCCACTTGGGGTCATCCAGTTGATCGTAGGCGTCTTTGAGATCTTGCGCCACAGGAGCCAAGACTTTGAAAAGGTCCCCAACGCTTTGATTTGTTCTTTTAAGGAACTGAGCGACAGCTCGATACTTGTGCTTCTCCATTGCCTTCAAACTTGCCTTGTCGTGATGATAGGGTCCAATTGATACTATGTGCGGCTTGTAAGCTGTCTCGTTCACGGCAGTGACTCTGGCAGGAAGTCTGTAGATGGAGATTTTACTCCATGCTGATGGATCTCCCAAGCTTAGCAGCTTCTCCTCCAATAAAGCGCTTGCCTTCTCAAGTCCTTGTTCTTCTCCCATTTTTTTAATGGATCTAGCGAAAGCAAGGTCACTTAATTACTAATTAATTACATAATTGCATTTTTAAATAACAATGAATTCATTAGAGAATATTGTTTCATAATCATTGTGCATAATAAATAGAAAATAAATAATTTGAAGATTTACGATAGATATCAAATAAGTTAATTAATTTATGAATGATAAAACAAATGGTTGTAATAATGCACTTAATTTTTAAATGAATAATAAATTTTATATAATAATTCATCTTATATTAGTATTTATTTAGTAGTTAATTATATTTAACAAATATTACAGAGAACAAATACGAAGAAAATAGAATTACAACAATGTGATAAAATTTTAAATAAATAAATTACATATATGAAAACTCAATAGTCTTTTGAATAAATAATATGTTATATAATATTTAAAATGGATAAATTTATTACTATTAACTTTATCAAATATTTTATTATTTCATTATTATATTTTTTAAAATAACAAATTCATTGGAAGATATTTATGCCATGGCTATACTGTTTAATAAACATAGTGAGTTAAAATTTAGAAATATAATTATTGATTAAATTAAAATATGAAAAAAGACACAAATAACTACATAAATGAAGTTATAATAACGAACTCAAGCTTGGAAGAAATTAAGATTGACGTTTCTCATCTGAATCACATTGGAAGAGCAATTCTTATTAACATAAAACATTATTTTAAAACTCAGACTATTCATTGAACCAGAAAATACACTCACTTAAGGGTTATCGATTCAACCATGATAGCACCCGTAATATTATAATTATACTATAAATTTTATTTAATATGCTACAAAATATGTAAAAAATAATAAAAGAACAAAAATACTTAAAATCATTATATAAATAATTTTTCTATTGTTATTAATGGTCAAATACAATATGCTAATACAATAAAATATTTTGTCAAATTGTAATAGAAAATTAAAATTTTTAAGGAATAACCTTTATCACCTCCTAATATCACAAAATAGTATACCGCTGTTGGTCTATATATCACAGTTCAAACAAAGTTAAGTTTAATTTTTTTACAGTCCATTAAGATCAGAGTTAAATTTAATTTTTTTATAGTCGAATATGATGGGTTAACTGAACAATGAAAAGCCCAATTTATTTGTAGCATTATGTCCACAATCGACCAAATGCACATTAAATACATTTTGGCTGGATTATTTGTTCATCATAGAATAAATTCACAACACCAAATGTTATCTAAGAAAAAAAGACAACACGACCAATTTTATTCACTTGAGGCTATTTTTGGTAACACGAAAAATTAATCAACTCATAATCTTATCTTTTAGGGTCAGAAAAATATTTTCATTAATATCTGGAATGTAAAAACCTACAATGCACGTGCACGTACACGTACGTGTTAAAATTAATTAATTAATCCAACAAGCAATGTGAACGTTACTTTCGAGGAGCTGCTGCAGGGCTGCTTCATACACACGCACACAAGTGCACATACAGTTACGGGTCAAAATTAATTAATTAATTAATTAATCCAAAATGGAATGTCAAAATCACCTGTTGAAGAGCTGCGGCTATTTACCACTTAAGAACCGAGTCCAAGAATGCTGCAACTCAGAAACAAACCATAAGGAGCATTGTAATAAAATAACACATGTAACAGACAGCATTTGAAATGCAGATCTTACATTTATGGTTATTTTGCAGTTGGCACAAGTAGATTAGAAGTACGTAGAAATCGATTTGTGGTTCGTGAAAGAAATAAAGTGCTGGAACGGCGGATTAGAGGGGAATGGATAAAGGGAATTCGGGTTTGAGTGGTGTATAATATCCTATCGGCGGGAGAATATTAATGTAACCAATATCGTAGAGATGACATCCACACACGTCGTTTTCTACGACGAGATTAATTTTTTTAAAAAAATAAATAAAATATTTTATATTTTTTTCCGCATTACACAAAAATAAATACAAATAACTTCGTCTCGTCGTTTTAAACGATAAAATAACGTAATAATAAATTATAATAATTATAAATTATTATATTTTTATTTTAAATTATAATAATTATAAATTATTATATTTTTATTTAAAATAAAAAAAATTATTTAAATAAAAGAATTTTATTTCAATAAATTGACTTTTAAATTACAATCTTGTATAATATTTTTAAAATTTTTTATATTTTGAGAATTACGTTGTAATAATAATTTATTGAAATTTAAAATTATTATAATTTTATTTAAAATAGATAAAAATTATTTAAAACAGTGAGATTACGTTGTAATAAATTATAATAATTTTAAATTATTATATTTTTGTTTAAAATAAAGAAGTTTATTTAACTAAAAGATTTTCTTTCAATAAATTGAGTTTTAAATTATAGTCTTATATAATATTTTTTGAGTATTTTATGTTTAGACATTTACGTTCCAATAATAATTTATTGGAATTTGAAATTATTATATTTTTTTTAAATGAAAATTTTATTTACATAAAAGAACTTCTTTTTTTAAATAAATTTATTTTTAAATTATAATCTTGCATAATACTTTTTAGATTTTTTCATATTTTAAAATGTACGTTGCAAAAAAATTCAATTTGCAAAAAAAAAAAATAAAATTAGAAATGTAGTGTTGTTTTGTAAAAATAAGTGATATTTTTTTTATAAATATTATTATATAATTGGTTAAAAGATGTGTGTTATACAAGACTATAATTTAAAATGTCATTATTTTAATCTAACTTGTTAACATTGAGAGATACTAATTTTTTTCTTAATCTTGATATTTAGAAAATTAGATCAATGTGAAAAGAAAATTATCTCAATTTCAATTAAATAGTTGTATAAGTTTATATATTTAAACTTACATAAATTTACATAGAATTTTAATCATATCTTCATCTCCATTAATTTATATTCATAAATTCATTAATTAATTTTTTTTGTTATGAGTTTATAAATAGATCTTGAAATCAACTTTTATACGAAATTAATTTCACTGGAAATTTCAAAATATGCAAAAAATTATACCAAAAAGAATAAAATGAAGAATTTTGAATGTGAAAAGTTATTATAATAATTTTATTATGTGACATTAAGTATTATCGTATACCATTTATGTCCTACATTTGCTTTTCTTTATACCATTAGTTGAGTTATAAAATATGATACTTTTATAATTTATAAATAATGTCCAAATATATGCAACTTTCTCTCCCACACACAAGAAGAATTTAAAGAAAAAAGTATAAGAGGTCGAATAGGCCCCAACCCACGTGCTTGAAGACAAAACGGCCAGTGGGCACCAATCCGAATTAAATGTTGCCCTTCACAGATGCAGCAGTCAAATGCCCCACCCTCTTTGCTGCTCACTGTCCTTATTATGTCATCACCTTTTCATTTTCTGTTCAATAATAATAGTAACACTTCATTCATCACAATTAATGTCTATGGTGAGAGAAAAAAAACCATCCGCTCGCGCTACACAATGTTGCCCTAATTCTCGAAGTTGTTCAAAGATTGCAAGAAATCATTTTTGAAACTCACTCTTTTATATATTGAATATAGATAAATAGATAGATATAGATATAGAAAAATAAAAATATTTGTCAATACGTAGGAGTAATTTTCGAGCAGATTACATTAAAGTGCCAGTACTAATACTACTGGATTAAATTTTAAAATACAATATTTTTTTTTATTAAGTATGAAAGTAATAAAAGCCAAAAGCAATTAATTGATTTTCTTTCTCATATGGTGACATCCTCAGAACATAGCTTCAATTATTGCAAAGTGAAAGCCATCATGGGTGTGCATTCCTTTCGTCAACCGCGTGAATGAACAGATTGTTAACAAATGTGGACCTCTATCTGTCTATCTGGAAATAGCATTCATTAATCAGGACAGCGGAATCTCAACTCAATCTTGTTGAAGGTTTGCTCGGCAGCAACGGGAGAACATATAAAAAAGTTTGTAAAACTATATCATACTTATTTAACATTTTCTTTTAGATATAAAATAAATAATTTTTTTAATTTTTATTTTATATATTGATATTGAAATTCTTTTTTAGAATCGTTTTTATACAACATAAATAATGCATTATTTTGATCTGACTTTGAGAGATACTAATTTTGTCTTAAATTTGATCTTTGAAAAATTAGACCAGAGTGAAAACAAAATGATCTCATTTGCAATTAAATCGTTGTATAAATTTATATATTTTAATTTACATAAGTTGACATATAATTTTAATCATATCTTCATTTCCACTAATTTATATTTTTAAATTCATTAATTAATTTTTTTGCTATAAGTTTATAATTAATTTTTATAGTGAATAATTTAAAAAAATAGATCTTGAAATCAACTTTTATATGAAGTTAATTTTACTTGAAAATTTAAAATCTCAAAAAGTTTATACCAAAAACAATAAAATGAAGATTTTTGAATGAGAAAAGTTACTATAATATCTTTATTATATGACATTAAGTATTGTTAAATTTCATTTATGCCCTATATTTATATTCCTTTACACCATTAACAAGGATTACATTAAATTACCAGAACTGGCGCTACTAAATTCAATTTAAAAGTAGAATATTTTTTTATTAAGTGGGAAAACGATAATTGAAGCCAAAGCATGTAATTGATTTTTTTTTGTCAAATTCCGACATCTGACAGCAGGGTTTCAATTATTGCTTGTACTGCTTACGGGCGTTTTTCCCAAAGGGAAAGCCATCACGGGTCTCCTCTTTTTTCGTCAAACCACGTGCAGGAACAGATTTTTTAGCAATGTGGACAGCTATCTATCTGGAAATCGCATCAGTCAATTAAAGAAGGCGTTTGAGCTCAATCATCTTGAAGATTTGTTCAGCTGTAAATGAAAAAATCTTAAATAACAATAAAATTTAATGTCTAACTAAATAATTTAAATTAAATTAAATTAATTTTAATTTTTAATTTAATTATTTAATTTGCACAATCGAACATATTGACAACTCTCGTATTCCCTTCGTTACCCCATTAATACTTTTTGATACGTTAGTTGTCAGTACACCATGTCTCTAGCTTTCATCAAAAGATAAAGCTCATTTCTCTTTATCAATTTCTTGCAAGTAGTTGTAAACCTTTAAATTAATCTATTTTATATGGTCTATGATTTGAAAAAAAAATTTCTCTTGGTTCTCAACATCTACTCTCCAGCGTTGATCACCTAGGTGTTGAGACTTGAAAGTTTTTAAAATATTTGCACACACATGTCAAAGAAAAAATCGGTGTTGTCTTCTCGGGGCCTTGACAGCATTGATGTTGTTGACGGCAGAAAAAAGATCAGGATGTCTATCGGATACAAGACAAGTATATGCTCTGTCACATATAATATGTCACTCTAGCATCTGTAAAAACTAACCTCATGATTGTGTGTATTCTTCATTTACCAAGGCATAAGCAAGAGGTAACACTTGCTGATTGGCATCAATAGTAACTGCAATAAGTAACTTATGACGATATTTTATGTATAGGCACGTGCCATCTACACTAATGACCGGCCTGCAATACTGGTAACCATCGATGTAAGGTTTGAAAGCCCAAAATAAATAACATAGCATCATTCTATTTCGCACCCCGGTGTCAATGTGTCTCCACTCGACAACAGTGCTTGGGTTCCATTTCTGTAGTGCTCTCATGTAGGCAGGCACACTGAGTCTTCCTGCATGCCTTACACATTCTCAATAGCTCGTTTCTAACTATACCATGCCTTTGCATAAATAATTTCATAATCGTACCGATTTTTGACAAGTTGCACAATATTTTTTATCTTAATAATAGGGTTTTGACGAACCAACCCTATGAGAATTACAGCTAATTTGTTTTTATCCAAATTTGTGTGATCTATCCTTAGGTCTCCTGGGTAACAAGTGTGGGCTCCGCTTTATCTAGTAATCTTCCTCAACCCCATTTCTGCCTTAAAGAAGTTCTAAGGTACCAGTCATAAGGTTCATCAACTGTAGTATGTCTACATTTAACCTTGTACGTATTAGGCGTACTCTTCACCACACGGCACTCTCGTTGTGCATGTGTCGCGGAGTAATCCTTCACAACTCATTGGACATGACCCTTGTCCTTAAACACCATGTCCAAATGAAGCTCTCCTTTGTGCTCGTCATAATACGTGCTCCATCTACCACTGGGATTTTCAGTACTGTCAGCTATTATTTTTAGCTCTGCTAGTGAGAAGAAGGGCACAGACGGGTACAATAGCACCATCGGTGATTCTGTTACATGTCTAGGTACTGGAAAGGTTATTGAACACAAAGGCACGGTTGATGGCTCTGTCACATATTCATGTTCAGGGATAGTTGAAGAGTGCATTGGCATGGTGCTCACTTGCCTTAGCACATGTCGAGGGTATGCATTGGCTGATCGGTCGGCATCTAATGCTGTAAATAGCCCTTGCATCGAATTGATATCGACTGCATCCTCATCTTTTTCATCCTTATCATCTCCCTCATCTCTATAATCTCTATGATTGATGTCAGATGTTGATCGGTATACATGCTGCTCATGGGCATCACAAAGCATCTCGCTATCATCATCCGTGCAAGCCATTGCTCTTGTGCCAATATTTGTTGTAGGCTATGACAAAATACGAGACCTACCTCCATATTCTGATCCAAAATATGATATATGTGTGTTAAGATCAGGTAACATGTCACATACTTGAATGCCCATTATGTTTGATATTGTAATGGACTGTGAATCCGTTACACCGAGGTCCCATTAAAACAAAAATAGGAATGATTTTAACTTTTCAAGGTATGAAATTTCGAATTTCCATGGATTGATTGGACACTTATCCTCCAATTTCCAGTTTGCAAATTCTAGTTAAAACCATATACGCTAACTTGGTTTCTACTATGACTTGCATCCATTCCACACATATTCATAGAGCTCGTACTTTTATATTGTTATGTGTTGTCCACAAAATAAATTTAGTTGGGACCCACATATACCACAGCAATACAATGTGCCTTTAAAAAAAAAGACGTTGAACCAATATAGAAATACTTGCACTCAGCAAGCGTTTTCGATACAAAAGTTGATTGGACCGCGTGGGAGAAATGAGAGGAGATGTTGGGCAAGTGAGGGGAGGATATATATTGAACAGTATGTGAAAAGACTTTGGTTAATTAAGCAGCTGACAATGGATATGCTGCTGTGAAGAGTATGTATTCATAATCTTAACCATTCAATCTGCTCTGATACTCACTGCAACTTCAAAAATTTGGAATACAATGTATCTTCTGGACATTGAATTAAGTGTATCTCTGTCTAAAACATGTAGAAATCATTTAATCCACAATGGAGATAAAGGATGATTCAAGAGGACGACCCAGCCACAAAGTTAAGTCTAGTTTCTTAGAATTCTTGTGCTAGTATTTTGGCGGCACACCTTTTTATACATGCCAAATACCAGGAGAATACCCCTCTTATCACCCGATGCTTATGTTTATGCCACTCTTGTAGATGGATGCATGGGGAGTGGTAATTGTGGCTGCGCAAAGAAACTTTTTAGTGACAGAATCAACAAGGGTGTCGATCTTGGGCTTGTGGGTTACAATGCCATGATTAAGGGATACTGTTAATTTGGGATGCTGAAAGATGCAGTCTTTTGCATTAGTAAAATGACTAAAAGGACCCCATATCCAGATGAATTTACCTATTGTACAGTTATTGATGGATACATAAAGCAGAATGATTTATATGGTGCTCTAGCTATGCTTTGCCATGTAATTAAACAGAATTATGCACGAAATATTGTAACCTATCGAACAAAATAATGGCAAAAGACATTCAAAAATGGCTTTAAAATAACGTCTTGGTACAAGAAAGTTTGGCAACAACAACAATGTTGAGGAACAGGGCAGCGTCGAGTTATTTTTAACACACACGACATGAAATACGTGCAGAAGTTTCTCATGCTTTATCAACATGAAAAAGGCAACATCCACATATTGAATATGTGAAGGAATCAGATAAACAGTTTATTTCTCTCTTTCAGCGGCGCAATTTGCCCCATATTAAATTGTTGGTGAAATGGGGGCGATCACGGAGAACAAGATGAACATTGCAGAATCCCAGAAGAAGAACCGGATTCAAGTCTCTAATACTAAGAAGCCGCTTTTCTTTTATGTTAATCTCGCCAAGGTATTATTTTTCGGTTTATGTAACTGATTCCATTCAAATAAGGAATCGGATTGAACCCGAATTCGAGCTCTGTCATGGATTGTATTTTTTTTTTAATATAAGTTTTTGTGGTTGTGTCTAGAGGTACATGCAGCAGTTCAACGAGGTCGAGCTTTCAGCACTTGGCATGCATAAAACTCGTTCTAATTTGCATCTTGTTGCGCGCTTTCGTTTATGCCCTGACGTGTTTTGATTATAATCCTTCAGTTGAAGGAATGGGATTTGTCTGGTTATACTTCTCCTTGGCGAAAGGAATTTTTGTTTTCTACTGTACTTCGCAATGTGGGTAAGATACCTCCGAGTTTCGTTGATGAGCCACTTAGATTTGTAATAGTTAAGACATTGTTTCTGAAGAATCCTTTGTTCTTTTAGTTGTCTCCAATCCTTGTTTTTGTAATGAGGAATTGGTGGTGGTGACGGTGGTCCTATGTTAGGTTGTTTTGATGCGTTGCTTCAATAAAAGGCATAAGGTTGTTCAATTGGTTCGGTACAACTTCATTACGAACTTAGAATTTCCAATTTGTAGGGAAGCTCTTTAAATCTCTCGGTTCATGACGCTTGCCTCAATTTATGTAGTTTTTTATATATTAACAAAGCAGCTCTGTTTCTTTTGCTTGTTTAACTACAGTTCTCTTCAAGCTCTGTTGATAGTTGGTTTGTTATTCAAGTCTAATGTTCCTCAAATTATTATGATAAATTGGGAAAATCGCATAAGTCAAATATGGTTCCCTGTAGTCCCTTGTCAAATTATTATCTTACAGGAAATTTGTGCAAGCATCCTACTCTCAGTTGGTTTCTGCTTGCATTGTATGTAATTTGATCTTTTATTAATCTTGAAAAATTATTTCATCAGCTGTTTTTTCTTGCCTGTGCCTGATATTAACTTTGTAATGAAGTTGTACCGAACCAATTGTATTTGTGAGTTGTCACTGAACAAAATAGATCTGTCCTAATTGTAATTTTAGCACTCTCAATTTAGATACTGCAGTGGTCTACCAGAATGCGTTTTGTGATTAATGATTATGTCAAATTTCTGTTTTGTATATCTTTGTCGATATTCTATTTTGCTTATGTTATTGCAGCAATTTCAACAGTAGTCTCAGTTGATGAAATTCTGAAGAACAACGGATTTGCTTCTGAGAAGAGTGAGTTTTCATAACCTTAACCATTCAGTCTGCCCTGATACTCACTATAACTTTCAAAATTATGGAATCCAATGTATGTTCTGGACATTGAAGTAAATGTATCTTCGTTTCGAACATGTAGAAATCATGACATCCACTGTGGAGATAAAGGATGATTCAAGAGGAAGACCCATCCAAAAAGCCAAGGTATGTCCAATTACTGAGATTCTTATGCCAGTATTATGGCGGCGCATCTTTTTGAGCTCTCTAGCATGATCCTGGCCATAATTCCTTTGCTGCTCGACTCCAGTAATGGGCTGCATTTATTTGTAAAAAATTATTTGACTTTACACTGTGATTGATATCTGGTTTCTTAGAATAGATTGAATTTTTCTCTGTAACCTTGAAAGTGATATATTGCCTCTGTACCAGCCTGGATTTGTTTCAAAATAAGGATCAAATGTTATTTATTATAGGCATTTTTCCGTATGAATGAATGATTTAGAGTATCTGCTATTCATATATTTAAGAAAAGATGTAAAGCCTTCTACTTATCTTGTCCCCTCATGCAATATCAGCCATTTTCTTTGGAATAACTGACAGAGAACTGCAATATAATATCCTCGTGTAATTTAATGAAAAATTTACCTCTCCATCTTACATGCGGACATTTTTTCGATACAGATTGAAATAATACTTGGGAAAACAGCTAACTTGGACGAATTAATGGCTGCAACACAGGAGGGTGTAGAGGATGGAAATGCTGAGGAGTGGGATTGGGAGGAATATTATGTGTCTATGAGTCTTCTACAGTTGTGGATGTGTCCTTGAGTTTGAGTCATGTGGGATGGCATGAAGAGTGTTTTGATAATCGTTGTGGCTGGAAATTTTGTAACAAATTCTTCTTATGGATGTTTCATGGCCGAAGCTTTTTTTTCTGTTTTGGTTTTTGTTGATCATTCTTTAATTGGAACTTACAATACCTAGAGACATTTTAATGGCATGTACTGGATTGGTTTGTGGATCTTTCTAGATATCACACGTCAAAAAGGTTGCAAATATAATCATCTATTCTGAATTTTGAAGTCTTAACTGCCCACCACATAATGTGAATTTACTTGGCATACCCCCAGGGGTTCCCTATGGATAATCGCTGTTTATGTGGTTCATACGAACACCTCAATCCTCAACTTAATTCTTAGAACCCTCTTTGGATCTTATTAATTACCACATGTGTTGGCAAAGAAGTAGGATCCAACTAAGTACATCGATTTAAAACTCACAAGAACAATTGGCGAGATGGCTCTCGTCTTTCATTATTTGGTTACACATTCTGATAATCAGGTTCAATAATCGCGGCTAGAAAGGCCACTTGTTCCTCAAATATAAATGAGAACCAACAAATAAAAGCGACTCCAAGTTTCCGGCTCAGAGATAGAAGGAAAGACACGTGGTCAATTTCAACACAACCGACCTCCAAATCACGAGGAGCAAATAAATATCAAGGTCGTTGTTTGCCGTAGGATAAGACGGCGTAGACTGTCTGAACGGCAGTCAAGGCAATAGCAATGGCTGATAAAAGGGACCATTTATCAGAGTAGTTGTGCATAAAATAAGCTCTTGACCGGGGCCAAAACTTCATGCAATAAACACCAATTCGGCTATAAACTTGCTCCAGGCTGTCGTTCTCGAGGGTGGTGTCCTTGCCTAGGGAATTGATTAATTTGGCAGCGGCTTTGTCGTTACCGAGTAGATTCTTCATGACACCGACTGAGCGCAGCAGACTCGCATCCTTTGCATTGCCGTTTATTAAGCTGTCCAGGAAAAAGATGTAAGAACTCACCTCTTCTCCGGTCTCAACGTGGAACTGTTCGTATGCCATCACATTCCGGTACAGTGATTCAAATCTGTCCTCTACTGTTATGACAGGAAGCTTGAGCACTCCCCCGTGGAATGTGATGTCCCTCAAGCTCTTTGTTGTGCTTTTCCCTATTACAATTCCAGCCTCCCTCAGCTCTGTGGCTGTGCCGATGACACGGTCAGATGTGGGGTCTTCACCTATTACAATTCCAGCCTCCACCGGCCCTGTGGCTGCGGGGATGATACCGTCATATGTGGTGTCTTTACCTCTGCATGGGCAACACTCCATTCTCGTGCTGCAACGGCGAAGCATCGGGATGCTGCAGCTGCAAAGCATAGCTGGAATGTTTGAAATCCATGTTACTTGACTTAGAACTCAGTTAGACTCGAAAAGAATTGAGTTTTAAACGCAAATTTTAACAATCTTGTTATTTATTTAAACTCTAAATTGAATTTGAGTTTTATAAAATTGAGTAGGCAAAATTCAAGTGATTATCGAACTTAGAGTCATTGACACCCTTCATTTTTTCTGCTAATATGTTTTGGTCATAAAAATTAATTAAAAAGTATAAATTAAACAACGAAACATAAATAAATTGTTTAAGACCTTAGATATATTAAACTGTTCATATGCTTCAAAATCAATATAATAATTGATCGTTATTAATTATATTTAATACATCATTAAAAACAATTCCTACATATAGTCGTTAATCAATTTAATTGTCTTTTCAAAAACTTTTACGTATTTTTTGAAATAAAAATAGCTAATATTATTAGACAGTACATGAACGTTACAACCAAAAAAAATTAGGACAATTTACTATGACAAGGGAATCAAATAATTAAAAGGTCTAATTTTCTTCAATAATAAATAGAGAACTGTTTCCAAAATAGAAATCAATATTTTCTTAATTCTAATTATTCTTTTTAAGCTAAATAAATAAATTTTTAATAAGATTTCAATTAAATTTTTGTCAGCCCCACTTAAATTGCAAACCTGAGTGTGGCGCTGGAATCTGCAGGTGGAAACCCAAGTAAGCCCTTTCGATATACGTCTAGTATGTGAAAGCATCTGCAGAATTCCGCTAATGAAGTATCCCGGAAACGTAGCACCAATGAATCATCCAGGAAACACACAAATCTTAGGAACCGGAGAATGCGTTCAATCAACTCTTCTTCTCTGGAATCCTGAACGTGAAACAAGGATACGGATTCGAAAATCAAAGCTTGAGGTGGTCGAATTATATATTATATGCACACCCAATTAAAATATTTGCCCGGGGACCCAATTCATATATACTAAAATATAAGAAGTGTAAATTTTATTGTAGAAAATCCGTCCTTAGTCACAGATACGCGATGGACATGTATTTATGCATATGTGTGGTAACTTTTTATTCGTGGGGACAGGAGGAGGAGGATTTCGTTGGCCTTGGCCATGCAGATTCTATTGCAGCTAGAGAAATGCCTGGCGCTAGGAATCGATAGATCAATGCAGCGGGTGCATATATCTCAATTACCTCATTTTGCATGGAGTGGAGTTTTTGGAGAGCCAACAAGGGAATTTGATTCTCAAGAATCAGCACGTCACAATCTATATAAGGAAAAAGGTTGTTAATGCCGTGGCGGTCGAAGACAGGATCACTGCTTGGATAACCATGAGTTTGACTTGAATCATCAGTACGAGTACGCAAAAACTCCAAGATGAAGCAGCCATCCACAACCATCACTTCCAGGAACGCATCGGTGTCTTCCCACTTGGGGTCATCCAGTTGATCGTAGGCGTCTTTGAGATCTTGCGCCACAGGAGCCAAGACTTCGAAAAGGTCCTCAACGCGTTTATTTGTTCTTTTAAGGAACTGATGGACAGCTCGATACTTGTGCCCCTCCATTGCCTTCAAACTTGCCTTGCCGTGATGATAGGGTCCAATTGATACTATGTGCGGCCTGTAAGCTGTCTCGTTCGCAGCAGTGACTCTGGCAGGAAGACTGAAGATGGAGACTTTACTCCATGCTGATGGTTCTCTCAAGCTTGACAGCTTCTCCTCCAATAAAGCGCTTGCCTTCTCAAGTCCGTGTTCTTCTCCCATTTTTTTTATGGATCTAGCGAAAGCAAGCTCACTTAATAACTAATTAATTACATAATTGCATTTTTAAATGACAATGAATTCATTAGAGAATATTGTTTCATAATTATATCGCATAATAAATAGAAAATAAATAAGTTGAAAATTTACAGATAGATATCAAATAAGTTAATTAATTTATGAATAATAAAACAAATAGTTGTAATAATGCACTTAATTTTTAAATGAATAATGAATTTCATATAATAATTCATCTTATGTTAGTATTTATTTAGTAGTTAATTATATTTAACAAATATTATAGAGAACAAATACAAAAAAAAAAAAGAATTACAACAATGTGATAAAATTTTAATAAATAAATTACATATATGAAAACTCAATAGTCTTATGAATAAATAATATGTTATATAATATATAAAATGGATAAATTTATTACTATCAACTTTATCAAATATGTTATTATTTCATTATTATATTTTTGAAAATAACAAATTCATTGGAAGATATTGATGCCATGGCTATATTGTTTAATAAACATAGTGAGTTAAAATTTATAAATATAATTATTAATTAAATTAAAATATGAAAAAAGACACAAATAACAACATAAATGAAGTTATAATAACAAACTCAAGCTTGGAAGAAATTAAGATTGACGTTTCTCATCTGAATCACATTGGAAGAGCAATTTTTATTAACATAAAACATTATTTTAAAACTCAGACTATTCATTGAACCAAAAAGTACACTCACTTAAGGGTTATCGATTCAACCATGATAGCACCTGTAATAATACAATTATACTATAAATTTTATTTAATATGCTACAAAATATGTAAAAAATAATAAAAGAACAAAAATACTTAAAATCATTATATAAATAATTTTTCTATTGTTATTAATGGTCAAATACAGTATGCTAATACAATAAAATATTTTGTCAAATTGTAATAGAAAATTAAAATTTTTAGGGAATAACCTTTATCGCCTCCTAATATCACAAAATAGTATACCGCTGTTGGTCTATATATCACAGTTCAAACAAAGTTAGGTTTAATTTTTTTACAGTCCATTAGGATCAAAGTTAAATTTAATTTTTTTATAGTCGAATATGATGGGTTATTAACTGAACAATGAAAAGCCCAGTTTATTTGTAGCATTATGTCCACAGTCGATAAAATGCACATTAAATATATTTTGGCTGGATTATTTGTTCATCTTAGAATAAATTCACAACACCAAATGTTATCTAAGAAAAAAAGAAAACACGAGCAATTTTATTCACTGGAGGCTATTTTTGGAAACACGAAAAATTAATCAACTCATAATCTTACCTTTTAGGGTTAGAAAAATATTTTCATTAATATCTGGAATGAAAAAACCTACAATACACGTGTACGTACACGTACGTGTTAAAATTAATTAATTAATCCAAAAAGCAATGTCCAAGTTACTTTTGAGGAGCTGCTGCAACGCTGCTTTATACACACGCACACAGTGCACATACAGTTGCATGTCAAAATCACCTGTTGAAGAGCTGCTGCTATTTACCCCGTAAGAACCGAGTCGAAGAATGCTGCAACTCAGAAACAAACCATGAGGAGCATTGTAATAAAATAACACATGTAACAGACAGCATTTGAAGTGCAGATCTTACATTTATGGTTATTTTGCAGTTCGCGCAAGTAGATTAGAAGTACGTAGAAATCGATTTGTGGTTCGTGAACGAAATAAAGTGCTGGAACGGCGGAATAGTGGGGAATATATAACGGAATTAGGGTTTGAGTGGTGTATTATATCCTATAGGCGGGTCATTGCACCATTCTAAGGTTTATTATTTTTTATTCTAATTAATTTTTTAAATTTAATAAATTAATCTATTTATAATTAGAATATTAATCTAAGATGATGAGATGACATGATGAGATGACGTCAACACGTTATCTCGCCGTGTTTTTAACGGGCGTATTAGTTTTCTTTAAAAAATAAATAAAATATCTCATATTTCTCTTCGTTACGATAAAAATACAGGTAAAACGGTGAGACGCGTAATAAATTATAATAATTATAAATTATTATATTTTTATTTAAAATAAAAAAAATTATTTAAATAAAAGAATTTTATTTCAATAAATTGAGTTTTATATTATAGTCTTGTATAATATTTTTAAAATTTTTTATATTTTGACATATAATTTTAATCATATATTCATCTCCACTAATTTATATTCTTAAGTTTATTTATTAAATTTTTTGCTATAAGTTTATAATTAATTTTTATAGTGAATAATTTAAAAAAATAGATCTTGAAATCAACTATTATATGAAGTTAATTTTACTTGAAAATTTAAAATCTCATAAAGTTTATACCAAAAATAATAAAATGAAGATTTTTGAATGAGAAAAGTTACTATAATATCTTTATTAAATTCCATTTATGCCCTATATTTATATTCCTTTACACCATTAACAAGGATTATATCAAGTATCTCAAAAATTATAAGAAATTACTTTAGAAACTCACACTTTTATATACGGATAGATTGACAGAAATAGATAGAGAAAAGTTCAAAAATATTTGTCAATAAGTAGGAATAATTTCCGAGCGGATTACGTTAAATTACCAGTACTGGCGCTACTAAATTCAATTTAAGTACAGAATATTTTTTATTAAGTGGGAAAACCGGAAGCCAAAGCATTTAATTGATTTTGTTTGTCATATTCCGACATCTGACAGCAAGGTTTCAATTATTGCTGGTACTGTTTACGGGCGTTTTTCCCAAAGGGAAAGCCATCACGGGTCTCCTCTTTTTTCGTCAAACCGCGTGAAGGAACACTTTTTTAAGCAATGTGGACAACTATCTATCTGGAAACAGCATCAGTCAATTAAAGAAGGCGTTTGAGCTCAATCATCTTGAAGATTTGTTCAGCCGTAAATGAAAAATTCTTAAATAACAATAAAATTTAATGTCTAACTAAATAATTTAAATTAAATTAAATTTTATTAATTTTATTTTTTAATTTAATTATTTGATTTGCATAATCGAACATATTGACAATCCCTATATTCTCTTCATTACCGTATTAATATTTTTTGAGACGTTAGTTGTCAGTACATCATGTCTCCATTCTTCGTCAAAAAGATAAAACCCATTTCTCTTTATCAATTTCTTGCAAGTAGTTGTAGACTTCCAAATTAATCTGTTTTATATGGTATAGGGTTTGAAAAAAAAAAATTTCTCTTAGTTCTCAGCATCTACTCTCCAGCATTGATCATGCAGTTGTTGAGACTTGAAAGCTTTTAAAATGTTTGCACACACATGTCAAAGACAAAATCGTTGTTGTCCTCTCGAGGCCTTGATAGCATCGATGTTCTTAACGGCAGAAAAAAGACCAGGATGTCTGTCAGATACAATACAAGTATATGCTCTGTCACATATAATATGTCGCTCCGTCATCTTTGTTTACATTTAACCTTCCACGTATTAGGCGTACTCTTCACCACAAGGCACTCTTGCTTTGCATGTGTTGTGGAGTAATCATTCACAACTCCTTGGATATGACCCATGTCCTTAAACACCATGTTCAAATGAAGCTCTCTTTTGTGTTCGTCATAGTACATGCTCCATCTACCACTGGAATTTTCAGTACTGTTAGCTATTATTTTTAGCCCTGCTAGTGAGAAGAAGGGCACAAACTGGTACAATAGCACTATCGGTGGTTCTGTTACATGTCCAGGTACTGGAAAGGTTATTGAACACAAAGGCACGGTTGATGGCTTTGTCACATATTCATGTTCAGGGATAGTTGAAGAGTGTATTGGCATGGTGCTCGCTTGCCCTAGCACATGTCGAGGGTATGCATTGGCTGATGGGTCGGCATCTAATATTGTTAATAGCCCTTGCATCAAATTGATATCGACTGCATCCTCGTCTTGTTCATCATTATCATCTCCCTCATCTCCATAATCTCTATGATTGATGTTAGATGTTGATCGGTATACATGCTGCTCATGGACATCGCAAAGCATCTCGCTATCATCATCCATGCAAGGCACTACTCCTGTGTCAATATTTGCTGCAGGCTGTGACGAAATACGAGACTTATATGGTGTCTGCGGAGGATACCGTCATATGTGGTGTCTTCGTCTCTGCATGAGCAACACTCCATTCTCATGCTGCAACGGCAAAGCATCGGGACGCTGCAGCTGCAAAGCATAGCTGGAATGTTTGTAATCCATGTTACTTGACTTCGAACTCCGAAAAGAATTGAGTTTTAAACTCAAATTTTAACAATCTTGTTATTTATTTAAACTCTAAATTGAATTTGAGTTTTATATAATTGAGTAGGCAAAATTCAAGTGATTATCGAACTTAGAGTCCTTGACACCCGTTGCCCTAGCCCCCAACGTCGCTGATTTAATGTTGTTGTTACATGACAAAATTATAAATATGTGTTTGTGTGCACGCATTTTATCCACTTCAAGAAAATATATTATTTTATCAAAATTTAATTTAAATATTTTTTATTAAAAATATTATATACATAAATCTTATCAATAATTATTAATGATTTAATATAAATTTCGTTTCATAAATTATTATCAATTTTTATATAATTAATCTTGAACTAACTAGTTGTTAGTGTTTGATGATCAGATAAACTCTAAATAGTAATTATTTTGAGATTCTTTTGTTTTATATATATAGATATCATACAAGAATTTGCTTTGTTCGTGTGCAATTCAAATTTACAATATAAAAGTAATTTTGGAGTATTTTTCAATTTCATTTTTTCTGCTAATATGTTTAGGTCATAAAAATTGATTAAAAAGTATAAATTAAACAATGAAACATAAATAAATTGTTTAAGACCTTAGATATATTAAACTGTTCATATGCTTCAAAATCAATATAATATTTGATCGTTATTAATTATATTTAATACATCATTAAAAACAATTCCTACATATAGTTGTTAATCAAATTAATTGTCTTTTCAAAAACTCTCAACGTGTTTTTGGAAATAAAAATAGCTAATATTATTAGACAGTACATGAACGTTACAACCAAAAAAAATTAGGACAATTTACTATGACAAGGGAATCAAATAATTAAAAGGTCTAATTTTCTTCAATAATAAATAGAGAACTGTTTCCAAAATAGAAATCAATATTTTCTTAATTCTAATTATTCTTTTTAAGCTAAATAAATAAATTTTTAATAAGATTTAAATTAAATTTTTGTCAGCCCCACTTAAATTGCAAACCTGAGTCCGACGCCGGAATCTGGTGGACGCCCAAGTAAGCTCTTTCGATATACGTCTAGTATGTGAAAGCATCTGCAGAATTCCGCTAATGAAATATCCTGGAAACGTTCAAAGCCTAGGTACCGGAGAATGCGTACAATCAACACTTCTTCTCTGGATTCCTGAACGTGAAAAAGTTTCTCAAGAGAAACTACAAGGACACGGATTCGAAAATCAAAGCTTGAGGTGGTCGAATTATATATTACATGCACACCCAATTAAAATATTTGCCCGGGGACCCAATTCATATATACTAAAATATAAGAAGTGTAAATTTTATTATAGAAAATCCGTCCTTAGTCACAGATACACGATGGACATGTATTTATGCATATGTGTGGTAACTTTTTATTCGTGGGGACAGGAGGTGGAGGATTTCGTTGGCCTTGGCCATGCATCTTTTCTATTGCAGCTAGAGAAATGCCGTGCGCTAGGAATCGATAGATCAATGCAGCGGGTGCATATATCTCAATTACCTCATTTTGCATGGAGTGGAGTTTTTGGAGAGCCAACAATGGAATTTGATTCTCAAGAATCAGCACGTCACAATCTATATAAGGAGAAACGTTGTTACTGCCGTGGCGGTCGAAGACAGGATCACTGCTTGGATAACCATGAGTTTGACTTGAATCATCAGTACGAGTACGCAATACCTCCAAGATGAAGCAGCCATCCACAACCATCACTCGCAGGAACGCATCGGTGTCTTCCCACTTGGGGTCATCCAGTTGATCGTAGGCGTCTTTGAGATCTTGCGCCACAGGAGCCAAGACTTTGAAAAGGTCCCTAACGCCTTTATTTGTTCTTTTAAGGAACTGACGGACAGCTCGATACTTGTGCCCCTCCATTGCCTCGAAACTTGGCTCGCCGTGATGATAGGGTCCAATTGATACTATGTGCGGCCTGTAAGCTGTCTCGTTCGCAGCAGTGACTCTGGCAGGAAGACTGAAGATGGAGACTTTACTCCATGCTGATGGTTCTCTCAAGCTTGACAGCTTCTCCTCCAATAAAGCGCTTGCCTTCTCAAGTCCGTGTTCTTCTCCCATTTTTTTTTATGGATCTAGCGAAAGCAAGCTCACTTAATAACTAATTAATTACATAATTGCATTTTTAAATGACAATGAATTCATTAGAGAATATTGTTTCATAATTATATTGCATAATAAATAGAAAATAAATAAGTTGAAAATTTACTATGGATATCAAATAAGTTAATTAATTTATGAATGATAAAACAAATGGTTATAATAATGCACTTAATTTTTAAATGAATAATAAATTTCATATAATAATTCATCTTATATTAGTATTTATTTAGTAGTTAATTATATTTAACAAATATTATAGAGAACAAATACAAAAAAAAAAAAGAATTACAACAATGTGATAAAATTTTAAATAACTAAATTACATATATGAAAACTCAATAGTCTTATGAATAAATAATATGTTATATAATATTTAAAATGGATAAATTTATTCCTATTAACTTTATCAAATATGTTATTATTTCATTATTATATTTTTGAAAATAACAAATTCATTGAAAGATATTGATGCCATGGCTATATTGCTTAATAAATATAGTGAGTTAAAATTTATAAATATAATTATTAATTAAATTAAAATATACAAAAAGACACAAATAACAACATAAATGAAGTTATAATAATGAACTTAAGCTTGGAAGAAATTAAGATTGACGTTTCTGATCTGAATCACATTGGAAGAGCAATTCTTATTAACATAAAACATTATTTTAAAGCTCAGACTATTCATTGAACCGGAAAATACACTCACTTAAGGGTTATCGATTCAACCATGATAGCACCCGTAATATTATAATTATACTATAAATTTTATTTAATATGCTACAAAATATGTAAAAAATAATAAAAGAACAAAAATACTTAAAATCATTATATAAATAATTTTTCTATTGCTATTAATGGTCAAATACAATATGCTAATACAATAAAATATTTTGTCAAATTGTAATAGAAAATTAAAATTTTTAAGGAATAACCTTTATCGCCTCCTAATATCACAAAATAGTATACCGCTGTTGGTCTATATATCACAGTTCAAAAAAAGTTAAGTTTAATTTTTTTACAGTCCATTAGATTCAAAGTTAAATTTAATCTTTTTATAGTCGAATACGATGGGTTAACTGAACAATGAAAAAGCCCAGTTTATTTGTAGCATTATGTCCACAATCGATCAAATGCACATTAAATATATTTTGGCTGGATTATTTGTTCATCATAGAATAAATTCACAACACCAAATGTTATCTAAGAAAAAAAGAAAACACGGCCAATTTTATTCACTTGAGGCTATATTTCGATACACCAAAAATTAATCAACTCATAATCTTATCTTTTAGGGTTAGAAAAATATTTTCATTAATATTTGGAATGTAAAAACCTACAATACACGTGTACGTACACGTACGTGTTAAAATTAATTAATTAATCCAAAAAGCAATGTCAAAGTTACTTTTGAAGAGCTGCTGCGGGGCTGCTTTATACACACGCACACGAGGGCACATACAGTTACATGTCAAAATTAATTAATTAATTAATTAATCCAAAATGGAATGTCAAAATCACCTGTTGAAGGGCTGCTGCTGTTTACCACTTAAGAACCGAGTCCAAGAATGCTGTAACTCAGAAACAAACCATAAGGAGCATTGTAATAAAATAACACATGTAACAGACAGCATTTGAAGTGCAGATCTTACATTTATGGTTATTTTGCAGTTCGCACAAGTAGATTAGAAGTATGTAGAAATCGATTTGTGGTTCGTGAAAGAAAAAGTGCTGGAACGGCGGAATGGAGGGGAATGGATAAAGGGAATTAGGGTTTGAGTGGTGTATTATATACTATAGGCGGGTCATTGTACCATTACACTACAGTGCAATCAAAAACAAACCAACTATCAATGAAGCTAGAAGAGCACCGTAGTTATAAACAAAACATGGTATCAAAGAAAGTGCGCAGCGAGATGCTGCGAACTAGATTTACCCATGCCAAGTGCTGAACAACAAATTTTATTCACTTTAGGATAGGCTACATATGATTGGGAGAAACTTTTAATTGCTTACAGGAACTTGTGGCTGTCACACCTCAGGAAAACCGTGATACGACAACACCCTCGAGACTTTTATGTCAAAAATACCTAAGTCAACATGCATCAAATATATCTAAACCAAATCACTTGAATAAAAATTTTAATATAAATCCATTCCTTACATTGAAAATAAAATAATTTCAAATACTATTATTACAGTAAAAGCATTTAACTATTACATCACGTACTTTCTAATATAAGAAAAGACAAGAATCACATTCATAATCTTCAATTCCCAAGTGTAGTATCTACCAACCCTAGACATGCTCCTCTTTATAGTCATCATATGTAATAAAAAATTTAACTTATGAGCGAAATCGCTTAATATAGGGTGTACCTATTCTTTTATTAGATATGAACATAATTAAAAGTGCATCACAAAGTGTTTAAAACAACTTTTAGAAAACAAATTGCAACATTGGAATGGATGTTTATTTAACTTTTTAACTCATTAATCGTATATTTGTAATGTAAACATTCGAAATATTATTCCACTAGTAATCGGCTACACTCACCGTAAGTCTTAATCTTCAACCCTGATTAGACTGTATCTCAATTTATTTCTCGATTGGTAGAGTCATGTAATCAATCAGTTGCGCTCGCTGTGAGCCCTAGCTTTCAACTCTGATTCGATAGTACCCCAAGCTATTCTCCTAATTAGTTGGGTCAGAACTAACAAATATTCTCAATACATATATATATCCTTTCATAAACTTTCAAATTTCAAATTTAAGATATATATATTCAACAACATTTCACGAAAAATATTGACAAAATCATGCTCACATCCACACCATTTGGTGAGAAAATTTTCATAATTGCATCTACAGAGTTTAATCATGGAAGTTATAGAGTTTCAAGAAATTCATAATAAATCAAAACTTTTCAAAATAACGTGAAATATATATCTATGCCTCCTTTGCATAGTGAAACAATTGAAGACTCGTGCAACAAGAATTTGATTAAAAACAGTAATAAAATTTTAGAAAAGCAGTTGAAACATTTACAGGTAACCCACTTACTTGGAAATTAATGCCGCCTATAGAGAAGGTTTCACGATATTAGTCCCCTGTTCCTCCTAACTATCAAAATGATTCTAATTTAATCTCAATTTAACTGAAAATTTACATATTCTATGTATCCTAATTGTATGGTTCATGAAATAATCCTTTTCTATTTCGACTTTAAAATTTAAAATAGTCTCAAATTTAAATTTTCCCATTCAAAATGTTCTTTATCATCAATTTATTGGATTATGATTTCTGCAATCCACAAATTTCAATTTTCAAGCTAATTGTGATCGAGAATGTAATGAACGGTTAGAATTTTCATAAAAATATAAATCTATATTTTCTTTGCAATTAAAACTCTTAGTCAACTCATAAAAACAAACTATACTTATTTAGAAATATTTTTGCAATGATTTACAGATAATTAGAAAGATCTATGAATCTAGTTTAATATAAAATAAATCATGATTGATTGCAAGCATCTTATAGAAAGTTATGGTCATTACTCTAAAGTCACACATAATTAATCTAGTAGCCCAGAATCTATTTTTCATTCAATTCAAGGAATTAAACAGCTTTATTTTAAACTGAATATTGCGGTAATCAACATACCAATGGAAATATCTATAGAACGTTATGGCTCCTATACTAAAATCGTGTAGAATTGAATTTGCATGCGCAGAGTGCCTCATTTGATCTTTCTTGCTTTGTCTTTCACCTTTATTTGAAAAAAAAAAAAGAAAAGAAACTCTGATCCCCGCCAAATCCTAAAACCCCTTATGATGCCAGAATTAATCTTCTTTTAGGTATATTAGATGATTTTAATACTTTCTCATGAAATTCCATCAATTAGTTGTGAACATCAACCTCCGATATTTTCACTAAAGCATTGGCTAAACCTAAGCATGAGTTCTTTAAGACACTACTTGCAGTGTGTAACTTTAAATCTAGGGGGGAGTGTTAAAGATTTGATTCACAAAGTATGAAATGAATTATTTCCATAATTCCTACAACTTAGAGAGTAAGAATGTGCAAGAAAAGAAGAAATCAAGGCCTACCATAATTCTTGTTATTTTGATGGCAATTTATATTTATGATTTAATTTATTTTCATATCATATGATTCCCTAATTATGTTTGGTATTAAGTTAGGATACTATCTTATTTAAGGCTAGGTTTGGTAGTATATATATGAAATTAAATGGAGTTTAGAACAGCTAGCACCAAAAAATCAGCCAGTTACCACCTCTTTTCTTTCACTATTATAATAGTGTTAGGCTTTGTTTGGTTTATTTCTTTTATGTAGTAAAGTTTAGAGCTTTTTCCCTCAGTTCTTCTATTCCTTCAATAAATTCATAACTTTGTTTTCATATTTTTTGTATCCAAAATCCAACAGTAGATACGTATATCTTAATTACCTCATTCGACAAGGAATTGAGTCTTTCGAGAGCCAACAAGTGAATTTGATTCTCAAGAATCAGCATGTCACGCTTTATATACTGAACAACGTTGAGCCTGCCGTGGCTGTTGAAGATGGGATCACTGTCTGGATAAACATGAGTTGAAGTTCGATCAGTGTGAGCACGCAGTAACTCCAAGATGAAGCAGCCATCCGCAATAATCATTTTCAGGAATGCCTCGTTGTGTTCCCACTGGTGATGGTCCAGTTGATCGTAGGCGTCTCTGAGATCGTGCAGCACAGGATCCAAGACAAGGTCCATTGCCTTCAAATTTTCCTTGCCGTGATAATAGGGTCCAAATGACTCCACCCTTTTTTATGGGTAAAGAATTAATGTCAGAAACACATACGAGCAGTGGTTTTCGGTTTCTATGCAGTCCACACACATTTATACAACATGGCTAAATGATGCCTTAACCACAACAGAAGCGACGGACAATAAGATGGGTTTTATTTCTTCCTGTGGAGTTATGCTTGGCACCAAATGTGGTTAGTAATGGGCCGTGCCTTGGTTGTGCTTTCTTTTCTGACCTTTCTATGCAAATATCATTTTATGATTGACGTTTCTCGCGTGAAGCACATTGGAAAAGCAATTTCTTATTAACAGAAAAGAACAGAAGTCGCGCATCTACTTCACCCGTTTTATTTTCCATTGTTTACGTACGTAAAGATCCCAAGATAAAATGTCAAATATTGCAAATGTGAAGAATATATATATATATATATATATTTATTTATTTATTTGAAAATTAGCTACATAGATTATTAGTTTGCTCATTTTATAAAATTAAAACAGTCAACTTTTAAAGAATTAATTGTTATAGAAATGCACCTTAATTATGATGAAATATAAATATTGTAACAAAAATTAATATTTTTAAAGTAAAAAATTGTAAAATAATAGAAAACTGTATTCATCACTATTTAGTCACTATTTTTCTCGATTTTTGTCACGTACTAATTTAAGCATTTTAGTCACTATTCATAACTTGTATAAAACAGTTGATGATTTATCATTCTATTTCTTTTATTTTATTAATAAATAGATTTAATATGCTATTTTTTTCATATTTATCCCTCTATTTCAAAGTGAATTTATAAATTGAATAACAATTTATCATTTTGTTTTAGAATGAATATGTATCAGCTCTCATGCATCCAGATATGATATTTATATATAATCATTGTTGGGTTAACATTGATATTTTGATTTTAATGTAGAATTCACTAAAGTAAACTCCTTTGTGACTAATATATTACGAAGAAATTAAATTTTATCACCTTAACCATACTGATATAATATATCGTTTCTTGTAGTATTTTAAAAATGCTAAGATTATGACTACATTATAATTATTAATTTATAAAATTAATTAGTATATCAAATTTTTACAACTTTATGTGGAAAGAAACATGATTAATTTTTTTTTAAATATAACATTTATATCAAATTTAAGTTTTTACTTTTCTCCCAACAAGCACACATGGGGAAATCGAGGGGAGGGTTGGGACGAGGCTGGGGCAGTTGTCACACTTCAAACGAGGTATAACATGATAGCACTTTTAAAACTGTTTAATTCAAAAATGACAAAGCCAAAAGATACAAAGTGCACTAAATTAATGAAAACTAATTATTAAAAGTAAAGAATGTTATTACAACAAAGTAAAATAAAATGTTTACACTCAGTTACATTATATGACACTTTCCATCATTCCATGGGCCCCAAAACATGTCATTCTCTTTACTGTTGACTGTCTCAATTGCAAAGTTTATAAGGGCGAGTGATTTATTACCCCATAAATAGTTTCACCTTTTTTAACTGATTTGAGAACCAATAGTTGTAAATCAAACATAGTCAATCATAATTCCTTATTTACAAATAATCGCACATAATTCATTTCAAATACATTTTCTCAAAATAACGTTGCTATGATTATTACAAAATCACTTGGAATGATTTCACGCAACAAGGTTGAATGATGCATAAATTCAATTGACATTCATATTTATTTGCTCGTCATAAATTAGTCTACCAATGACATTACAGCTAAACAAATATAATCTCAATTAAATAGGGTCAAAACAACCTTCTTATATTAATTTACAACCTCTATTGAAAGGGTTAAGACAGTTTTTATACCTATTGGAGGATCAATGCTTATTCTTTTACATTGGTCTTGTAACTATTAGGAGCAAAGAATTTCATAATCATGCACATAATGAAATAACATAAAATTTACAAGTGAAAAGATTTAATTTGCACTCACATCCAAAATTTTCATAATAAATAAAATCTATTTTTATCTCGTAGCAAACAAAAGAATTATAGTAATAGAAAAGAAACCATTTGCGAACACAATCAATATTTTTATGAACAAGAAACAAAAAAAGAACATATTCATACAATTAAAATCCAATTTGCATAGAATAATAGAAAGATAATTTCATTTTAAAAGAATAACAGATTGGGTTTATCTCATAGTAGCTCAATTGGACACTGGATTTGCTCCCTCAAATTCCTATTGACACCAAAATAATTTTAAAAATCTAACTCTTAAATAATTATCTCTTTCTTAGTCTCTAAAATTATATATTTACTTAATTAGTTTAGATTATTAAATTCGCAATTAATTTCTTAGTTAAGCAATCTAATTTTTTATTCCTTAACTACTAAACATGATAATGACTATAAATTTATATATATATTCTTGATTTATATCTTAAACACTAGATATAACCTTTGATAACATATGCAAAATCGTGAGAGGAGTGATTACTTGGCTTCCAATGATTTGTCGTTCAATTCTAACCACCTCATATTCCTTAAACTAATGAGTGTACTATATTCATGTAAATGTATTAAAACAAGGATGTTTTTTTTTAGTGATTAAACAGTGTAAATGTAGTCTTACCACAAGTTCGTAGTCTTGTATTATAGAAGCTGGTTCACACATAACTACACCTTAAATATATTAGAATTTTCTCTCTTTTCCCCACTCTCCAATCCTAACGTGCCGAGTACAATCTCAGATTTTCTTCACGAGGTTTTCTACATCTGAGAAAGATCAGTTTGACTACAAATTATATGCAGGGAAGAGGGTAAGGCAATAAGGCCATCATCACGTCTTTCTTTTTTTGATATATGTATGTACACATACGCATTTCAACATCACTTCTTACTACATAATGTCTGGGCATGCTAATGAAAACAAAGTGGTGAAATGAGCTTTCCTCCCCTCACGCACAAACACATTTATATCCCTATAAGTATATTTATATATGAGTGTAGAATTAACACAACACACCCACACACATGCATCTACATTTATATATATATATATATATATATATATATGTTCGTATTCTTCCTCGATCCAGTATTGTGTTCAATCATGCGTATATTTAATCTTGAATTGCGAATCTAAGAACAGATAGTTTAAGTTGGTAATAAATAAAAATAACAACATACTTTAAATACTTGCAAAAGTCAAAATGTGGTATTCTTTGTTCAATCACACAACCCCTTGTTCGTCTAAAAATCTTAAATCTTGAAAAGTTTCACCTATGTACATGCATGGTTGCCTAGTCTTCTCAGGATTTTCTACAAACTGAAACTCCATTTACCGATGGGATCCTTGAAAAAAAAAAGTTATTATTTAAGCATGGATTTAAGTAGGGGATTAGTGCCTTTGGAAAGTGAAACTAAGAATAGAAAATACATAAAATATATGTTCATGGTCTAGCAAATCCAACAAATATGCGAATATATATTATACAAATATGGTAAAATTGCTGGAGTGGTGATAGGGGATGGGGCAAGAAATGTTTGATAATAAGTTGCAACTAAATGAAAGTAACAACGTACCTTAAGCACTTACAGAGGTCAACATGTGGTGTTCTTAGTTCAATCATACAACCCTTATTCATCTAAAAATATTAAAATTTGAAAGGTTTCACACCTATACGTGAATGGGTTACCTAATCTTCTCAGGAATTTCTGCATATTGAAACTCCATTTACCGATGGGATCGGTGTCCTTGATAAAAAATAAGTAATGGGGATTTAAGCAAGGGTGTCTTTGAAAGGAAAAATTAAGAATATATGTTTCTATGTATGTATGTAATATATACATGTTCTAGAAAATCCAACAAATGCGCATATATATATATATATATTATACATATATTGGAATATTGCAAAAGTGGGGTGATAGGCATTGGAACAAGGACATGGATAGATGTTTAATAATAGGGCCGGGGGCAGGGGAAGACCCATCCCCACCCCACGGCCATTTGCCAAGCATCATAGAGTTTCTACTAACACTGGCAAGCAATATCTAAAACATGGTTTTACAGGAACTTTTACACCATGTACATTGCCTCTACTGTAGATTGATTGAACATTCCGAATATCAATACCATACAAAAATTACATGAATAGAGCACAAAGACCTGTAAATACAATTTGCTTTGTCGAAATCCCTGACATCAACCACAAGCAAAGATGCCATGTCAACAGGTGCTGCACTCTATATACATGGAGATCTCTGAAATTACACATTACTCCACAGAAGGTGCGCCTTACTCCCCAAGAGAAGGCCCCAAAGCAGTAAAAGGACTTCCACGAATCATGAATCACTATCCGGCACCATAACCATTGTCATTTAATCCAAGTATACACCGTGACACCGCAATCAATTTATAACCTGTATCCTGCAAAACAATTCATCCAGCAACATCCTTACTTGTTAGATCCTCCATGATGGCAAAAGGCCACAAGCTAGTTAACGTAAGAAGTGAAGTAACAAATACAATCAAAGAAAATTGCATGATAATGAAGAATTAGGATATGCCAGAATAAGTAGTTAATGAAGCTCACGCAGCATCTGTGGATGTTGTCTGCTTTTTGCATGTCTTCAGAGGATTTGTTAAATGACTAAGCAGAGAGCTGTATCTTGGGCATATGATAAATTAGTCAGGGGACAAATCTTCAACAGAATGCCCACCTCATTATCTGACCAAATATGGTGGTGCTGATGTCTTATATCCAAATCCTAGTTTGCAGTTACTTCAAGTGGGGACCTGCGGGGCAGTCACAAAATCAGTCATCTGCATCAAGACTGCCGTACACGCCCATTATATGTCCCGATGTGCCAGAGAGTTGAAAGTTTCAACAATAAATCATGATGGAATTAGCTACGGTTGATGACAGGATTCTATCAATAAGTACTCCTACCGTGATATCCGGTAACCTCTATAATAAGCAACCTAAAGCATTCAGGTAAATTGGAAGGTACGGTTTCCATTAGAGCCTGCATATTTTGTGCCACTCCACCACATTTTCATTCCAGGGATATGCCGCCTCAAGTGAATACCAGCTGCTCGGACTCAGAAGTGTTTCCCATTCTTGTGATTATCGATGCTCTGCGACTCGCATCAATTCATATATTAGATTTGCTTTCTTGAAGCAAGGAGTGCAAAATCAGGGAAGCCTCCTTAGTTGAATCATGAGTTGAGTAACACCCAAATATGGACAAGTATTTTAGAGCAACATCAAGCTTTGGCTCAATAAACTTGGAGGAAATTATGTTCTTCCATTCTTTAGATTTCCCTATCAAACAAATACCATGTAACAAGGCAGCCAAAGTCACTGAATCTGGAGGGAAGCCTTTATTCAACATCTTATCAATCAACTGCAAGGCAGTTTCAAGCATCCTGTTTAAACAAAGGCAAGCAATGATTGAAATATATGCAGCAGAAATAGGAAGCCACCCATCAGATATCATCCTTCCAAAGATATCAAGAAGCATTGGCTTATTATGTAGATCATATCCACTTTGTGAACTTGAAATGGCACAAGGGAGATTGTTCAATAATCCATTAACCAAATAATGAAATGTAACATCATTGGGATGACACTTGCTCATCAGCATTTCTTCAAAAAATGAGGAAGCTTTTGCAATATTTCCCTCTTTGCAACAGCTACCTATCAGTACAGTATAAGTAACAACATTAGGCACCACACCATTTGATTGCAATTCCTCTAAAATTTTTTCAGCTCCTGCAATATCTCCACGACAACAAAATCCACATATGAGAGAGGTATAGATTACAATATTTTGTGCATAATTTTGTTTAACTCCACGGCAAAACATAGCTAAAGCACCATATATATCATTCTGCTTTACATATCCATCAATAATTGTAGAATAGGTATACTCATCTGGATATAGGTTTCTATTAGTCATTTTATTAAAGCAAACCACTGCATCTTTCAACATCCCAAGTTTACAGTATCCTTTAATCATGGCATTGTAACCTACAAGCCCAGGATCCACACCCTTGTTGATTATGTCGCTAAAAAGTTTCTTTGCATCACCAAAATTACCACTTCTGATGTATCCATCTACCAAAGTGGCATAAACATAAGCATCAGGTGATACATGTTGGCCAAGCATCTCTAGAACAAGCTGCTTCGCATCAGTAAATCCATCTTTTTTGCAAAGTCCATTTATCAGAACATTGTATATGCATGCATCAGGATATACTCCCCTTTCCATCATCTTGTTTCGAATTGTTAATGCAGTGTCAACCTCTCCAGAAACAACTAACCCATGTATAAGCCCTCCATAAGTAATCAGATCAGGATTATGCCCACATTCTGTCATCTTAACAAGCAGGATCAAGGCTCCGTCAAAATCACCCTCCCTGCATTTGGCATGTATAAGAGGAGTAAAGCTTAACTTATTGGGCAGCAATCCACTATTAAGTATCTCTTCTAAAAGCTTTTCTGCTTCCAGCACCTTTCCATCCCTGCAAGCATTAGAAATTAAAGTATTATATGTCACAGTGTCCAACTGGCACCCAGCCTCAATCATCTTTCTTATGGTCTCAAATGCTTCCCCAACAAAACCAAATTTATATTTGGCATCCACTATGTTGTTATACACTTGAACATTTACTGCCATACCCATTGAATCCATTTCCATTAAGATTTGATCAACCTTTTCGAACTCACCTCTTTTGCAAAAAACATTAATGATGGCCCCATAAGTGTCCTGGGTAGGCAAGAAACCTTTTGCTTTCAAGTCCTCCAGAAGACCATGTGCTTTCTTAACTTCACCTATCCTACAGTATCCATCAATAAGAGTATTATAGAACACAACATTCGGAATGCAATTTTTTCCCCACATTTTCTCAATCAATCTTTTACCTTTCTCGACCTTTCCTTCTTTGCACAACCCTTTCACCATCACACAAACACTATAATTGTCCAAGCAACAGTTCTCACCACCATGATCTCTCTTCACCATCTCATTATACACACGCCACGCAGCCTCCATGTTTCCATCTTTTATGAGCCCATTGAGCAAGGAATTACAAGCCATTAATTGAGGCAACGCATGGTAGGTTTTCAACACAAAGGAATACAACTCTAGAGCCTTTGAAACCAATCCCGAGTCCGCATAAGCACGGATTACAACATCCAAAGCCTGACGGGTGGGTAGTTTCTCCTCAGATTGCATGCACTCCAATAACACGTTGTCTAATTCCGTAAACACTTTAGACCGGGCCAAGTGCTTGAGAAGGGAAGAATACGCGAACCCATCAAGCGGAAAACTGTTCTGAGAGACAAAATAAAAAAATTTGAGACCCAATTCAAAGTCTCGAGCTTTATCGAACACTAGGTGGGCAACTTCCGAAGGAGCAATTTCCTCTTCAAAAAATCTCTCCCGGAGGGCTTCTTCCCACTCTTTCTCTTGGGTCCTGAGAATTTCACAGACTTCATTTGCCAACTTTCTGGCATATGGCGAGACGAGGATTTTTGTGGGCGGTTTCCTCCTGGGTCGGTGTTGGTGTAGGGGTTTGATAAGGGAGAGTAGAGTTTTGGACATGTAACCTGCGTAATCAGTGCAGGCATATATACCTCCCTGGCTTCCGCACACAGCTTGACCGATAAGACTCAACACACGAAGCGGCGCGGATGGACCCAAAAAATGGGCGCGGCTCCGAAACTGGGAAGCAAGCGCGTGAGAGTACGTTCAAGAACACGCCCCAAGATTTTATAGTGTGAGTGTCGGTCGGAAGCCAGTTGGGATGCCGGGGTTTTGAGTCATGGATGAGGATTTTCGGTTAGGGATTTTGATTCAGAACACTGGGGCCTTTGGGTGTAAGGGTGTTGAGTGATCGTGTGTGGTAGGCTGCACGAGAAGCATTTCTTGCTGCCCACTTGGGGTGAAAATTCGCATTTGCATCACGACATTTTAAAGAACATTTGGGCCTTTGGGTGTAAGGGTGTTGAGTGATGGTGTGTGGTAGGCTTTTCAAAAATTTTAATTTATTTAAATATATATATATAAAGTATGTGATAACAATGAGATGATGTATTAATATATAGAGATAATAATTAGATTTTAGAACACAAATATATTTAAATATGAGTGTATGTATATATAGCTATAGGTATTTATTTAATTTTAAATAGGTGTAATAATTAAAAAAATAATTAATTAGTTATATACATAAAAAAGAAAAAATTTAAATTTAAATTTGAAAAAAATATTAGATTATATGTTTGAAAGTATAATGTTAGATAATATGTGAGGTTGAAAAATAGACCCTAAAAGCCGGAGTGTTTTTTAAAAGTAGTAGTAAATAAAACAAAATAATCTTTTATACGTCAAAGTCAAAATATCAAAATGCATAATATACAATGAAAGCATGAATTGTTTCAATAATAAAAAAAATACAATAAAATAAAATATATGTATACAACAAAAGCAACTTAACATGTAGATAAATATTTGTTGTTTATACTTATTTTAACAAGTACTTATTGTTCATACATATTTTAAAATGAATGCCACGTATGGTCAAATTGTTAATAGATAGAATAAACACCATTAGGTAACACACGTGCGCGCGCGCACACTCAAATGTAGATATAATTTCCTTTTTTTTTTTCTTACATGTAGAAAAAATAATAAGTGTATACATATTAACAAATAAAATTAAATTTAAAAAATAAAATAAAACAAAAATTGTAAATACTACTAAATTTTAATTAATTTACCAAATATTGTAGTGGGCTAGCCATTTTTTCCCAACATTCGACGTGAATTAAATTGATGGTTTAACATTGAGGTATTAATTTACTATTTAATCCTCAAAATTCTAAAATTTCCCATGATATTCTTAAAAAGAAAGGATGTTGTTTAAGCAAATATACCTTGTGGTGAAAGACATTTAAGTAAATATACAGTCATGTTCTTAAAAGTAATTAATTATATTATATTAATATTAAAAACATTGCAGTGTCATTTGGAGGAGTGCGTAAAGCTATAAGCTGCTAAACCCTTGAACTGAGCATGTGTTCAGCATGCGGCTAAATAATAAGAGTTGTTCTAGAAGTTTCGAAACAGGCTTATTTTCCTCTACGTTGATCACACACACAAGGCCTTCTATTTTAACTTTTCAGCCAAGATGCCAAAACAGCTAAAACATGCATTATCTTTTTTTCAAATGATGATATTCCACCTTCTGTCGCCTAGTGGTGATTAAATCCTTCCTGGCTGGCAGGATTTTCTTAGAAATTCATCTGTCGAGGCTAGGTTGAATGCATGGGCTTTTCGATAAGGTAACTCAACATCGCCAATGACCTTACGAGTAAAATGAACAAAAGAGCCATCAACAGGTCAGAAGTTCCAAAGTGAGAATATGGGTTCGAAGAAATGCTGATAATTCTGTCCTTGTATTGGTTGTGAAAGCAATAAAATTATTCAATGTTGAAAGAGCGACCTACTGAAATCACATTTATTTCTGAAAATCCGCTCACTTCGTTAACGTTGGAAATCTTTCCCCTAGCAGAATCAAATGCCTTTTGAGGGTTTAAGAGATATGTTGGAACTGCAAAACACACGCCAGTTTCGACACATAGCTTTAGTTTGTTCCACAAATGTATACCAAAATAATGAGAACCCTTGTCTTGCTCTAAAATCTAAACAAAGACCTGTAGTGATGATGAATTTAAAAAAAGAGAGAGAGAGAGAGACTCAAATCTATAATATGAGATCAAAATAAAGGCTTTACACAGTTTCATTTCATTCAAGTGAATTTCTAGTCTGTACCAAAACTATTAATCGTTCTTGGAGTCAGTTACTACCAATAGTTAATAATAAACACACATATCCCGAAAATAGAAAATAACGGAAAAAATCATAAAATACGAAAGTAAAAGCATTATCATACTGCACCAACAGAGAGCATATAAACTTCCTTACTGGCTCAAACAAAAAGGCTCCTGCAGTAATTCCATTTATCCACCAAAACCAACAAAATATAAAGTAAATACCAGCCAGAGCACATCCCCTTCAATCTTTTAGTCACGTGCCAATGTCAAAACAATCACCAAGCCAAACAAACACCAAGCGTTAATACAAGTGGAAGACCAAAATACCACTACGCTGATAAGTGATGGCTACAAAAATACAGAACATGCATATGGTTTTCACTTGGCATCCAACGAGATGCAATTGTAGAATCAACCCTAAACCTGTCTGGGAAATTAAACAAACTCTCCTTTAGCTTTAAAGAAAATTACAGCAAAGTAACGACTATCCTTCCCTGAATTGTTAATTACAGTGGGAAGTGCATTTTCCAACCAAACCAACAATTTGTAGCATAACCTCAATCCCACATGGTGGGAGCCTCAAGTTCGAATTTCCATAAAAGATTACTAATAATACAAAAGAATCCACAACATTAGTCTAGTCTTTGCAGACATTGAGGAAAGTAATTAGTATAAAACAAATCTTCCTCTCATCCTCAGATCATACGAAAGCTATCACACCCTCACTCGTCAAAACTAGCGTGTACCATGATACATCAAAAAACATTGGCTACCACCAGCGACCTATGGACTCGAGCAAAACCACTCTGCGCATGCCGCCAAGGCAAGTAATTAAGATGGCACTGCGTGCACAAAAGGAAACAAAGCAGGAAGAAATTAAGAGGTGTCAGCAAATTAACAGCATAAGGCTATCATAAAACTAGACATGAAATGTACATAACAGTAGACAATTAAATCTATGCACTCAATAGGCCTATAAGGAAAAACAGCAACAATCCAAATTTTTCATAGCATCATAAAAGTGGAAGGCCAATATGCTTTCCACGAATAATTATCCACAAAAATCTCAACCAGCCTTCCTTAGAGGTCTTCAATAGACATCTATACATGATTAACCACGCATGCGCAATAGAATTACTTTTTTAAATAGACTATAGACAATAAAAGCAGATTTATTGAGATGGGCATTCCAGATATTCATAAGAGGGAAGTAGGTTGAATCCATACTATATGTAGCAGTATCGATTTGTTCAGGGAGCTCCTTTATATCCACTTCAAACCTTTCTTGAACCTGTTTCAGAGAAAGAGGTGTATTTTAAACTCAGAAGTACATTAAACTTTCCATGATGTAAGGTAACATCATGCTCATCATTACCTGATTTAGAACATCAGAATCTGATGCTGATGATACAAATGTAATTGCAAGCCCTTTGGTGCCAAAGCGACCAGCTCGGCCAACCTATTATAGCACATAATTCAATAAACAAGGTCAAAGCTGCAAAATTATAGCCTTAATTCTTGCAAACATATTCTCACAGTTACGGGCATACCCTGTGGAGGTAGGTATCAGCAGAATCTGGCATATCATAGTTTACGACAATATTAACGCGTTCAATGTCAATTCCCCTTCCAACCAAATCAGTTGCAACTAAAATCCTCTTGAGGCCCTCCTTAAAACCTTTATAGCGTGTCAACCTGGAAAAGGCAGCAATATAAAACTATGATCAAAAATATTTTGAGGGCCAAAAAGGAGGGAGCAAAAATTTCCAATAGAAATTCATTGTATATCAGCCAAAGGGTAGGGAAAAGCTACATGCCTTTCTTCCTGAGACATTCCAGAATGGATGCAGATAGATGGAAAGTTGCATTCAACAAGTAGCTTGTTTAGTTCAGCAGCTCGGCCTACACTTTTAACAAATATGACAACCTGGTTAAAATCCAGAGCATCAAGAAGGTCATTCAACTTCCGGTTTTTCTCCAGCTCTGTCAGCTTGATGTAATGCTGTAAGTAAAAATAAAATACATGATCACAAAATGCACATTAATGGAAAATAAACAATCCAGCTTGCAACTAGTATATTTGAATGAACCTGTACAAGTCCATGAAGGGTCAATTTGGCTTCATCATCCACATATATTTCCATTGGCTAAAAGAACAAGAATCACAATAATCAATAATTGACTCAACAAAAATTGTTGCCTAAGGATGCAAAGTAAGCACAATTTCCACAGACCAGATGCCCATATACCTCAGCAAGTGTAGCTTAAAATAGCTAAACTTTGTCCAACTCAGAATATTTAAGACAAAGGCAAGAAGAATCACAAGTTCTTATAGACTCTTAAATGCAGAAAAGCAAGCTATTTTTCTTAAAAATAAAAACTTCAGAATATTACATCTTGCATAAACTTCTTGCAAACTGGACGAATCTCCTTGCTGAGAGTGGCTGAGAACATCATCACTTGCTTATCGTGTGGAGTCATCTTGAAAATCTCTTGAACATCCCTTCTCATGTCTAACAAAAATCACTACTTTTAGATACCATGTTGAAATTACATAATCAGACAGTACATCAATTCCGAGCAGGAAATAAAACATACCAAGTGACTCGAGCATCTTATCACACTCATCAAGAATAAAGTGCCTCACATTTTTTAAGCTAAGATCCTTATCTCTAGCAAGAGACAATATTCTTCCAGGAGTTCCTACAACAATATGGGGGCATTCATTCTTCAGCAAATCCTTGTGGATCTTAATGTTGACCCCTCCGTAGAACACAGAGACTTTAACATCAGGCAAGTAGGTACTAAACCGCTCAAACTCATTGCAAATCTATCAAATATAAGAAATTTTACAAGCAGAATCAGTACTACTTCCCAAAAAGATACATTAAAACACATGTACTCGTATCAGACAGGCAGACCTGGTATGCTAGCTCTCTTGTATGGCAGAGGACAAGAGCAACCACTTGGCCAGAAACAGGATCAATTTGCTGCAGGGTAGACAGAACAAAAACAGCAGTCTTCCCCATTCCAGACTTTGCTTGACAAATAACATCCATTCCTAAGATAGCTTGGGGTATGCACTCATGTTGCACTGATGAGAAGTAAAGAAAATCCGAACAAATGAATCATCATAAATTAAAACTGTCCTTCAAGGGTCTTTTAATTGAAAGGTTTACGAGACCATTTTTGGATTGAAACCAACATAGTGCGATTAGTTGTTACCTGGAAAAAAGAAAAATAAATATTTCAAGTCAAATTAATGAGATTATCATGCCAGAATAAAAATTAACTGCAAGACACATAAATACAGTGCTGCAAACACTCACATTATGCAGGCTACCCAAGTTGAATCTTGGGCAGAACAGTGAAAGCCACAGCGCATGAATTATGGAACAGGCAACGGCCTCAGAAGGTGCAATAACAAATCACATGTGGTGAAAACACATGATATGTGTATATGGTGTATGGACAAAAGCTGTACATTGTATTCACTAAAAATTTTGAAGGTACAACAAGGATCCAACATGATTGTCCAATGCACATATTTATATTAATCATCGAAGCACATATACATATACTTACAGTTCACACAGTAATAAAATTATAATCGTTACAAGAAGAAATGAAAAGATCAATGTTTAATTCTAGTAGTGATATGCAGAATACATTTAGGGAAATGCGAGTGCAAGGTAGCAATATATACTTCAAGTAGTTTTAGAAATTTATTTTTTTGTTAATTTTTTTATCACTCAAATATACAAGGAATGCCTTTTTAGGGCCTGAGGCATGCTGTGTATGCCATTGTAAGTGCAAAATTTTTATTTTTGTCCAATTTTTGGACACCATGTCCAACATAACACAGATGAAAATTTTTAAGCATGGGAACATTGAAATGGAATTCAAACCCAAAGGTTTTCAAACCCTAAATCAGAAATATCTTCCCATTCATGGGGCAACATTTTCTCATTTAGACATTAATACTTGCGACTTCAGAAACAGGAATTTTTCATCAAACAGCAGATTGAAAAGTCAAGAAATTTTTTTTCTAAGCAAGACTGACTTGAACTTATCTCAAAAGAAAAATTCAGAAATGTGCCACCACCTTAAATGAATTCATATCCATTCACTTTTTTGAAAAAATTATTTACAACATATAGACAGCAATCAAAATAGGGTTTACCTTCTGAAGGATGTTCAAACCCACAATCCACAATAGCTCGTAGAAGCTCTGGCTTCAATAAGAAATCTCTAAACCCTGAACTATGAATCCCAACATAGCCCCTACATTGACCGAAGGACATTCAAAAAAGGGCTTTAAAATAACATCTTTGTACAAGAAAGTCTGGCAACAATAACAATGTTAGGGAACAGGACAGCACAGAATTTTTTTAATACACATCATGTTTTTCCAACAAGTAGAAGGCAACATCCACATTCCCAGAACCAAGAAATACCATCATTAAGCATCTTCAACATCCAACTTTTGTAGCAATATAATCATAATAATAATAGTTGCAAGAATGAAAATTGTGAAACAAAACAATAGGATATCATGTTCAAAAACCCTGACTAGAAACACATTGCATGGTACACGAAGTATATCCAATAAGCCTAAGAGGAGGAAGGCTACTATAATTGGATATGTAATGCAAAAGTTTACGTCTCTTGACTTTAATTTCAGATATGTAAAGCTTAAATTCCATTGGTAATGGCTGTACTTCTGGAATGCATTTTATATGTTGAAATTTCACTCTCTCTCCATCAACTGTGTTCAGCAAATTAGGCTTTAGGGTTCAGATAAAGAAAATTTAAATCTCAGGCTTAAATTTCCTCTCCTCTTAACCTGTATGCACCGATTTTGGATTCCTAGAAAAGAAAACCGAAATCCCGGGCAAAATTTCCTCTCCGTGTCGCTCACTCCTCCCTTTAATTAAAAATATTCGCACACAAACAGGAACTGGAAGTACCTTGTTTTTAATTTTTTTCAATAAGCAACTAACAAAATTACAAACTTTGCAGAGCCACTTTTTCATAGCTTGAGTTCGCCTACAGAAGCATTCTATATTAACTTGCTGATAATCAACGCTTCTAAATTTCTATTTTACTGAACGGACACATCTACCGAATGTTCAGAAGCCCGTGTTCTTAAATTCCAGAGCTTGCCACAAACCACAGGCCACGAGAAGATAAATGTCTATTTAATTCAATTTTACTTACAATACGAAACTCCCAGTCATCAAACATACAACTCCTTATTTCAGAGGGGAAAAAAGGATGAGATATTAGGCTTTAGCAGATAGAGCAACGTCGAAATACTCAACATAAATTCGCTCTCACTGGACACAATAGAAATCAAACTTCAAAATAGCACCGAAATTACTTTTTGACCGACTCTCCGGTGGGCTTGCCGTTAACGGAATCAGGGGCCTTTTCATCTTCTTCCTCGTAATCCAGAAGCTCCTCCTCGTACGCCTCGTTGTCCTTGATTTCCCCCATTTTCTTCTTAAACAAACACACGCCTCCAAACCTCAGTCCAAAAATGAAAGAATAAAAACACAACAACATTTCAGCAGTAGGATTTATACGTACCTTGTCCTTAACAGCGAGAGATCTGCCACTGCAGCAGTGTTGGAGACTGAGTGCTGAACCCTACCGATCTAGGGTTTTAAGCGAAAGTGGGACTGTGACGTAAAGGCGGGATTCTTGGTGTGCATATCTAAATATATAAAATATAATATAAGCGAAGTTAAATAGTTGCTATTAAATTATAGATTCAAAGCAGATATTTTGACTACATAGAAGAAAGAAAATGAATACAAATATATTTTGGTTATTCATTCAAAAAAAATAGAAGGACGAAAAAATTGAACCATTTATCCATTGGAGAGAAGAGAGAGAGAGAGGGGAGGGAATATTAACTTGAATTTTCAAACACAGTTCAATTGATATGCTAAATGAAAATTTTGCTAGTCCCAATTTAAATTTCATCTGCCACCTCAAAATGTAAGTAATGATTTTTTGGCCTTTTTCAGGGCTTTAAAGTACATGTTGTACTTTTTTTCTTTTTTTTTTTAGTGAAATGATTAAATATCATTGAATAATAGATATCAATGATTAACAATTAGCCCTCTATCAAGAAATAACTGCAACGACCACAATAATAATAATAATAACCAATAAATTATAAAAATATTTACATCAAAAGGTATAACAAGTATTCAAATAATAAATTAAAGGAATATTGAATAACATGCAAAAATAAAAATTATTGTGTACTTTTATACAATGTAAAAATATTCGAAATAAGAAAATAAATAATGATTAAAAGAATTTTTTAAATAGCAAATTTTTTAAAAAATTAGAAATAATGAATAAAAATTAAAAATGTAAAAGAAACAAAAATTTTAAAATAAATATAGTTTATTGTGTTAGGGAAATCGGACACTCTATGTTTGTTTATACTTGAAAAAATAATTTCATTTAAAGTTAATTTTAAAACTATAGTGCTCAAATTTTAAAAATTACATGAATTTTTCATAAAAGGAATAAATGATAGAAATATAGAAGTTTTTAGAAAGTTTATATTGTGACACTCAAATTCCATTATTATGAGAGCCACACGCTTATGACATTAAAGATTCTATAAAAAGGTGAAAAATAATTAATAAAGAGGTGAGAGATTAAAATGAATAAAAGGCAAGAAAAGAAAATAAATAAATAAAACAATTGGGCATTTTCGAAATTATTATAGTCATGATATACATAACATACAGTCCAGATGATGGCTACGATCATAATACAAGTATCAACAAATTTTAGATTTTGTGTTATTTGTATTAGTGCGTTGAATTTGAAAACCAACCATAAAATCGTCCTATGAGAAGAATTTGTGTGAACCAATCAAAAATTGCTTAAAACTAGATAAAATTGGGTAAAAATCAAATTTATACATTTTTATTGATAAAAATACCAAATTTCAACCAATTGTTAATAAAAATGAGCAAAGTCTTTTTTTTTTCTAACATGTCTTATGATTTGTAAAATTTTAATCTCCTAAATATTTAATTTGTATATATAATTTTACTCTTTTATTTATCTAATTATTCTTATCTATATATCGTTGAGTTATTGAAAATTGAAATACAACATCTTAAAATATTTCATTTTTACATTAACTGACTAGTTTTATTTACAAAAGTAATTTTAGTATTTATATTGATATTTTTACTTTGATTTTAATTAAATTTCTTCTATATTCATATGATAGATTTTCATTTTCTGTTGAATTATTGAATTTTTAACGTTCAATTAATAGCTTATCATTTTATCATATTACTAAGTTCAACTGAATTTGTTTGATAAAATTAATTTAATATTACTATATACATGTACAATTTATCTTACATATAATTTAAATAATGGATTTTTGAAAGCAATTAAACTAGTCCAACCGATAATCCAATAACTAAATATTTTAGTTCATCGCTAGTTCAATTTTAAAAAATATTGATTTGAATACTCTTGGCTATTTGGAAAATTCAAATTTAAGTGTGAGTTCTTTAAACACAATTTTTTCAACGATAGTGTAAAATAGGAAATAAATCGAAAAAATTTCAAAAGGTAATAATTGAAGAGTCTATTCTTATTTGCAAAAAATTGTAAACAAAAGAAAGAATTGATAAATTTTAAAGGTAAATTTGTCTCATTTTGTAACAGTTCAGTTTTGTTTTCTAATTTAGCCAAACTGTTGCGGTACATGATTGGCATTCGACGACTAATTTAATTGATCATTACAGAAAAAAGAAAGATCTGGGAAAAAAGGAGACAAATAGTCTTTGTTTGGGAGAGGGGGGAATTTTTGAATATGATATTTCTTAGAAATTATGTTAAAAAATATAGTATGTTTGGAAAAAAAAGATTTTTAGAAGATGAATAATATAATTATTTAACTAAATGACATAATATATAATAATTAAATAATGTAATAAAATATAAGAATCATAGTTAAATTTTAGCTTATAAATAAAAATAAATATATGTATAATATATATAAATATTAATGAAAAAATATGTATGATCTATATAGATTGATTTAATTGTGTGTGTGTGTGTGAGAGAGAGAGAGAGAGCATAAATTTAAATAAAAAATTTTGTCGAACAATGTATTTAATATATTTAATAATATAAAATTTAACAATGTATCTCGTAGTTGAAAAATAAGCTAAAAACCTAACAGAAGACATCATTCAATTCAATAGGGTCAGGCTCCCTTTTAAGTCTCAACGAAATTTTGACTTGGGATTGATTAATATGTCAAGTAAACGAAATTTAGAACCTTTTTAAATTCAATCCAAATACAAGCTGCGCACGGAATCAAGAATTCCCCTCTTTATCCGCATTCATTAGAGTAAATGCCAATCTCATGAATGGCAGCACAGCTAAGCTAAGCACTCCAAGCACCACATTTCTATTTCAAGAAACTAGCTAGTTTTGGATGATATTACAATCCATGTCATGCCACAGTAGAACAAAAACTAGGTAATGCGGGAACAATCACCAAGTAGCTGCTAAATCATGTAACGCTTAAGGAATAAATAGCCGAAAAGCAAGTGGCTGCTGCATAAAGAAACATGACAGTGTATGCTGCATATGTGAACATCCATATCGAAGCATGAAATTATGTCGTTGTCCTTTGCAAACTGAAAAGGCAACGTGCCGGTCAACTAAAAGTCAGTTGGTGGTTTCAATCGTACAAGTCTCTTGATTCTGTCTTTGTCAGTGTTCTCCAACAGACCCTTCAATAAAGAGAGCACAGAACTCGCTTAAGCCAAACTGTAGTTTTTAATGCATAGAAAGCAAACATGACCGCACAAAATACATAAAATGTAAAAATGTATAAAGGACCATATCAAATAGATTCAGTTACTGATTATAGTTGGTTAGCAAAACTGTTGCAAGGATTACAGTACACGAAGGGTGCTTTTCTTTTAGACAAATACGAAACCAAAGCCAGTGCACTTCAGTGCAAGACAAGGCAAACGCAGAAATTGTGAGCTAGACTGCTCCACGAGTCTGATATAAATTCAGCAATGAAAGAAAAAAAAGACAAAACGGTGAAGGCTAGACAAAGATCAGAATCATGCAAGCAATATACTATAATTCATAAAATCGACAGATATTGCATTCATACAGTTGCTCAGCTGAAAAGATAATGAAGACAATCTTGATGAAAGATGAAATAATTGTCTGGGAATCAAATTACTTCGCTATTGTATTTCAACCTCTCTGAGAAGATGTTCAAGAAAATATTCCTCACCTTCCACACAATCTCATCCAAGCACAGACAAATTTTCCCATATTTATCCAGAAACAGGCGTTCGGTAGGAGGTTTTCCACATACATCCTTCAGAGCTGAGGTTATAACAAAGATAGCTTCTGCCACTAACAAAAAACCAACATTAAGATAAACAGATTGAAAAAATAATTAAGCCCCACAAAAGCTTGGTGGCAAAAGGTGCTTGGAGACCTGACCAATTGTGGAAACAGGTAATGCCGTAATGCCATGGCAAAGGAAGATGGGGCCGCCATGTTTATACATGATCTTTTTAAGAAATGTCAGTTTTTCAACCGAAAACACTAAAATGAAAAACAAAATGGTATATGTACTCGTATTGATTTGTCTAAAGATGGCTATGCCACTTGACAACACGGCCCTTCTGATCTAAACAACAAAATAAACCGAATGATATACTTACAGGCTAATTCATCATACTCATCCTTGCCAACAACAAATACACTGACATCCCCAAGTACGGTGTATACAATATAAACTGACCTGTACAACAAACCGACACGCAGAATTAGAGTATTCAGAAATTACAGACTATAATTTATACAATGAAAACTAGAGCTTCTTATACAACTGCAAAAAAACAAGTATTATGTTTTCTTACTTCTTTCTTTGTGCATTTGCCTAAGAACCTAATTTTCAAATCTATTATAAGAAACCACAGAACCAAAGCGACATATAAAAACCAAAAGCCAGTTTTTCTATATTTTGTATAATTCCTCTAATCCAATAAAAGTATGAAAGATGCTTGAATGCCAACACTTAAAAGCGAACAAATTTTATAAGATATTCCGAGAGGGAGAGAAGGAGAGTGGATGAGAAACGGCAATGTAAGTTATTACAGGTGCCATAATACATCAAAATGCTTACTTCAATATATATGGCCAGTGCAATTACGAAACTAGGAACTTCCTTACTCTACTTAGGTTGTGTTCGGTAACACAAATCACAAATAAACACTGATCCAAAAATGAAAGTACAGTAGAGAAAATGCACAAAAATCCATACAGGAGCAAGAAGTTCAATTTCAGAAAATCATTAAATCAGATTCGTGTGTCATACGAATGCAATCCAACACGATAATCCACATCATTGTGAGGTCTGAGCATTCGATTATCTGATGCCAAGTCTGATACTAACTCATAAAATTCATAACCATGACCCACACAGAAAGGAAATTTACAAGAGTATGTGAAAAAACTGAGACAAAAATCATCAACATACTTGTGATTGGCAACAAGGAGCTCCTCATTCTTGACTCCTTTAAGATTTTCTGCTCCCAATTTAACTAAGAACGATCTCCAATGAAGACGTTCCTCTGCTGGTACTCCGTTGAAACTGTTCACAACAACCAAGAACCGATTTAGAAAAGTCTAAGCCTTTACTAATTAAAAATACCTATTAGAGTTTCTTTAATTCTAGAATTTCGGAATCCCCCACAGGACAAATTTTCAGCAACAAAATTAAAATTTATTTTCACTCCGATCTGAGACCGCGGAACACAAAATCCAAAGGAATATATTAAGGAGGACCAAATCCTTCCTGACGAGAATCAAAGCTTTAATTTACAGAAAACAGAAAGAACTGGACCGAACAAAGATTTATGCAGCACAGATCCGAATACAAGAAAGTACGACTGAAGGAACACAAAGATCCAAAGACATGCACAAAAATTCGTATAAAATTTGCAGAATCGTGCTTGTGCCTACAGAACAAGTGACGTTACCGTTCTACAAGAATATTGCCTTCAGAGTTGGCGATCAGGACTGCGAGCAACATTTTCGATCCCACCGGAATCTTGAAGTGGGTCAGCCAACCAATACCCCCCCTTTCTCTGCGAACTTTGCAAAGAAAGCGCTGTTCAAATCACACGATTTCTATTGTGAGAGTGTTTTTCAATTTTTGGCAAAACAAAGAAAATGTTTAAATTTATTCTCTTAACTATAAAAAAAAAATAAAAATGAAAAAACAGTCAAATGTATCCAAACTATTTTAATATATGGAATAGGTGTACTTTTTAATACCTTTTCACAAACCACTGGATAATTACTCTTCGTTATCTCCACTCATTTATTACAGAGTAAATATAATAATATCTTCATTTTAAAATTTATTGATATTTAATTCTCATTTATTCTTATGTATACTTTGTGTATCGACGTATATAAATACATTTCATTATTTTTGCATGCATAAAAAGTGTGCGGTTGTTGCTAATTTAATGTGATATCCGGACTCAAAAAGAAAATGGGATAAGGTTGGAATGAATTTTGTTTCAAACAAATTCTAAATATCCTAATACTAATTGAGAACTAACTCTAGAGTTTTAAATTATTCACATCACTTGAAATAACCCTATAAATAGAGGGTCAACCCTTTCAGGATTAATTAACCAAATTTTTTCATAAATTTTCAAGGATACTATATTGATCCGTGGTTTATTTTATTTTATAGAAGCTTTAGAAGAAAGTAGAGATTTTCAAGACATAGTTTCACACGTAATTTTATTCATTCAATTACTTATGTTTGATCCAATATTTGGAATTAAATTATATATATAAATTAGGCTTTGTGATTGCGCGTGAGAATACACACACACACACACACACACACACACACACACAATTATTACACATACATAAAATCACGACAGATAATGAAACTGGCAATGGTGGTCGGGGTGTCTGGCTGTGGAGTAGTAGACGAAATACTGCAAACTTCATTTGTGTGCAGATTTTTCTGTAAATAGTAAAATTATTATATTTTAAATAATAAAAATAAAACTATTTTTAAGTTAAAATATAAAAAGTAGATTAATAAAATACAGATTAAAAGAATTAGAAAAAAAAAAGAAGAAAAATTGAGGGAACAATAAAATACAGATTAAAACAATAAAATATAAGAAGTGGAATAATAAAATACAGATTAAAACAAACTATTTTTGTTCGTTTTTCCACATAGTTAATTCCTGAATAATTTTAAAATATAGAAATCTCAAAAATTTTAAAAAAAAATCAAATGAAACAGTTAAAAAAACCCCTCCTTCCTCCCTTTACTCGCCATTTCCATTTACAGCAAAAGCGGATCAAGCTCCATTTTTCTGGCTTGAAGTCTTGGGCAAACTCTTACAATAACATTTCTCTGCTGTAATCTTTTGGGATCTCTCATCGTTTAGTCTTTTCTCATTCTTGCATACAGAGGTTTCTCATAATTGTTCGTGATGATTAAATAATGTAACTTTCGCCTGTTGAGACATTAAATAATAACCTTTAGGCATTTTGGGTTACGGGTTTTGCTGCGGAGTTGTAATGTCCGCTGGCCTTTGATCTGTTGATATTGAATGTTACAGGTAAAGCACAATGGCTTTGGTATTGCTTCATGGGACATTACATGCCACAATCTTTGAAGTGGATAAGCTGCTTAGTGGAAGGGGTGGGAATATCTTCGACAAGGTAAGTTAAGAGGTTTTTAAATACCGTGAAACATACGTGTGAAAATTTAAGGATTTGATTGATTGCTGACTTAGATAAAAATTACATTTGATTTAGATGTAAAATTTTAATGGTAATAATTCTGCCACGTAATAAGATAATGATTAGCTTTTCAATGTATGAATGCATATAATATTGAGAGTATGTTTAGATATTTTAAGTATTGATTTAATTGTAAATAGAAATAATGCTCGTATTTTGAATATTTGTATATATGCACAGCCAATGTAAGTTTTAAGTTGGAATGCTTATCTCATTCAAAACCTTTGCTAATTCATTTTGTTTATGAACTCAAATCATGTTACAAAAACATGAGTTAGTAAGATATTTTCAATTTAGGTTGCAAACAACCTCCTAGTTTTGGTGACCAAGTTTTTGTTTTTTCTGTTGAATTTAGGTGTTTTGATAATTACACTGCCTTTTGTTTTCTTTTATGTGGGTTGGTTTTTGGTTCTATTGAAGATTTGATTTAATAAATGGCAGTGTTTTTGTGGGACTCGAGAAGAAACGGGTTCTTCTCAGTTGGCAGTTGCAAATGGGATGCTGAACTTAGATATTTCTTTGGGAAAAATTTTTTTTTTTTGCAAGTCCCCCTTTCCGTGAAGTAATGGCGGTGAAGAATCTTCCAAGCCAACAATCAATATTAGGAATGAGGATAGAAGGACTTTGTTATGTTCATTGGGAAAATCAGTGTCAATTACCAGTTGCATAGCTTTCTGGTCTAAAATTTAGTTTGGAAGTACAAAGAGTGCATTTTTAATTGTCAGATTCCTCATTAACAACGTTTCTCATTGGTGGAATACTCTTGTAGCTCGTGGACAACATTGGGGATGCTGTTGGCATAGGCAAAGAAACTTCCGAATTATATTGAACAGTCGATTAGAAAACTGTAGGGTTAGTAGAACGAGAGTGATCAAAAAGGAACCACACGACCCCAGGTGGCATGAGTCCTTTCACCTTTACTGTGCACATATGGCTTCAAATGTAATATTCACTGTCAAAGTTCTAGTCCGGTTGGTGCAACATTGACTGGAAAAGCATATGTGCCGATTCGTGAGCTCTTGGATGGTGAAGGAGTGGGCAGGTGAGTCGAGATATTGGATGAACATATGAATCCTTTCAGTGAAGGATCTAAAATCCATGTGAGGATGCAGTTCTTTGATATTACTCGAGATCACAACTAGGGTCGTGGAATCAAAAGTGCCAACTATCCAGGGGTTCATTACACCTTCTTTGCTCAGAGAACGGGCTGTCGGATTTCTCTGTTCCAGGATGCTCATGTGCCAAACAAGTTCGTACCTAAGATTCCCGTCTGGAGGGAAATACTATGAGCCCACGGATGTTGGGAAGATGTTTTTGATGCAATAAGCAATGCGAGGCACTTCATTTACATCACCTAGTCTGTTTACACTGAAATCACTTTGGTAAGGGACTCGAGGAGGCAAAAGGCCAGAGGCGATGTTACCCTTGGCGAGCGGCTTAAGAAGAAAGCAGGTGGAGGTGTTAAGAGAACTTATGCTAGTTTGGGATGACAGAATCCCTGTGAGTCTACTAAAGAAAGCTGGCTTGGTAGCCACCTATGATGAAGAAACTGAATAGTACTTTCAAGGCACGGAGGTGCACTGCGTGTTATGCCTTCGCAATCCTGATGGTGGTGGAAGAGTCATACGGGAATTACAGAATTCTACAACGTTCACTCAACATCAAATGATCGTGGTGGTGGACAGTGAAATGCCTGGAGGAGGATCGAACAAGAGGAGAACTGTGAGCTTCGTGGGAGGTATCGATCTTTGTGATGGGAGATACGACACGCTCTTCCATTCACTCTTTAGGACACTGGACACAGCTCATCATGGTGATTTCTATGCCGGAGCTGCAATCACCAAAGGTAGACCGAGGGAGCCTTGGCACGACATTCACTGCCAATTAGAAGGACCAGTTGCCTGGGATGTCCTATTCAACTTTGAGCAGAGGGGAGGCAAGGCGGGAAGGGTTTAATACTGAAACTAATGGAACTTGATGACATTATCATACCACCATCCCCGGTAATGTACCTTAACGACCACGAGAGGTGGAACGTTCAGTTATTCAGATCCATTGATGGTGGGGCTGCATTTGGATTCCCTGAAACCCCTGAAGCGGCAGCTAGAGCAGGGCTTATTAGTGGGAAGGATAACATAATTGACCGTAGCATTCAGGATGCATACATTCATGCTACACGCCATGCCAAGAATTTCATTTATATAGAAAATCAGTACTTTCTTGGAGCTTCTTACAGCTGGAACTGTGATGACATTGAGGTGGAGGGCATAGGAGTTCTGCATCTCATTCCCAGGGAACTATCGTTGAAGATCGTTAGCAAGATTGAGGCCAGAGAAAGGTTCATGGTCTACATTGTGGTACCTATGTCACCTGAAGGGATTCCTGAGAGTGCATCAGTTCAGGCCATCTTAGATTTGCAGAGGAGAACGATGGAGATGATGTACAAGGACATCATTCAGACCCTTCGAGCTAAGGGCTTTCAGGACGACCCTAGAAATTATTTGACATTCTTTTGCCTCGACAATAGGGAGGTGAAGAGGGGTGGGGAGTATCAGATAGCCAACAAGTACTGGGATCTCTATGCCAGTAATGAGTTGAATAGGGACTTGTCAGGCCCCCAGCTCCGTCACCCTATTGGGGTCTTTTATGAAGGAGTGGTCACAGAGCAGCCGAGGCAGCAGTTCTTCCCCGACGCCAAAGCTAGAGTGCTCAGTGCCAAGTCTGACTACCTCCCTCCCACCCATTCTCACGACAGGAGGTGCGCCGCGCTTTCTTGACATCTCTTGGCATAAAGTAATAGACTTGTGGTTGTTGCAATGATATACAGTCATAATCAGTGGATGTCATGTTATAGTCATGCATAGTTTCAAACAAAAGAGTTAATAGGAAATATGTATTGACTTGAATTTAGATTTCTTATGGAATTGAAGTTTCGAATAGCCTTAAAAAAAGTGTTCTCCACACCCACATATTTTGCTCCTACATGATTCTGTGCTGGATGCACTCACAATTCAAGATTACATTACACCAGAAAAGAGCCAGATTTCAAAAGAAAAAAGAGCATCAGTAATATTTATAAGTTGTTAAACAGAGATTGGTGACGAATTCGAACACTAAAAAAATACATTTTATTGAATTTTTTTAAAATAAGAGTTTACTTAGAATGGATGAAATTAATGAAACATGCTCTGTGAATACAGCATTGAAATATTAATATTCTATTAAATGCATTTTCACTTGACATCTCAAATATGGCTTTGTAGATATTACACTGGTGCATTTGCAAGATGGTGACAAATGTCTATTAATATTTAATAATTTTTTATATGTTTTAATACAAAATTATGATATTTGTTACAAACGGGCTTATCTAATGCTTCATTATATTAAATGCTCGAGGGATGCCAACCCGGCTTTGATGGGGAGACTGTCTAGTAGTAGTGTCCACTGTAAAAGGAGAACCACCTTGTTGATACCATATTCAATAAAAATACACTGGTGCTATCACAGTCTCGAATTAAAAAATATAATAATTAAATAATTAAATAATAAAATTTTAATATTTATTATAAATTTAAGTACCAGATATATTTCCACTAAATGCTTGTTGATACCATATTCAACAAAAATGCACTGGTGCTATCACAGTCTTGAATTAAAAAATATTAAAAATAATAATAAAATAATAAATTTATAATATTTATTATAATTTTAAGTACTAGATATATTTTCACTAAATGTAGCATTGTAAGATTGTTGGGTTACATTAACCTTTATTAATTGATTTTTAAAAAAATAAAAATGGACTGAACTAGTGAGTTAAAACAAACTCAACAAGGGCACACACATTTAGCATTAAGGTCATGTCCGGTGTTCTTTTAATCAGATCTGACTGTAGCCCAAGACATTATTATGTGAATTAATTAATTGTTGATAATTATGTTTAGTACATTTGGTTAATTGAGGTATTATATTTATTTTATTGTAATATTAATATGCAAATAATTTAGTTAATAATAACATTTGATTAATTCAAATTAAATACTTTATTCCAATTTTACCCGTAAACATGGCCTAATGGTATTACTAATAAGAAACCAATTGAAAACAAAATGCGCAAGTAATCCCAAAAATCATACTGCAAAGTATTTGTCTTGTGCTCCCAGTGCATTATAAATTTGGTTTCTCATTTGATGACATTTGTTAAAGCACGCTATGTTTGTTTCAAAATTTTCATCCAATTTCATCTTATCAAAATTTATTCAATCCAAATTTACAACACAACAAAATATTCTTTAAATTTCAAATTTAAAATATTCTTTCTCATACATATAAACAAACATTCAAAATACAATTATTACACTTATGAACAATAAGAGTAGTGCTTATATATACACACACACAACTCATTTACATATATTTATATTCTGAAAATTAATCATTATTTTTAAATATTATTATGTCATTCAATTAATAATATCATTTTGTTGAACAAAATCAAATTCTACGAATATCCTTGTCTTTTTGTTTATATATCCTTTTATTTCTCACTTTTCTTTCAACTTGTTATTTTTATTTGTGTTCTTTGGCAAACTTTTTCTCTTTTAATATTTTTAATTTTATTATTTGAAATAAACTAAATTTATAATTTATAAATAAATTTGCATATACATAAAGTGCGCGATCTTAATTATTGTACATAATTACATAAATTTAAACAAATTAATTTTTTCATCTATTAAAATTTTACAGGTAATTAAGATAGGCTATGTTTGGAACACCACTTTCATTCTCCACACTTTCCATCAAACTTTGCATAACCGAACACATTACTCTTCACTTAAATTCAAATTCAAACACTTTTGTTACATATACAATTAACTAATTCTTCTACAATTACTACACTCATGCATAATTAGTCAACACCTATATATCAAATAAACTTATATTTATATACTATCATATTTTAATTATTATTATATATATATATATATCCAAATAAATTAAAAAATTTAAAATGTGAAAATATTATTGCTATTCATCCCACAACACCTACCAAATTTCATTCACAAAACCAAATTAACTAAAAAATAAAATCCTGGGAGGTCTCAGTTTGTCGTACCATTAAGCTATCTTGTTAGAACGCCAGTACGCATGTGATGAGGCTTCATGAACATGCATTTCCCCGTGACCACCAACTTCAGTCCTCGGACACTGACTTTTTCCGGACTTCAATCAGGACCCCCTCAATGACTTTTCTTCTCCACCGCCAAAGCCAGCAGCCCCTTTTCCGCTGCTGCCACGAGGAGCACTCTCAGAAGCAACTTCCCAATCAATTCCATCCTCCCAAAATTCCACTCCGCGACCTCCCCTCTTTCCCTTTTCAAAAATTCCATTCCCCCCAGTGAGAGCACAATAGGCAGTGCGGACAAAAAATCAAGAGACCCCAGATGAATTTCAGATTCTTGGGGCCTGTATTTATTACTTTCCAACACAACGTTATCGTTATCTGGAGCGACAAAAAAGTTTTTCCACATACCAACCCCGCAAGATTTTTCCTTTTCTCCTCATACACAGACACACACACACACACATATATATAGCAATCACTCGTGAGTGACGTCCATTTGGTTTCACTGATGAACACTCTCCCCTCTCTCTTTTCTGTCCACATTAAACAAATCTCCAAACCCTTCGCTCATGGCTTCTCTGCTGACTTCTCAAGTTGCGTTTTGGGCCACGGCCATCGCTGTGTGCGTAGGCTCCATCATCGTTTTTGATCTTTTCAGGGAAAAGCACTTCCCTCCCAATCAAATTCCCAAGAATCAAGATTCTCCTCCACGGATTCTTAAATCTTGCCTATCTTCAGGTACCCCACCAAGAAAGCCCGTTGACCTATCTTACTTGTTTTCTTCATTCCTCTCACGCATTTTGGCGAGCAGGTTGCAGGAAATGGCAGAAAGAGCAGAAGAAGAAAAAGAGGGTTCAATTTGCAGATGATGTGAAGGATTCCAGGGGCAACGGGAGGCAAATCTACAAGAAAGAAGACGTAAAGACCGCTGAAATTCAGAAGACTTCTTGTGGGGATGAACTTCTTGGATTCCACAAAATGCCGGCAAACCGGGTGGCTTTGTACAGTGGGATTCTTAAGGATCGTGTGCAGAGAATGGATTACTCTTTTTGATCGGTTTTCGGCGATTTGATAGTCAGAGTGTTGGTCTGCTGTAGATTCTCTGCTTGTCTCTTGGCTGGAAAAAGTTGTAAGGCCAGTGGGCAGTGCCCTTGCCGGTGAATAAAAGTCCTTTTCAGAATAAAACTCTACGTTCGTACGGGAAACAGACAAAATTGCAGAAACAGCCCCATATTTCAAAAAATTAGCACTTTTTGCCCCTGTTCTTAATCTAGCATTAGATTGTTGGAATGACAAAAGGACAAGGTGGGAGAAATGCCTCTCCAATTGCCCTTCCAGCCCTAAAATATCTTCTCACATTCTCGTCTCATCGTTTGTTACCACATCCTCCTCTCTGCCTCGGTATCCACGCGGGTGAAAAAAAAAATTTGATTCTATTTTAATAATTATATTTTAAAAGATGAAAATATAATTATATTTTTTTTTATAAAAACTAACAAAAACAAAATATTTCAATTGATTTTATTAATAAACATGAAATATTTATCATATTAACATGTGTAAAATAATTTTAATGAACGATATTGTAGGCAATTAAAATATTTGTCCCATTAAATGTTGCCACGTGGTATTTTACTGTAATTAAATGATTAATTTATTCAATTATTTATATTTTAGGAGTTAAATAAATATAATTCTTAAAATTAAATAATAAATAAATTAACATTTTTATCGCTCACTTAAATCACGACAAGTAGTCCAATTATGTTACGCCACGTGTCAAGTCATTATAAGTTTGAAAAGAGAATAATATTAATTTAGCAATTAATTTGCAATCAGTCAAATATTTCCGACCAATTAGATTGCGGCATATCACTCGTTAAATATGGCAGCCAAGCCTCCCACCCCTATAAATAGGGGTGGCCTCTACCAAAAAAAAAAAAAAATATATGAACGAAGAGAGGAAACACAACAAGCATCCATCAATAGCAACAACAAGAATTCTCTGAAGAAGAAGACTTCAAGTGAAGGAGCATTTAAGTAATTCAAATCCTCTCCACCAACTTCAAGAAATTTGAAAAAGTTCATCATCAAATTTAATACATTATTCTTAGAAACCTATCAAATTTTAGTGTTTGATCAACATGCCAGGTACTAAACCAGTGGATTAACGTTATTGAAGGCTCTGGACAATATCAAAGAGAATCAAAGCTCAAAAGCTCCATAGTTCTAGCCGGATCCCTCAATCAACATTCAAGTCTTGCGAGTTAGAAGAAGAATTAGAGGATTAAATTAGAAAATTGTACCCACAAAGATCATTTGATTCAAGTTACAATTGTACTTGTACAAATTCATTATTAATAAAAAATTAATTGCAAGAATTTCGTCATACAGATATATTTGTTATATTAGGCATAATTTATGTGACAAATTTTAATTTTTTTACAAATTATTAATTGAAAAAGAAAATTTTTATAGTAAATTTCGTATTAAAACAAAAAAAATAAGAAAAATAAAAAAAGTAAAATTGAGGAAAGAAAATACTAATGATTTTAATTTTTCATATACGCAATTTTTATTACAAAAAAAAAAAACCTATTAATTTTGTTGGAAGATGTATATTCCTCAATTAATTATTTTAAAGTTCTTTATTTTAGTTTTTATAGAGTAGACAAATTAAAAATCTAATTAAATAATTTTTAAATTAATCATATAAAAATTATTAAAAGTTCGTCACAAAGTATATAATGTAACTAGTTTCAATTTCAATAATTTATTATAATTCAAATATTATATATGCATGTATATAATATTTATATATATTTATCTCTAAAGGAAGGGATGGGGTGGATAATTGGGTAGGGTAAGCTCCCCACCCACCCTTGCCCCGCTTTAAAGCAAGTGAAAAGGCAATTTCATTTCTTCTCCCATGGGACAGATGCTCACGATTATCCATTCTCATTGTCATCTTTACATGTTAGTATTAATACTCTTCAGAATGTAAAAAGAGGGCCTGTAAACATAGACTACTTAGAACAAATTACACGGATAACGAAGAAGAATGGGAGAAGTTTGAGAAAATAGGCGCATCCCAAATTTGCCCCCTTGACATCTCTGATTTTAAATATATCACACTTAATCAATTTTATCTGTGTTCTGTTAAATTTTTGTTTTTTGTTGTTACATTTTTTATGCTCTCTTTCAAAAGATGTTTAAATTAAAACATAAACAATTTAAGTATATTTGACGTTTATCTTCTTCTAAGTACATGCTCTGTTATATGATAATCATCAAATAGGTATAATTTATGTTTATTTATTTTATCATTTTATAATTTGTTTCTGTTGTATTTGAGGGAACTACTCAGTAATTTATCTAGATAATATTGAATGCATATCCTTCTATAATTTAATCTATAATAATATTAAGAAAATTAAATCTGAAAAATATACTCTATATATTAACAATTAATTTTATTTGAAAATCTATGCATAAATAAAAAGTGAAAAATAAAAGATCATCAAAATACAAATGTAAAAAGATAAAAAAAAAAAAAGGGACAAAAAAGGAAAATTTAGACAAAAAGACCCAAAAATTCCATGTGACGAAAGAGGACACGTGTCGTGAGTGCGTTGTTCTCATGACTACCGTCCACCAAGCCTCTCTAAGTGAGGTAATCCTTTATATATACCAGAAAAGTTGCATCCTCAACGCATATGTCAATTTCCTCAACGCATATGTCAATTTTTTTTTATACATTTTAAAATTTTTGTATTTTTTAAAATTGAAAGTATAACAATTTTTAGTATAAAAATAAATAATGATAAAAAAGAAACTGAAAAGAGAAGAAAATTTAGGAGATAATATATAAAATTTAGAAGTAAAAAAGAGACCAATAAAAAAATAAAAGGATTTACAATAAAAATAATCTTGTAATTTCATATAGTGTGATAAAAAATCTTATTTCAAGAATAATATAGTATAGATATAGTATAAAAAAGACAATCTTATATTAGAAATTATATTTGAATTTGGTTTATCTCTTTGATTCCCAGTAGTAGAGTAAATTTACGATATGCAACCAAAATATGAATTTTTAATAATATAGTACAGACCAGTAAAATTTACGCACTCTATGTGTGTGTATGCTTGAATAAAAATTATGTCATTTCATTAATTATAATCAAATACATAATTAAATAAAATCACATAAAGTAAAATATATTCATAATAAATATTGTAATAAAAGATATATAGATTAAATATTATTCAAATTTAGGAGAAATTAAGTTAGTAGAAAATGCTGTAAGTTATTTCCGCAATTTGAAATTAGAAAGTGAAATATAAGTGGTCATAACTCATAATTATAAGGGGTCATAATTAAAATGGTATTTTAGAAATTTAATTAAATGGCCAATTACCCTTTTCCCATTCTATAAAGCCAAGACGTTCGCGTTAGATTATTACATTCCATAAATTATTTTATCAAACTTATTAACATATTTTGAATTAAAACCATTGATAAATATATGTCTAGTATGAAGTAACTAAAATAATAAATAATTAATCTTGCATAATAAATGTGATAAAACATTCATTCAGACGAATTCAAACAAGTTTTAATTTTATTCTTAAAAATGAGCATGACCTAATAGTATACATATTAAGGCTTTGTTTGGAAGGTCTCCGTAGCCCCGTGCTGTGTTTTCGGCTCAGGGGGGCGCACGTTAAGAAGCAGGACAGGGCCTACGTCAATAAATAATGACAATGTTTGAGGACAGTCTGTGGTATGGACTAATCTAGAACAGTCAGCACGATGGGCCTGATTCGTGGGTCTTTCATGGGGCACGTGAACCCAATATGGTAAAGGCCAGACAAGAGCCTGACACGTGAGCCTTTTAATGGGGCACGTGGTTCCAATATGGCAAGGGTCTAACACGCAGGCCTTTAGTGTGCATATGGGCCTGAACAGAGCATGGTAGGAATAGGCCTAACTAATTTCGGTGGTAGGAAGTACTATGGCCTTTGTGACTTGTGGCTCGCATGAGATCGAGAATCTCCTTTTGAAGACTACACAAGTCCACCAATAGTTTTCTTGAGAGTCATTTGCGTTTAGATCGAGAAGGAGAATTTGTCACGAAAATTTAAAAATAATACAAAAATATAAGAGAGAATGAGATAATAATGAAATTTTAATATATAATATGTATGGAATAAATGATTTAAATGGATTGTAAATTGGATCCAAACATTAGTTTCATCGCAACGCTTCCTGTTATTGAACATTTGTGGGGAAGCGTGTTTGTGTGGTTTCTCTTTATGAATCAAAAGTATTTCACCGTTCAAATGGCGAGATACAACATACGTTATATTTTGTGTCAATATAATGTAATTTATTTTAATATAAAAAAAAACACAAAAGAAGAAAAGTGTATCTCGCCGTTTGAAACGACGAGATTAGTTGTTTTTATAACTATCTTATAAATAGATTAATTTATAAAATAAAAAAATAAAAAACCCTTTTATTTAACGTTCATTGTGAATATGTTTTGTTCTTTTAATTTTTAACTAATTTTATAATTTGTGAACAAATTTGCATACATATAAAATTCGAAACTCTTATTAGCACATGCATATATTTTAATGTTAATAAAAAAATCATAGTTAATTAGTTGAATTTAAATACAAATTTGAACTCAACAATTGTTTAATATGACTTAATTCAGTTTCATAGGAGTCTAATCTAAATTTAAGTTGGAGTTAAAAATTAATATTAAATTCAAAAAATTTTACAAAGTTTGAATTCGAACTCCACAACCTCCAAAAATCAAATTTAACCCAAATAACTTAGTTGATTAACACCCTAATCCAACTCATGCTTATAAAATAATTTTTAATTATTACATGAATCGGTCTCTACCGACATAACAAGAATCTTTAATTATTTCTTGTTTATACCGTGAGTAATTATCAATTGTTATAATTTTGACTTGTCAGGCAAATGATTGGGCCAATATAAAGCTAATTATCAAAGTATTTATTTCGTATTACCCTTCTAATCTGTAAGTTAGCAATTGCCAGTTCAGTTGCTTCCTTTTCCGTACGGACCACAGTTGTTACGACGCAGATAGAATAGAATATGTGAAACGTTATAATAACCCTGTTATCGAAAATAATTAATATATACACAACTAAAGTGTAATTGTAAATTTATTTATTTTTTACAAATTTATTTTATTTTAAATGATAAAATAAAAATATATACAATTAAGTATAAAAAATATTTAAAATAAGAAATTTTAGAAAATAGAAAGAAAAAATAAATAAAATAATAAGTTAAGCATATACATACATACATAGCTACGTACATACATATGAATTTTTATATATATAACTAGCTATTGATTTCACGAGCGCAGGAAACGGGGGAGAATTGCAACTGCCTTTCTCTCTCTGGGTAAATTTTAAATTTTTGGGGTATCGTTAATTCATTAATGAAAAAACGTATAATTTTATACGAATTTTGGTAAAATTTCAGGCTTTCGGGAAATTTTTTCTGTTGAATTGAAAGTTTCGTGCAATCGATGCTTATGTTGGGTGCTCTTTTTCGGTTCGGATTGGTTGCAGCTTGGGTTGTTCATATTATTGCCTGCATGGGGTAAGTACATACATTTCTGATTCGGGGAAGAGCTGCCTTTTTTAAATTCAATTTCTGGGATTCCTTCACCTTGTTGTGTTTCTTATGGGGCCTTGATTTAGCCCTTTTCACTTATTGCAACAGAATGATGAGATTGTCTGTTGCGGGTTATTCGTGTTTGGATTTGAAAAATGCAACAAGTTGTTAGTGTATGTTTGATTTGGTTTGATTGGTTTTGGGCACTGTTGAATAAATTTGACGAAAGATTGGCGATTGATGTCAAATGGGCCTATTTTGATGTGCTTATTTACACACTTTGAAGTCTATGTTGGTCTGATTCCCTTGATCTTATTAAGGAAAAATGAAGGAGAAAAATAAATCAATAGGTAAATAAATAAAACTATGACAGAGGAAGAAAATAGACTTCCTTGGTGTATTTGCTCTAATTTGGCCTTGGGTGAATTAAATGCTGATTCTCTGGTGTGGGTCCTTTTTTTCACTTTTTTTGGCATGTGCAAGATTAAGACTTTCTGGTTGATGGGTGATACCTTGGAGATGCCCAATGTCCTTTTTCTGATAGGCTAGTCGATCTCAATGTGCATGGGAGCTTCAAAGTGCGTTCTCTATTGCCTTTTTGTAGCTTGGGTATGATATGGATGAGTTGTCCATGTTAGAAGTCAAAAACTGGACCAAACTTTTCCATGAAATTTATAGGAACTGAAGTTATTTTACTAAAATTTGTAGAAAGATCATTTTACCAAGCCTATGGTTTGAGGTATGGTATGAAAGTTAAATTTTCCATGGAGTGCCATTGAATTTTATCAATTTGTGCATCCGTTCTTGATTTTTAATCTTAGTTAATTTCTGCCCTTTGTGAAATAAGATTTCTCCGAAATTGAAATCGTGAAGAAGGAACGAGTTGTTCATTTGCTCCTTTAGTGTCATGAATCACTATGTCCTATTGGTAATATACATTGGATTGGATTAAATTGATTTCTTACAGTCATTATTATCATTTGGAACAGAGCAGTGGTTGTCTTGGGTGCGATAAACCCAAGCTCACTTCTTCGGTCTATGACACGTTCAAAGAGCGGAATAACCACATTAGGAAAACCTCAAAATCTGCATTGTCTGAAGATCTATGGACTACCAGCCCTCATGGGATGGACAATAATGCATTGCAATCACATGGAAGCATGTCTTCGACAAGTACACTGACCCAAGTGCATGATGCTGATGGTGCTGGTTGTTTGAGCAAACAATCTGAATTTGTGAATCATGGTAAATTAATTGTATCACAGATGGCTATGCTCTTTCATTTTTTTCTGTATGCTTTATTATCTTTTCTTTCCCTTCTCATACATGTGCTGGTGGTTGGGTGGGAACAGGGGTCTAGTTGTTTTGTGGTTTGTTGGTTTGGGTTGGTTCTAGACTGCCATATCCTCTTTTGAAAAAGGAAAAAATGAAATAATAATAGGATTTGTTGGCGCTCCATTTTTTCTCTATACCATGCATTAAATGCTAGAGGATGCATTAGATGCTCCTTCACATTGTCTGAAGGCAGATGGATCTGTTCTCATTATTTTTTCACTCATCACTTTTTAATTATTCATATGTTGCAATTTTTAGGAAGAAAATACAATTTTTCTGAATCATACTACATTGATATGTAACTCTTTATTTTGAGTTTTTAATCTTATTCTTATTTAGGTTTTGATTTTTTTATTCTTTTTTCTTTTCCTCTCCATGCTTCTTAGAATTTGTGGATCACAGATGAGCAAATCTTACGTTTAAAGGCTTTCAATGTAGGTTTTCTTTTCTGGAACCAGATTAGACAGAAATGGACAGAGAACAAAAGACCTGAGCGTCGGGCTGAACTGCTTGAACCCAAATTAAGGTAAGATAAGTTTGGTTAATTGAAATATTTGACTCAGTGCCTTAGGCAAGGAGGAAAACCTATATTGTAAACTGAAAACAATGTTGCCCAAGTTAAATAAAATATTATATCAGACCTAATTTTTGAAAATCATGATTTGCATATGCAATATAGTGGCTGATCTCTATATTAGGGATGATTTTCTGTTGCTGCCGCTACTGTAGTGACCTTTGAGGAAGCACGGTCGGATGTTGAACTGAAATGCAGTAGCTGCAAATTTCTGACCTTTTCATTTTAACATGTCAGCAAGGCTCTTACATTGAGTTTAAGCGTGAACCAATGCTGCTGTTGTCTTCTCATTTTTCTTCTCTTTTCTCCATCCGTCCCTTCTCGAGTTCTTTGGTGTTTTTTTTATTTACTTGTTTCCTATGCACATTTTGTTTTACATGTGAAAATGTATGTTCTTTTCTCAGAGACGAGCGTCCTTATCCCATGAGAGTAAGTTGGGGACTGGGGAAGGTGTTTGTGGGAGTGGACAATTATCCATGCTTTGGAAGAAGTGACTGTTTAAAAGCATTAGTAGAATGGTTTCTGGAAATGCAAGGTTCTCAAATAAGAAAGGAACTGCATGCAATTCTAATTACCAAGTCTTTTTCCACTCCCTTTTTGAGCATCTAATTCAAGAAAAATCTAAAGAACTCTTCCAATGAGATGGAGGACATGAGGCAGATTTCTGAATTCTGTGTATATGTGTGTGTTTGCTTAGATGGAGGAACTCTGGATCTCTATAAATTAATTCTCGTATAAAGGCTTTGTGGAGTTGCCTTCATCGTTACCTCAGTATGAGGGATCTATTTGTTTTGCTATTCTTTGTTCCCCTATTCACCTGAGGCAAGCCAGTTTATGAATCTTGTGAACTGCACTTGCATGCCTCAAGTCCTTCCCTGTGGGTGCTTGACAATATTGTGCCTCGAATTTTTGACAGCCACCTTGGCTTTTAACAACATCCTCAACCCAACCAAAACATTATATATTATTTTACCATGGTTCGTTGTATTTTCTGTCATAACATTGTTGTCTCTCTGCTTTGCTTAAAATTTCTGGCTTTGTAGTTGGAATGCAACCCACAACAGTGTGCTCGGCAGCAACAAGCCATTCCAGAGTCCTATTCCACTTGCAGTGAGTCTTTTTTTCTTGCTTCTTTCATTGGTGGTCCTATCCTAAACTACATAGGTTTAGTGTGGCCGTCATTTGACAATTTTGAGCCATAAACTGGCAGGAAATGGTAGACTTTCTGGTGGATGTTTGGGAGCAGGATGGACTGTAAGATTAAGCAAAGGCAAGTGATAGCAAGTGTGGGTTCAACATTAAAATTCTCTTGAGGCTGAATTTAACCAGTTCCTTCATAATGTTGTGCTGCTAAACAAGAACACTTAGGTGTAATTCATGCATGCTTTAGTTCAATATTGCTGCTATTTTTGGCTGTGCACATTGAGACGAATCCTGGTCAATATTTTCAATTTGAACGGAACCTTTTTCTTGGGCAGTGTGGAATTTGTGGCTGTTGTTGGCGACTAGACATCTCCTGTTGCATGACATCTGATTTGTGAAAGGAATTTTTGGCTTCTTGGATATATTTTGAGTTATTTTCTCGGATAATAAAATATAACTTCTACTGGCAGTGTCCGTGGCCAGACACTGGTACCAAAATCAAACTGAAGCAATAATAGATTACAAAGGCCAGCTTGAAATGAAGAAAATGGTTCAGGCTTCAGACTCCTACAAAGATATTAAATAGATATGCAAGTAATGAAATTTCTCCTGAAAGACTATTTAGGTTGTGATTGCTTAACTACATAGGTAACAACGAATATGTTTTTGCACTATTTACTCATGCACTGTCGACCCAAAATTGATTTGTTTGCTTGGTTTTATTCAAAAATTTGCAAGAAAATTTCCATACCTTTTATGTCTAAGAGTTTCCACTCTTTATTTGTTACATACTGATAATATTTTATTCAACCATCATATAACATTATTTATGCATACGCATCATCAAGCCAAACAATATCATATTCAACTCCTCATTTTATAAAGATATAATACTATTTGTACTTTATTTAATTATCATATCACATCATTCTTTAGACATAGCATAATAACTTATTATACTAGACTAATGTTTGTTTTGCAATTTTGGCTACCAAAAACATAAATTTAATTATTATACTTTATAAAAATTTTATCTCTCTTATTTTTACATAATTTTTAAAATAAAAATACTTAATATACATATCAAAATTAAAAAACAAATGCATTCTTTTTTCCACAATATTTATCTAACGATACTAAAATTTTCAAAGATTTGTTTAATTTGAGTGACTAAGTAGGATAATTATTTTATACATGTTAATCAAATATTTTTTTAATTATTTAAAGCCTTTGATAAAATTAAGTCCAATATAAAATGATAAAAATGAAAATAATATAAATAATCTACATGACAATAATTAATTATGTTAAAATTTATTTATAAATTATTTAATATATTATTTTAACCTTATATTATTAATCGAATCGAATCATTTGAATACTAATGTTACAATGAGGGAAAAAAAATTTTCACATCAAAAAATAATTAAACTTATTAAATATAACTGTTAATAAATTATTAATTCTTACAAACTTTTTTATTTTTCGAAACAATGTTGTAGATTATAATCCTACCCTTCATGAAGAGCACGTCTTTAACATTATTTTCAAAATTAAAATTCTCTCATAGTCTCAAAATCAATTTTCAAATATGGGCAATCCATCTAGTCCCAAGCTTTGTATTTTGTAGACATAAAATAATGTCATTTTCTCCTGTAAACAAACATGGCCCCTATAATCATGTTGTTGAAAAGGAAAAAAGGGCAAAAAAAATGAAAAGAGACTGCATCAAGACTCTGGAACACTCCACAACATCACAGAGATTTACAAGATTTGATATCGAAGAAAGGAATAACCATGAAACTTCTGATGCTTGGCTAGCCAACTTTTCCACCACCTCCTAGAAAAATCGCAGACCTTGCCATCTTCTTTAAATCTTCTGTCCTTCAACTTCATTAATAAACAATCTAGCGAACAGTTTTGATAATTATCTCTGTTCTGTTCCACCGTGCTGAATTATGGCTTTAGCTCGTTTGGCTCTCAAGAATTTGCAGCAGACGGCGTCTTCTCCTTCTACTTGTGCTTCTTTATTGCCTAGAAACGTTACCCACATGGGCCCCGCATGGGATCAGAGATGGGGTCTGCAGCTCCTGCGAGGCCTCTCCTCCAAAGCGGAGGAGAAGCCAGGCGCCGCCCGCGAGGTGGCGGTGGTCGAAGGCGGCAAGAAATCCAAGCTCTCCCCCAGGAGGAGGAGAGGCGGCGGTGGCCTTTGGAGGAACAGCAACCGGGGCTTCGTTCCCGCCCTTTGGGGTAATTAAACTAAAACCCTAGCATACCGCTCGTCGTTGATTTCATGCGTGTCCTGATTTTAGATTCCAATTACTCCAAGTTTGCTTTCCGAATTTGCAGAATTCTTTCCTTCTGGACTGGGAAACTCCCTGATTCAAGCGACGGAGAACATCAACAGGGCGATGGAGAATCTCTCACCTTCCCGCTTGCTCGGTCGCGCGAAGGAGCTCGACGACTGCTACAAGCTGAGGTACCACGTGCCGGGGCTGGGGAAGGAGGACGTGAAGTTAACGGTGGAGGACGGCGTTCTGCGCGTGAGAGGAGAGCACAGGGAGGAGGAGGAACAAGGGTCGGACGATGAGTACTGGTCGTCGAGTAGGTATGGTTATTACGACTCGAGCGTGGTGCTGCCTGACGACGCCAAAATCGATGGCATAAAGGCTGAGATCAAGGATGGAGTGCTCAACATTGTTATACCGAAAAGCGAGAGGACAAGCAAGGATGTTCAAGAAATTCAGGTCCAATGAGTCAATTTGATCGAGAAAGGATGTCTGGTATGTGTTCGTAAGTTTGCCTGTGTTGTAGTACGAGTGTGTGTTTCTTGAGTCTGTAATAAATGTGATGCGCAAATCCAGTAGACAGTGGTCTACTGTAGACAACATAAGCTGTGGTGCAGAATCTATTAATAGATGAATTTATTAGGGCCAGAATTTATTAGGGCCACCTTTGTAAGGAAATTACCACTGCATGATGGAGAGTATGGTAGTGGGGCTTCATTACATTACCATGCAAATGTTTGTGTATGCGTTTGCTGACCAAGTCAGCTTTTTGGAGACTAACATGGGCTAAAAGCCGGGAAATGAAAGTGAGGAGCCAGTCATTGCAAGCCCAACTTAATGTGTCGTTGGATGGATAACGTGAGATTTGAGTTCCATGAATTTAGGCAAGAACTGGGGGGTGCTAGTGCCATTAAATGGGCTGTATAGAGGATGATAAATCTTGCATGCCCACTCTTTATTGCATATTCTTAGGTCAGCATGTTACATCTTACGTAGTTGGGCAAGGTATTTATCAATAACTAGTGATTAAAGGCACGACGCAGGTTTATAATTATATAAATAAATTAATAATATTTTAACATGTAAATTTTATCATTTGTAATATAAGAGAAAAAGAAAAACTGCGAAAAAAATATATAGAATAAATGAAATTTGGGAAAGGTGAAAAAAAAAAATACGATACGTTAAAGGGAAGGTAACGATGATAATTGAGGGAACAGAGTGCAAAGATATTTAATAATATAATGTAATTAAGAAGTGACTTATATCCTAATAGAAGCATACATTAAACGTCACTCCTCACTTAAATTTTCATCTCTCTTAACTCATTTTAAAACTCTATTTGGTGGGATTACCATGAAAAGCAATAAAAAAAAAAAGATTAAAATACAGAGTTTATTGATCATGTTACAATTCCAATTAATAAATCAATCACTCAATGCACTCCTGTCTGCAAACATGCTTCTCGGCTCCAGAATGGACCATCATTTTCAGACACTGTTATTACTTTACCCCCTTAGTAAAATCCACAAAATGACAGCATAACATCGAAAAACAAAGTGTAATATGTACATGGAAAGGAGGTCACACGCACAACAACAAAATTTACAAGCACAAGAACCAGTTTTCCCACCACTACTGGGGTCATCCTCATGCATTGAATTTTTTTTTTCTCTGCTTTTTTGCCCCTTTACTTTGAATGTACGTTTTTGTCAAGACACTAGGACCCTCAGTCTCCCCCTGAAACGGAAACTGGATGCACCAGAAAAAGAGAAATGGTCACTGACAAATGACGTTAAAAGCGCTTTTTTCACAGTTTTTAAAAGTTGAAGGGAGGAAAGCAAGGAAAAGTCGCATTATCTGAGAATATAAAGTGCTTCCGTACATATTGCCATGCTACTGAAGATCACATCAATTTATTGATTTTTTGGCGTATGCACGTCAAATGGAAGGATAAGAATTCTATGTATACATGCACTCACGCCAAATATGAGTTTAAAATCCATATATACAATTTAATTTTATGAACCAGAGAGATCATTTCCTGTTATTTTTTGGTAAAAAATTCCTTTTCGCATAAGTGCTTGGTTAGCAAAAGTAGATTCCAGTTAACCTGATAATTAAGTAATTTATATGCATTGTGGAACGCCGCCGTGGTTGCTTCTGATTTGTTCAACACTAGCTACTCTTAAGAATCGTAATATAAGTATTTACAAGTTGTGTGTGTGTGTGTGTGTAAAAGTGAATCCTTGACTAGTCTACATGCATAATACATTCTGGTAAAGGTGGCGCACACTATGATTGTGATGCTTATAAAAATTATAATTTCATTAATTAAAATAAAATATAAAATTATAATATTTATAGTTGTTTAATAATTAAGTAAAATTATTTAACTATGTAGATAAAGAGAAAAAAATTAGAGGTAATACAAAGATGAGGAAAGAAAAAACTAAATGCTAATTAAAAAAGAGATAAAGAATTTAAAATAACAGTAGGGAAAAAGAAAAAGAGAAAAAAACTAAATGTATTTTAATTCATTTATGTTTATGACAAAAAGTAATTATTAAATAGTATAGATAAATTTATTAAGAAGGGTATTTTTGGAAAATTAATTAAAATGCCAAAGTCATTGTAAATGTAGAGTTATAATATACTCTTTGCGTGAGTTAACCTTGACGACCCTTAACCCTAAAAAATTTCTTTTCATGAAGAGATAGAGAGTGGTGGGATGTAAAATGGTGTAAAACTTGCGGTCACAACAACATTCTGTTTCTCCCTCTTGTTTGTACATCATTTCTAAATTTATGTGCTAATTTTTATCCTTGCATCCTAACAAAGTTGGACTGTGGATTCTCTCCTGCCAACACATCCTCTACTTCAAAAATGGACTTTTTGCAGTGATGAATTGGGTGGATCTCAGCTTTTGTTATTTCTAAACTACAGGTTTATACAGTGTAGTACAAAAGTGCCCTCATGAAACATCTTTCAAGGAGTGGAAATGTTCCAACTTCTTCAATTTTGTTTTTCTTTTTGTGATGAAAAAGGGGCGGGAAAATGCGAGCCAAGAAATGGAGGAAGAAGTAATAATTAATGATAATAATGTTATTTTTCTATTGATTAATATTGACAATAGGAAGAGCAGTGAAGTGGCAGCTTGTGTCTTGGTTACAGAAGCAGCAACAGATCCCACCGAATTGAAATGGTTAATTTCTTACGGAACAAATTAGTAATTGCCATGCTTCGATCAAGCTAAGGCACCCGAAATAGGGTTTTCCAGTGTTTTAAATTATAATATGCCATAATTATTATTAATTATTTTTAAATACTATAGCACATGTCATAACACCGGGTGGACAATCTTATAGACCGTGAAATAGGGTAAACATTTTCTTGAAATTATGTTGTATATATTCTGATCAATTTCCAAGAAAGCTTTTGATTTCCCATCCCTCAATAAAGAGAGTGGTTGAAATATTGGTCCAACTGCAAAGGTAACATCCTACAATCTAGGCATCACCCCAAAAGTCAATGCATGTTCTTCCACTCGGCTGATATTGCCTTGTAAACTTCAAGTATGACTACTAACTTGGATTTTGTGAACCTAAGTTGACCGATAATGTTACCACGCATTCGATCAAGGAAAAGGACAGGCAGTTGAGCTGCAACATGATTCATAAATATTTTCTATCAAATAAATGTTTTGTGCTAAATGCTCTTGGATTGTTGGATGCAAAGATTTCTATTATTTGTTTTTTGGTTTTTTGAGTTGATTATGGTGCATTTATCTGTATACAACTAAGCTCAATGCGTGTGGAAATTTTTATGTAAATTATACAATTTTATTCGTTGTAAAAATCACCATAAAAATTAATTTAAAATTGAGAGCTACAGAAAATTTAAAAAAATGATAGAAAGAGTGAATTGAAAGTTATAAAAAATTTAAGAGAAAAAAATAGAGTTATGTTAAAGCAAACGGAGGAAGAAATTATTTAAATAAAGGTATTGTATTAATTTAATATTATAAAATCAAAATAATGTCTAACAATTAAAAATATACATAATAAATGATATCTAAGAAGGGTATGATATGAATGACACTTGGGAGAAGAAAGAAAGGTTACATGCATAGAATTAAGAGTATTTAAGTAATATTATATTGTGTAATTAATTTTTTTACTAACTTAAAATATATTGGTAAAATTTACACATTTTATGCGCGTGTGGAATTATTAATAAATTATAATATTACTGTATTTTAATTAACAAGATAAAATTTTTAATATTAAAAAGTATAAAGAATATTTAAAATAATAAAATAAAAAATATCAAGAGAAATTGAAAAAACAAAAAATTTGAGAAAAAATACAAATGCAAAATAATGTAATTTTATATTGTAAAAAATATTTAAAATAATATATGATGAAAAATTAAAAAATTATAAAAATTATAAAATTTAAGAAAAAAATATAAATATATATTTAAATTAGATGACAAAGAGAGAGAAATGTGATAAAAAGAATAAAAATATTTAAATAAGAGCAAGTTATGTAAACTCATTTTTGTGTAACTAAAAATCTTTAGTAAAATAATAGTTTAGTATAGATTGAGTAGGTATAGATTTACACACAAATATTTTTGTATAGCTAAGAAGGACACCTTAGATGAAAGAACAATTAGTCAACCGTTACACGACATTGTTCCTTCTTGGCATAGAGAAATAATTGCAGTGATTTTGAACAGTAATTAATTCTTGAAAATGTTAAGGATAATAGATTTTGGAGCCACCATAACTATTTTGTAAAATCCACTTTGCGTAAATCCTACCCACAAACTAAATATGATTTATCCTATTGACTGAAACTAGAAAATGTAATCATAGAACTCACTACAGATGTAATCATAAAACTCATTATAGGAAGTGGAATTAAACACCATTTCCCCAAAATGGAGAAAAGCAAACATTTTTTTCAGTGTGAGATGTCATCTGCGTTGTAAAGAAATCCCATTGTATCAGATTTTAATTGTCCTGTCCCTTGTTCTGGATACAGTTCTTAGCCCTTGTCTGCTTATCCATTGCAGCCTTCCACAGTACTTCATTCTTTTCCAAACAGTGCCCAATCCTCCACAAGATCTAAATCTACCAATCCCTTACCACAACACCACATGCTCACATATTCACATCTAAACTACTAGAGCTCCATTTTAGCAATCTCCCAGTCTACGGATGGCCCTATCAAGAAACCACCTGCTATGCCTCAGTTTTGCAGTCATGGCTATCTTCTTCTTCTCTCTCACTTTGCTGCAGCCCCCATCAGGTAAATGGAAAAGCTATATTATAGCTATTTAATTCTCCTGCACATCAAAGTAAGTGATCTTTCTAGTTCTCTATATTTCATCACCGTCACTAATTTGTTTTTTCAAGAGTATTTTTGATCCGTGTCTGTTATGAAATCAATCACACATGGAAATCAATGCAGTGAAGAATTTAACCAGGTTCGTCAACAATGGGTTATGTCCTTGAGAGTGGCGTCCGAAATTCTTTATTATATGTTTAGGTTAAAATACAGCTGTTCTAAATGTAACTTTCCCAGTATAATTGGACAAAATTATCCCTGTAGAGGTCTTGCCAAGCACCCCCCAGCCCATTCAATGCTACCAGCATTGCCACAAGCAACAACATCCCATGTGGGGCCTCCAAAAGAACTAAGCTCTTTTGAGTTCTTGGATGATTGATTCCAATGGCACTTTGGCTGAGGAAGCAATGGACAGGTTCTTTAGGGGTGTTTGGCTGAGCTCTTCAAATAATCTTATAAGATATTTGAAATCTTATAAGGTATTTGAAAACTAATAAACTTTGCATTTGATAAGCTTGTAATTTCCTCATAGATATTCCATAATTTTTTTAATAAAATAGTTTATATCAAAGCAACGTGTTGGTTATTTATAAATTTTTTAAAAATAAATTAAAAATTTTAACTTATTTTATAATATATTATAAGTTATTCGAAAATTTTATAAATATTTTAAATTATATTATATTAATAATATTAAATTTATTTTTATCACTATTATACCGAAAAAATAGAACTAATTATAATTATCAATTTTTACAAAATTTTGTAAGATATTTTTATTCGAATAATTTATTAATTTATTTTGAAAATAAAATATATAAATTTGTAAGTTTTAAAAATATATATACGATGTTATAAGCTTTTTAAAATAAAATTAACCATGTTATAAGCTACTTAAAATAAAATTAACCAAACGCCGTCTTAGTGTAGGGTTATCTCTTCTTTTCCTTGCTTATTTAATGTGTTTTGTAGGGTCATCGCTTCTTTTCCTTGCTTATTTTTATAAAATATCTGCAGGTGGGAATAGTAATGCAGCAATGGACAATGGGCAGCTGAGGAAGACGGTATTGGGATCAAGACCACCTAGCTGTGTGAACAAATGCATGAGTTGCAGGCCATGTGAAGCAACCCTAGTCATCCCACCCCATGACAACACAATCAAAAGGGCTGACTACGTAAAATCATCACATGATAAGGAAGATGGCAGCTACTATCTCCTCTCATGGAAGTGCAGGTGTAAGAAAAAGCTTTATCAGCCTTGATAAAGCACATTATGTAATGGTGAATATTTGTGTATTGCTATTGATATTTATATTTAATGTTTGGTCTTTGTTGTTATTCTACTTGCAGTAATGTATGGGCGAGCATTAAGAAAGTCATCTGTATCAATTGATCGGACATCTCCTCACGCCACTTTTCTTTTTTATATATAAACTCCATGTTGGGTGCATGACGATGATGAATGAGTGAAGATGGTCAGCATTGATGTACTTTGTATCATGAAATCAAACCAAGTGAACATTGTTGTGTCATGTCGTTTGGAGCCTTTCGGTCATTACAAAATTGTCCCATCAAATGTGCAATACTGTTCATAGTGCATGCCTGTAAAAGCAACGCTCTAGCTATGTTTGCCAGAGGGGTTTTTGTTTGACGGGGGCATGTTTAATATAAATTACGTGAATAAAATATTCGAATTTTTTTTAATGTGATAAATAATATAATTTATTTGAATATTTATATAAAATATATAATAATAATTGAGTAATAAGATAGTATATTTTAGAGTTAAAAAGTTTGTCCCAAACAAGATCTCTATTATTGTCTTTGAAATGTGTGAATGAATAATAAATCTTCGTTATCTCAACTCTTATTAATAATCCCAACAATCAAACGGGAATCTTGACTATTGAGAAAGTAATAGCTATAATTTTTGAGTTGAAAAAAATTTAGACAACCTTATGATATTACATCAGAAGTAGAAGCTTTAAACTAATACATAATAAGTAGAGTAATGAAAGGCGATGCAAAATTAGTATTCTAAAATGAGTTTCCTCCAAAATGCGTTATAAATTCATTTATTTCTCCTTTTATTGTTTATCACAGTCTTTTAATGTTCTACGAGAAATATGGATAACTCCAACGGACAGCTTGAATTTCCACGGATGTGAAAACTACGACATATGGGCTTTGTTTAGTTCGAGGTTTTGAAGGTGGATCAGAATGGTGAGAATTTTATTAGGGATGAAAAGTATGCTTTGTTTTGATTGGATGAGAAGATTGCTTTGTTTGAATTTTTGTAATAACATAGATATAAAATATGTGATAATGATTGCATGATATAATATTATATATGAATAATAATTAGTTGTACAATGAATATATATATATTGTAAGACAATAACTTGATTTTAAAATTGAGGAAATTTCGGTGAGATGAAAAAGGACAAAAATTGACAATAGAAATGCACCTCTCAAGTCCCTTCTTTATAAAAATGCTTTAAATGAGAGCATTTGGTTGGGCTAGGTCAGCCCATGCATTTTTTGGGCTTTCATCTGGTTTTAAGTGGCCCATTTACTCATTCCGCTCAACCCAACAAGAAGACTGAACAAACTGAAAACTTCGCCTCAAATGGCGATTTCTACTTTCCACTATGCCGCTACCGTTAATCGCCACCACGCTCCACCGCCAAATTACAGTTGCACAGCCACTTCATGCATTAATCAAATAACCTTCTGCTCTTCTTCTTTTAATCTAAATCTCCAATGCTCAGTTCCCTTCAAACGCGATTTTTGGTTGGGCCGTCGCCGCTCTACCAGTCCGAAGTCGGAGCCGCCTTCAGAGAAACGTTCGCCTCCATCTTCAAGTACCGTTTTCTCATTATTTCCAATTTGATTATGGCCCTTGTATGTCACTTTTGTCATTTTTGGTAGGTTTACATTCAACTTTTCAGCTTGAACTGCACGACTTCTCACTCCTGTCAAGTCATCCTTCTGTATCCTGATCTTTCCATAATTATGGTAAATAGCTGGCAACCTGTTGTTTTTGACACTATAACAGCATTCTTGTTCACCTTCGATCATCTACATGCAGTTTTAATTCATCCTATCTGTTTGTCGTATTACTGAATTATTGAAGAGAAATAAACAAGTGATATTTTGATCATATGGCATGTAGCTTAGCTGTCCCTGTTTGGAGAATGCCCCTATCTTGATGCTCACCAGCGGAGAAACTGGGAATAATCAAATTATTGAGAAATGAATGTGATGGGGCGTCGTTTGCTGCTGTAGTTTTGCTTGTTCGACTATGAAATAAGTAAAAAGAGAATTGTTCTTTCTGATTTAACTGTGATATCTGAAGCCTGTGATATGAATAATTATGTGTCAAAAGCCTCCTGAGAATGACCTGGGGCTTTGTGGCTGCTGCTTCACTTGCTTGCCTTTGTCAGCCTGCAAAAATCTTGATATATTTGCAGTAATACGCTTAATAAGGTCGCATAATTCTGCACCAGAAAGAAGGAATGGGTGGAGCCCTTACTCACTAAAATATCCCATGGTCTCTGTGGTTACTACAACGTTGTTTCTTTGTTGCTTTCGACAACTTTGGCTTTCTTTTAGAAAATGAGGTGTGAGAAATAAGCGTATTTCATTTCAAAACGAGAAGTTTCTCAGAAAAAGTCAAGAATCAACGAATGATATTTCAGGCAAGAAAAAGAGAGTTAAAACACGCAAGTTTTGGGCTATGTGTGAAACACGATTTTTGTTCTCTCAACCTCTCTTCAAATTTTACCCAAGCAAATCTATCAATTTTTTTTTATATTCTTAACTAATTAATTTTTAATCATTCATTTTATTCATAATCAAATAAATATTTACATATACACACCGTACACTCACATTTACATATTTCTGTATTTTATAAACTAATTATTATTCTTATATAATTTTATATCTTTTAATAAATTTTTTTATATATATTCAAATACATTAAAATTATTCAACAAATATCTTCCTTAACACAGTCTACAACAAACATCTTCGTTTAACAAAACACTCCTCCCTCGACACAGTGAATATTAATAATTTTCCCTCTAAATAATTTTCACTCTAAATTTACATAATTGAATGTCATAAAACAAGACTGGTTTCTGAATACAATCTTTTATATAATTATTTATCTAAAATTTTGCATACAATGACCTGGCTTTTCATCATTATCACTGACGCATAAATAATGTTGTTGATGATAGGAAGATATTTATGAACTGTTCGGTTTTTTGGGCTAACGCATTCACACAAGGAAATGTGAGAAATGAAATATGACTCTGAAGACATTGGTCATCTCAAACCATAAAAATCTTTTGTCCCTTCCTCAATAAAAGATCTCATCGTTCCAATTCCACCATCAGATCTCTTTAAGTCCTCCCATATATTCTCCAGCACCTCCTCTCCTCAGCCAGGAGGGGTTCCGCCTGAGAAAACTTACTACTTTTCTTTGTAAAAGGCAAAAAAATGTTGCTGAAAAGCTCGTCAACGCCAATCTTGAATTCCTGGGTGCGCGATTCATCAACGGGGGCGTCGTCCCCGGAGTGCGACACGTTGCCGCAGTTGACGAGAACCCGATCGGTCTGCCTGACGACGTCGTTCGAGGACAGTCCCGGCAGAGGCACGCCGACCCGGTTAAGGTTTGACCTTGATCACAAAGACCGGGTAAAGCCCAAGAAAGGCTTGAGGCTGCCCGCGACCCCGAAGCCTTCGAAAATCCTGGAGAGAAGGGAAGGGCAGGAGGCGGTGTCCTTCTTCCTCTCCAGCTCGGGCTTGGGCGCGACGGCGCAAGAGGAGGGTTGTTTGGCGGTGACCGAGAGGGAGGGGGCGCCGCAGACGGTATCGGTGGGTGGCGGCGGATGGAGGGGCGTGGGTGGCGGTGGGAGAGGGTCGGACGACGGGTCGGACGACGGATCGCAAGATCCGGGGAGTTGGCATGGGCGTGGGAGCACGGACGCCTACTATGAGATGATGATTGAGGCTAATCCTGGGAATGCTCTTTTGCTGGCAAACTATGCTCAATACTTGAAACAGGTGCATGATTTGGTACCAAAAATTGCACATGAAATGAGGCCGATTAGTGTTTTCTCGTAGTAGTGGATTTTGATTTTGGAACAATTTGATGTGCTGTAGGTTAAGGAAGATTTTGCGAAAGCAGAAGAATACTACGGGAGAGCAATTCTGGCTAACCCGAGTGATGGTAATGTGTTGTCACTCTATGCTGATCTCATATGGCAGACACAAAAGGATGCTACTAGAGCCGAGACTTATTTTGATCAAGCTGTCAAAGCTGACCCCAATGACTGGTGATGACATGATTATTCGTCTCTTGCTTTCTTTTTCATGCTTTTCTTTCTAGTTACTTCAAAGTCTTGCATCAGCTTATTTTTCATATATATGGCTATTTAGTTAGTAAATATCTTATACAAGAGCTGAGGAATATTCATCTGTGGTAGAAAACTCCATGAGGATACTGGAAATAATGAGTTATAATTGGAAAGCATTTGGGCATGGTGATGATCAAGCGTAGATCTTGCCGTGTGATGATTTTTCTGAAACACTCTTTTCCATTGGCATTTACGTGGACTTTTGGGCTGATGAGATACTGGTTTCCTCATATTAAATTCTTTTATCGGTGTTGTTATGGGGCCAACATGTATGTTGACCTAGGATTTACTGGAAATAATTCTTGATGAGATTCCCATTATTGAATTCTCTATATTGGAGGACAATGCATCTGGTCTGCGCAAACAATTAAAATATCCATGGTTTAACCAAAGATTTCTTTTTTCATTGACTTATTATTTGCACTTTGTTTTGCTGTAAGTCTGTGACATAACAAAGGTTAATTTTCTGGCAGTTATGTGCTGGCTTCGTATGCTCGATTTCTGTGGGACGCCGAGGATGATGAGGAAGAGGAAGAAGCCCGAAACAGCGAGTATGCTGCGGGGGAGACGAACAATTCATCATCCAAGTTCTTCCAAGAGGAATCTTCTTGGCCTCCTCTTGCTGCAGCTTCCTAATGTAATGCCTCTTTCTGTATATATATAAGCCATGCTTGCGGTGATGGAGTGCACTGGAAAGAGCTTGCTAACGCTTGCGCAAATTTTGCCTCTCGGCCTGTTGTGTTGTAACATGGAAGGGGAAGAAAAGGAACTCGTTGACTGTAAGTTTGTATCAGTAATAACAACTCATCTGCCCTTTTTTCTAATCTTTGATATCAAGAATAATAACGTATCAGCCTTTCTTGTGTCTTCCTTTCACTATCTCGTTTTAACTCTTCTGCCTCTTGGTGTGGTGTGGTGTTGTGGATGTGAGCTATTCTCCATGTTGGCTGATGAAGCAAAGAATTAGAATCCCCAGTTGTGGGGATTTGGGAAAAAGGCAATCCCCTCTGCGACATCTTCTTATATCCCCTTTCAGCCTTTTGAGTTAAATTCAAGAATTTCTTGTGGCTCAGTTCCGTTAGCTTTGTTTGTATTTGTGTAAAAGTAAGCGATTGAACAAAAAAAAATGTAATAGTTATAGTATATATTTTTGAGAGGAATAACATGGAAGGGAATGCAATTATGTTTTGTGACTCAATTAAGTCTTAGTGGGGTACAAGGCTTGGATGGGATAAAAATCAACTAATGCCGAAGAGATACTGTGGAATAAAATTAAAAATCAGTAGCCTAAATTTCAAGATATAAATTATCCAGTAAAGCATCAACATTTTGAACTCTTACTTAAAGGAGAACCCAAACTGTAACAAGTCCAAGCATTTAGCCAACTGCTTGTTTTGGGCTGGCCCATCACTTCATTATTGAATTAGGCCCAATGCTAGTGTCTGCACACGTCACCTAAACCCGACCGACTCACCAGGCATCATCCTCCGCATTATGCCACGACTTTTGTCCGGACTTTAAACCCCTCTCTCCAATCCAGTTAATTAAATCATTTCGAGAACGTTGTTATCCTCACGGCTCGCCATAAAATTCTTCCCCATTACTTTCCTCAGCGCGTGATCCCACCCTGTCAATCCTACGTTCCACAGTCCCCCGTTCGTTGCACATGCCAAGCGGCGGCGTAAGTCGTCAAATCAGGGGCCCAAGTGCAGCTAGGGAGGGATAATTATAAAGTAAACCGCCCGTCAGCCAGAACGCGGTCAGAGCCCCTTCCAGATCCCAACACGTGTCCGATCGCTTCCTCCAGAACTTTCTTTCCAAACGGGGCAACTGGAAGCTGCTTCCAACGGTCAAATCCACGATTCGTATTGAGGCCACGTGTGCGCCCTCATGTCTGCTGAAAAATTGTTTGTGCCCTCTGGGGCTGTTTGCAGTCTTATCTCTCTATTGCAAGCAAAGGAGGCGTCGTGGCGGTTAAGTTTTGGAGCATATTTTTGTAGAGAGAGAAAACGAGGTAGTTGAAAAATCTGCGTGCAATTGCCATTCGGTTGCATAGGTTGGTATTCCCTTGTGCTTAGGAGATATTTCTGGTTTTGGTTTTTGTAGGCAAAGAGAAATGGCGGGGACTCAGCATGGACTAAGGGACGACGTCGTTTCGGTGGAGCTCCCAGCTCCGGCTTCCTGGAAAAAATTTGTAATTTGCATTTAATTCTATGCTTTCGTGTATTTACTTGATCTCCGTGGCTGCTTAAGGTGGATGTGTTATTTAGTTGATTTGCTTGTGTTAGCAGTGTTTTCTAGCAGCTAGGCTGGAAGATTTGGTGGTTATTCTTTGTGTAATTTCATTTTTAGCAGTTTTATTTCTTTTATATTTCTAATAATTTTAATTGTTGTTCTCATTAACTGTTTTCTTTTGTTTATTCTGTATTTTTCTTGTTAATTTTTGGTCCTGGAAGTGTTAGTTTTTATTTTAGTTTTTGCTTCAAAGTCATTTTTAAAAGAGTAGGCATTTAATCTTTCTGCCAAAATACTAGGCGGGGTTCAAATATTACTCTTGGCAGGTTTTTTGGGTATACAAGATCGGTTTTCCCCCTTCCAGATAGATGTTTGCTGTCCTACTCAAATTGTAATTAGAAGTGGGAATATCTTATGTTAGTCAAATCAAATTCGCGCTGCTTTTCTCATTCTTAAGGATGATATGCGCAGACAGATGGTTCTGTTATTGAAATTGAATATCTTTCTCTCATTACTAACAGGGACAGGTGAAGCCTTCAAATCTGTACTTATTTTTGTATTTATAACAATTAAGGCATTCATTTTCTTTTTCTATACTCTGCTCTTTATGATAAAGCTGATTTTGAAGGTGTTTTAGCACATGGTAAGATTGTTTTTCCTCTGTAACTATGAATGAGCCATGTAATGTTAAGATTTGAAAAAAACACCAGAGTTGGTGGCGTTTGGTGTGGTAGGCGGTCCCAGTCCTTGGTAGGATGTAGGATGTTGCCAAGTGCTTAAATAGCTACGTATGACCATTAAATGGAATATCATTGTGCTCTGGTTATGACATTTCAATCACCCGTGGCAGAGATGTGAAATGATGTTCTGTATTAATTATATTTGTAGTTTGTTTATTTCTTTCTTAGTGAAGAAGCCTAATAAAAACTTCTGTCGTTAACAAGACTATTCATTGCTTGTTCAGTTAATTAATGAGCTTAGTTGCTAATAAAATTAATCGGAGCTGAATGAAGTGTGCGAAGATAAATATAGTGGTAGATGCTCTCAATGATGCAGATTCTGAAAGATATGGATACCTAGTGTGCGAGAGAATGGTTCTGCACTGCTAAGTAGAGAAGATACTTTGATTTTGTAATAGTTACGATTTATGATATCAGTGCTTCCACAACTCAAGAAAAAACAAATGCAAGTAGCCGGTTACATTCTGAAGGATAGTGAATTTTACAGCTTGTCTATCTCCAGCATATGATTTTGCAGAACTTAGAAGTCAGCATGAATTTGTATTGCTATTTCTGCATATATGTTTCTGTATATGGATGGTGCAAAGGGACATTGTGCTTATTGATAAGAGGTTGGATCACTAAGCTGATGTTACACTTTCAGAAGCCCTAATATTTTTTGTACAAATTTCCACACTAGTTATGCCAATTGTATAGAACTATAATGTGCCCCCTTGAGTAAGAATCTTAGGTGAAAATTCCAGCAAGCAAATCCATGAAATTCCACTAGAGAGTCCCTTGTTTTTTTTTTGCTTGGGTTAACAAATGCTGTTTTCTTGAATGGTTTAATGGGGTGATTTGTCGTGCTGTTATTTCTGATGCAATTTCCTCATTCCTGTCATCCCTTGTTCTTTCTTTGACATATTTTCTGATGTTCTTCTTCAGTACTTGCCAAAAAAGGGAGGTACTCCCAAGAAGAATGAGATCTTATTTATAGCTCCCACTGGGGAGGAGTTAAGCACCCGCAAACAGCTGGAGCAGTACCTAAAAACTCACGAAGGAAATCCTGCATTATCAGAGTTTGATTGGGGCACTGGTGAAACTCCAAGAAGATCTGCTAGGATTAGTGAGAAGGTCAAGGCAACACCATCTAAAGAAAGTGAGCCACCGGTAAAACGAGGCAGAAAATCATTATCTAAAAAGAAGGACAAACACGTGGAGACTGAAAAAGAAAATACTGAGGAAATCAAAGGAACTGAAATTCAAGATGCAGGAAGTGGCGAGAAGGGAGATGAGGAAAAGGAAACTGAGCTCAAGAGTGAAGGGAAACTGCAGGAAGATGCATTGAATGAGGAAGCTGAACCAAAGGCCAAGTCTGAAGAGAAGGGCCCACAGGAGTGTGCAGTGGATGATGCTACTATGCATGATACCAAAGGGAATGACGGTAAAACTGAGGCAGGCGAGAATCATGAGCCAACTGGAGAAGCTAATGTTACTGAAAAGACTTCAAATGTGGAAGAAAAAGTTGAAGACAAACAGGCATCTGAGAAACCAGAGTCCGAGGCAGCTGAACTTGGGACAGATGATACCAAACAGGATGGGTCAGGCTATTGCAATGGAGAAGCCCCCAAAGGGGCTGATACTGAGATGGCTGATGGGGCGGCACATGAGTCTGCTGGAGAAGCAAATGGAGACAATAGCAGTAAAACTAACCTAAAGGTGCATGAGCAAGACAATAATTTGAAAGGGGACTCGGGCAAGGTGAACCAGGCACCACATCATCCTTCTCCGACTCCCATTAGCTGCTGAATGCTGTATTTACATACAAGGTTATGTAGTATTATTGGAATAACCTCGTGACTTCTGCTTTTGAAATTGACATTTAGATCACTGTAATCCTATTGATAAATTAGGGTGGCTAGAGTTTAGATAGGGTGTTACAATGCTGTCCATGGATCTTTTGTAGCTTTACCATATGTTTAATTGTGTTGTCTGTTGATATAGGGTGTTCAGCGCTGTCCACGGATTTCCTCCCTGACTTTTGTAGCTAATAATATGTTGAACTGTGCATTGTCTGTCGATATGATGTAAGGCAACCCTCTGTTTTCCTTCATTTCTAGTTGTTGAATTGATTCTATTATTTCTGCTTTGGGGGAATGCTGCTGAAAGAAAAACCACTCTACGAGGGGAAGAAAGCTGGTGATAAGTTGGGACACTGTTTAGTGCTGGACTTGAGCATTGTGAGACACCAAAGCCAGGGCCCTAAAACATCGGCACAACACGTGTCCACTGTTGTTCAAGGGGACGTGTTAAAATCAAGCAGAAAATCAGATGCTGCTGTTGTTACACTTTCCAGAAAATTACTTGAGCTGACTCTTAATTTTTTGGCTGTTTCCTCTTCCCTGTAAGCAATTACCCTCACGTCGGCATGACTGCGTGTAAATTAGATGCTGCATTGCTAATTTATTGTAATATTAAAATTTTCAGGTTGTTCTTGTCTGTATTTACGTTGTTCTTCCCCCCTTCTCTTGAAATGCTTGTCATCTACAAGTTGGATTCATAAAGCTGATGATGTGCGGAAGGTCTTTGGCTACAGGTTTCATAATTATCATATCCTATTGTATTATTACATATAAATATTCAAAAAATTAAAAGAAAACAGTGTTCAAACCAACACTTCATTTCGAAATGATGCTGAAATATTTGGACAGATGTGGTGTGTGTTCCACGCGTTTGTGACTCGACCTCATTACAGTTGGTTTACTCCCACTCCGGTTTCTCGGAAACTCTCAATAAATTTGTCGATATTTATCTGTAGAACAAATCAAGAAGAGAATTACTGAGATAGAATCAGATGTGTGATCAAAAGGCATAAAGAATGTCTCAGATATATGACAACTGAGAGAGGCTGGTGGCGGTCGCCCTGCGGCGGGAGGAGCCCTCTCATCAACCTTCCAGAAGTCCCAGCGCATGCTCCGTCGCATCATATTCCATGGAATCACATGAGAACCTTGGAGATGGAGATGTGGATCGGATGAACTCCAGGTAGATTGATGGGGTAACTTGAAATCGGGAGAGTTTTATTTGGACATTGAAAAGTTGAAATTAAGAAAAAAATTCAACCTGATCTTAACTTAAATGGAGATGAATATTTCCATTTTCATTTTTTCATAACGAGCAAAAAGAATTGAAACCAAATTGGTGGATCTGAGAAAACTTGGCTTATCTTTTCAAATTGCACGAAATATTGACGTTTCAGCCTTTACAATCTGTAAATTTTTTCTTTTGTTGTGCGCCAAATTTTATTTATCTTCACATACCACGGGCATGGCTAGAATTTTGTTCTTTATATTTTAAAAGTTCAATATTGACACGCCTTTAATCTTTTCTCTGTAACATGTATACACATACTTTATGACTTGGAAAAACTAAAATGTTTCATATTTTGCCCTACTACTTTTTGGCCGTTTTTGTTGTGCATAAGTTTTAGGAAAGGTAAAAAATGAGTTTTGCATTATTTTTGCTGTTTTTTTTCTTTTTGATCCTCGTAATAAAAGAGATGTTACAAAAGAACAGAAGAAAAAACTCAAGAATTGGGATGATTCCAACTTGTAAGAAACTCAATTGAACACTTGATTCAAGCTTAAGCTGCTCAATTGTTCTTCCAAGTTCAAGTATAGACAAGAGCGCCTTGATGCCCTCTATCGAATTTTGTATTATCATTTCCAAATTATTATTTTAAGTTTATTTTTTTGACTAGAGTCGAACTTGTACATCTCTTTTTGAGTTAGAATATTTGATCTTGATAAGCCTCAAAAAATTTATCAAGCTCTCGAAGTCGAGCTCAAGCTCAACTTGTACTACTTGTTTTGTTGTTTGTCATGGAACTTAGCGTGAGATGATTTTGGTTGACAAAGTGAAGAGTTGAATTTGAGCAGGAAAACACGAGTGAAGCAAAAATCAATATGAGCGATTTTTTTTCTGCGGGTGTTGCAATCGGCTACAAAAATTATTTGAGGCCTCGAATCTGATCAGGAAAAAACAAGAGGAAAAGAAAACATAGGAGGGTTTTTTCTTTTACGGAATTGCAATCGGCTACAAATAATTTTAACAATGACAAGAAGCTTGGAGCGAATGAATTTAGCAGTGTTTATTGGGGTATGCCATGGAACGGGGCTCAAGTAAGATTATTATGCTTTTCATCCAATCCATTAATTATGCCATTTTTGGTTGATTCTGCTTCTAGCATACTTCAGTAATCCGGTAAGTGAGATAAGAGCACAAATAAATTTGCAAGATAGAAAATTTAAAGCCAATTCTTGATGCAAAGTTGAGGATTTGTTTGGACATAAATTATGGTGGAGAAAAAACTTGGCGCGCCATAGGAATATTATATAAATAAAAGAGAGAAAATATATATAAAAAAAAAATAAGGGTTATTTATTGGGTATTTTCTTTATGAATTTTGACGAGACAAAAATAATACAAAATTTGCGTTCAAACATGGCCCCGGGACGTTGGGAAATGGCGATTTTATAGAATGTGGAATTTGGTTGTACGGCAAGCTTTCATCTTGCACAACATTCCCTTCCGTACAAATGCTGTTCATTTTCATCTGACCTAAGGTCCCTGCAGGCTATCTGCAAACTGTACAGGTAGCTATGAGAAGATCGAAGACGGGGAGCCCCGATGTGTGGTTCTCTTTGGAAACAGAGATACTTGCTCGTTTACAGAACGAGTATTTGCTGACTTTGCGTGGCTACTGTGCAGAAGGGAGAGAAGCTCTGATTGTCCATGATTGCATGGCTAATATGAGCTTACTATCTCATCTTCATGGGCAACACTCAGTTGAATGTCATCTTAACTGGACCAGGCGGATGAACATTGCTATTGAGGCTGCTGAGGGCATTGCGTAAGTACCCAAGACAAACTCTATTTTCCTACAATGTTTTCCCACTTTCATCTATCTAACACATGTTATATTCTAGCTATCTACACCACCATGCCGCCCCTCAAATAATCCAGAGATATCAAAGCAAGCAACGTATTATGTGGTTGGGCTCTGGCTCTTGGCTCGTAAGACAGAGTTCAACGAAATTGCTGCTCAAAGATTAAACGGGAATTATGCGGAAGAAGAGTTGAAAAGGATTGTCTTCGTTGGACTCATCTGTGCGGATCCTGAGCCTGAGAGGAGACCGACGATGCTTGACGTGGTTGAACTGCTGAAAGGAGACAATGAGAAGCTTGCAGCTCTAGAAAACGACGAGATGTTTAAAATCACAACGGATACAAATTCGGGTGCAGAGGATATCTCACATGAAGAACCAACACAAGAAATTGAATTCGCTGGGCCCTAGAGGGTACATGCCTAGTGGGTACCTGTGGCATCTAAATTACTTTTACTTTTCCTGGGTTTGCGAATGAAGATGAAATTCACAAAACAGTGACATGCAGGATTGGCGGGTGATTATTGAAGTTTTCACCATCTATTATAGAAGTTGCGTAATATAATCTATGAATTATGATCTGGTTAGAACAATGACCGATGTATAAAAATCATATTCGACCAACCCTCTTTCTTTGTCTCCTCCCTCCTAAAAGAATAATTCATATTCTAGTTATGCAAGTCAAAGAACTATTTATGGATGTAATTTATATAATTAGTGAATTAAATATGATGAGAGTTCGGATTATGAAATTTATTTTATTGTTGATAGTTTCTTTCTTTAATAAAATGTCCTAAATCTCTTTCCTAGTCAAATATTTTTTCAGGACGTGCAGATTTTTGGAAGTGAAATAGATTGTGCAATGCAATTTTTGCCATAGAGGATTTGGGCATTTGTAAAGTCTTAAACGGCAAAAAAGTTGCAGAAAACATATTTACAGCTTAAGACAAGTACAAGTTGGCAACAAAACAGGTAATAAATATCATAGAAGAACAAAGAATACATACATGTGTTTGGGATAATTATGTGAAGGTGTCTTCCCTATCGCCTTCTGCCGTTTCACCTTCCTCCAAGTTGCTGAACTCCAGGAAATGTGTTGGCCGATGATCCTCGTGATAGTACTCACGAGGTGTGCCTAGTTTCACCCCATACTTCATGCTTACAGTATGCTTCACACCCATAAAATTGTAGTTCCAAGGACCGTTATCAGGTATCTATAAGGCCAAAATAGACAACACGAAGCATGAGTACACAGATTATAAAAGGGAAGAAGACTGAAGAGGATGGAAGAAGAGGAAGGCACAAGTGTAGGAAGAAATGAAGTTACCATGTAGAAACCAAGAAATCGGTCACTCAAGAGCATCTGAACTTTCTCATAGAAAGTTGGCAAGTAACCATGTGGATTGCTTGCGGCGTCAATGTTGCTCCTTCCCCATTCATATCCTGATGGGGTCAACTTATAAGCAGTTAAAGAGCAAGAACCAGGAGTGAAACTGCAGGTCAGAATTATGCATTTTTCTCCATCCCATTGTTTGTTGTTTGATAATATCTGAGCATGAGCTGCAAGATCCTGTATTTGGGAATAGTTAATGTTAGGGACGAGAGCCCATATGAGTAGCAAAAGACAAAATGCAAGATGAATGCAGAGAAGAGCTAAGACATAAACCTGTGGTGACAGTTGAGGAAGCTCGTTTGGCTGCGTATGCAACCATCCTAAAGGCTCCAAGTCATTCAGGAAATCATGTTCTGGAAGAGCTGACGGAAGATGAGCCTGCTGGTGTGTACCCCACTGTGGTGGCATGGCAATACAACGGATTTCCTTGACCTGGGGGTTGTCCGGAGGACTTATGCCATAAAGGTACCCAGCAATCTGAGTGCGCAGGTCAGCAATGCATATGAATTTCTTCAAGATATTTTTGGGCATGATGTAAGTATATCCCGTTTCCTGCACAAATCAGTCCAAGAAACATTTGAGTAACATTATTCTAAGAGAGTATTTCACGTTAATATACCATTCTACAGACAATTCTGGGAAATACCTTAATGTCTTCGGAGTTCACATAGATGTGATTGACCCGAAGATAGAGATTGGTGGCAGATATAGCTCTGACACGCCAGTCAGTTTTAGACCCAAATGCTGCTTGTTCATAAGGACTTGTCGTGGTAACAATCAATTCATCTCCATGCACATTTGTGGTCCTTGTGGTAACTGCTGTGAGCTGACTTGCCTCTTTTGCCTAAGGAAGAACAGAGAGCCCACATTAGCATTAGAGAGCAAACAAAACAACTGAGAAACAACAGTTTGCAACAGAAAAATGGGGAAGATCACCTGTTTCTCGATCTCAGCAATTTGTTGTCTCTGTTGTGAAGGTGGAGTAATCTCAGCTCCAAGAATAATATCACGAATCTCAGATTGGGTTAATGCGGATGTGTTCACATTGTTCTTCTTGGCATAATCAGAAAGTATTAGATCTCTGAGAGCAACTTCAACCTGCATGTCACAAGAGAATAAGATAACTGAGAAATGCTACTCATAATAAATGAAGTATATGTGTCATTCAATCTCACCTTCATCCACTGGTCATCCGACAAAGAAGGCCAAATATGGTGTGGCTCCGTCAAAATAGTCTTGTCAGGCTTTAGCAACATTTTTGCTTTCTCATTGTTCACATGAAGAGCTCGTAAAATCAATATCAGCCTGGAAAAGGCTGTGTAGGATGAGATACTCTTCAACCAATCATCATATATGTTGAACAAAACCATTTGTGGCTCTGTGGCCTTCAATATTAGATCACCAAATTTCTCAATCTTCAAGCAAGCCTGGAATGGCAACTGTAGCTCACTTCCTTTGATCACAATATTTGGGAAATCAAGCAAGTGCACCTCAAGGGGATCCAACATTCCTTTGCGTGTCACAATAATTTGCTTTGGCTGTTCTTCAACAGGCAATGATCGGACAAGAGCTGCCACTTCTTCAGCAGTTTTCCACTTGGCCAACTGACCAAGTCGCTTTTGCCCAGCCCACACACTTGTGTGAATGACCTGTAAGATTCAGAGAAATGGGAATAAATTTTGTACGTTAACTTCAAACTTGGAATGGAAACCAAGTTAGCACACAATGAAACAGACCTTCAGAAACAGCTGACCAGTCCTAGGGTTGAATATGAAAATGGCACCGTTAATTGGCTTCGTTGTCAGATTTCCCTCAAACGTCTTGTGTATTGTGACACGATACACATTTGTGTCATCCACAAACCAGATTATCTGGTTGCTGAATATCTCACCATAGTTCTGAGAAGATAAATAAGGCTCTGTAGGTTCAGAAGAATACAACTGTAGCCCTTTCCTAATCCTTTCTCTTAGAACATATAATGCTGGATTTGACTGCATCCAAATGATAAGTTTTTTAGTCTCATGAATTTTAATCAAGAAAGAGGCGTACATACTCAACAACTTAACTACAATAAACAATTAAGGGCATAAAAGTTACCTTCATGATCTTGTTCATGGCCTGGGCAAGCAAAGGCTTTGACCCAGGGAACCAATTTCCAAAAGCAGAATGCAAATTATAAGCTAGATCAATTCCGATCATAACCCCTGCACACACAACATTATGTAAAGTACTTAATATATAGAAGACAGACATCAATTTATATGTATCATAAACTAGGAACAAACATACCTGTAGGAGATGGATAAATTGACATATTATCCGTTGTGTAATCCATGAATTTAGCTCTGGTGTACCGCTCAATGTCATGGGAATCATAATCACCCCAGCGAAGTTGCACATCTATCCAGTATTTATTACTAGCCTTTTGGTCAAACATGTCCTTTGACTCGGCCACAAGGCTAGGCTTTGACATCGGCCATCTATGGGCAGCAAAAAGTAGTATGTCAGCACACGAACTGTTCATTTTGTAACTCTTCCTAGGATGAATGGTTTCTTTCTGAACAGTCTCAATTTCGAGTGCATCTAACTCCTGATCCAAAACCTGGCAAAGATCCATCACAACACTCTCATGTACTTTCTGCCACAAGTGAGCACGGAATATCTGGATAAGGGAGATCTTTAAAGTTGGTATCTTCCCATGCATAAAAATCCCAGTGAGATCCAGTTGTACTTGGAAACCCACATATACATTTGCTCTGTTTATAGTAGGTGACCACCAAAGGGTAAATCTCCTGTTAGGAATTTGATTAAGCCCAGATCTTTGAGCATTTGTCAGTTTCTTATACTTCATAGACTCCTCAAATCCAGAAGCCTTCTCCCAAAAGAGACCCTCCCATGTTGGGAAGCTGAAAAATCAAACGGCAGGCAGAAATTTCATTAGCATTTATAGAAGTAATATTGCCAAGATACTTTGGAAAAGAACAATAATAAGATAAAGCCCAAAGCATGATTCTCCAAGATGTAATTTAGGAGCATATGTGTTGTCAACAGAAAATTCATAAATTAACAATCGAGAAAAAAGGAATCAACATATCTAGACTTAGTTCCTTTCTGGAAATGGTTTATTTACTTGTTACTACTTCAACATGACAGTTGAATCTCTTATGGAATTCCTTACAGCCAAAACAAAACAAGATTAGTCAAAACAAATGGCACCAATAATAACGGATATTATGATATTGAGCTACAGAAACAAACCAACAAGGAATAAGGTTATGCTTGTTTTCATTTTTAAGTGTGTTTTTAGGTGTTCTTTATTTTTTTGGGGAGTCATGTAAAGGAAGGAGAGAGAGAGAGAGAGAGTGAGAGAGAGAATTAACAAAATCTAACAATTGAAATGAGTGTATATTTTGATAAATATGAAAACAAACATAGATTAAACCAAAATTTGACATAAATAAAGAAGTAGAGCATAATGATAGAGGGGCTTACTAAGTTCCCTTGAACAACGTATGTTCAAGAATTCCTTCTACCCCTCCCAGAGCCTGAATAACATCGGTTCGATAATTGTTCAAGTTCCACAACTTTCCATCATGCCTCTGGTGCGTCCACCAGAACGGATTTTGCTTCAGAACCTGATACTGCTTAAAATCTGTTCTCACTCGCCACCCTTTGTCATATGCAAGAGTGTGGCGGTCCTTCTGAAACAGAGTATTGATTCGAGGTATCCCACGATCCCATGAATCCTGAAGATGTAGGCAAGCATATAATTTTTATACGGCATTGTAATATAATAAATAAATATCAACATCAAACCCAATGACACAACAGAACACAACCCAATTTAAACCAGATGGGAAAAGGCAAAAACTAAAATAAAATTAACCATCATTCGAAAAGTCAAACAAATGCAAAAACTAACTTCCAAGTCCTCCAAGGTTAATCGCCTATTCTGTGCCTGAGCTTCCTGCCTCTTCAATGCATATTCAGCCCACACACGCTGAGAATCAATGAACTCACTCTCCCATGGCTGTCAAAGTCAAAACAAAGAGGAATCAGAAAGCAATAAAGTAAATAGAAGAAGCACACAAAGCTCAAAGTAAAACCCACATACCTGTATGTACCGATACAGATTAGGAATCAATTGATCCTCTTCATGACTCATTCCACTCCTAAAATGGGTTACACCAACATCTGTCTGTTTACTGTAACGGAGGTCACTCTGGGGAATCAATATGTGACCCATTGACAGCATACCAAGTCCTCCAATTTCCTTCGGTGTGTAAAAGATGACAGGTGGGAACCTGAGGGCAGAACAGGTTTCAGAAGTTTTCAGAAGCTCAGAAAGAGGGGAAGACAGTGAAAATAGATGATCAAACAAAGTTACCTGCTAGGCATCTTTGAATTTAACCCAATCTTGATTCGAGTTTGTATCTTATTCTCACATTTTACAAGCAGATCCAACAATTCTTGCGTGTGCACAGTTGCTTCACGGAAATATGTCATTAGGCCTGTGGCAGAAAGTAAGAAGGCTTTAAGAAACAAGAAAAGCACCAGCAAGCAGCCTACCAACAAGACCACGAAAGGCAATCATTAGAGGCAGAAGCAATATTGAAGCATTTACCTATAAGAGCTGTATTCCATTTGTTAACAATCTTTGTAAATGTTGTGGAACCTGAGGACATGAGAATCTGTCTTACTCGATTCTCAAACACCTTCATGTGTTCATCGTCTACCCGCAAGAAAGCAACGGCAGTACGCTCTTTCGTCTGCTCATTTTGCAGATTCCAAACACCATCTCTGGTATTGCTGAAAGCCTCTTGGGTCATTCTTATTTTTGGCAATATGCGAACTTCAAAACCACACCTGCCACGCAAATCAGTAGTTTATCATTGTTTAAAGTTACATCTATCAGAAATATCAGCCACACAAGGAGATGTCAGAATAAGTAAGATTAAGAAAAGGGGATGATATGCATACATGCTGAACAACAAGTTTGGATTGTCCTTGCTGTAGACAGAAACAAAGCTGTTCTCCCATTCAAGTGTGGTAATACTTCTTGGAAGCCGGTTCTTCATATCCCAGAAAACACTTCTACCAAGATTGACTGAAAAAGATAGCCACAACCAATTAGTGCCCATCAAAGGCCCGCCAAATTATGAATAAAACTAGAGTATCTGCTAAAGGCACGGTCAAGACATGTATACCATCATGCTTCATGAGTCGCATTCTAGCATCTCTTGGCCAGCACTTCTTATTGTTATAACCAACCATATTTTCATTGTTGGGATCTGGATGCTCAGTAAGATACCTCTGGATGAGGTCCCGAGCCTCCTCATGAGTGAAGCGGAACAAAATATGCACTTTGTCAATGTATCGGGAGTACAAACGGATTGGGTGTCGTGTTTCCACTCTAGTGTCATGATAAGTAATAAACTCATTAGGCATCTGAGGTGGACCAGCTATTTCACTGGCTCGAGTCAGGCCAAGAAGCAGAAGATCCAGGACAAGCCCATAGTACTGCACAACAAATGAAGCAAACTGAAGACCACGTATAAGTCCATAAGAGTTTGTGTGACTCATATCCTTGTATGATAAAACAACGTTATTCTTTGCAGTGACATAATCAGCAATGTTATGATCAAGAACCAAACGTAGAAGCCTGCAAAAATAAGACAAGAATCAGTCTAAATGATGCAGCATCCCAATTATCTGTCAAAGAATCATAGAAGTTTGTTTGCCAAACTAACCTGTTGAGCATGGTTAGATCAATCTTTTCAAAAAATTTTTCAAATTTAGTCTGAAGCATTACAACACACTGCCCTTCACTAGTGTCCCATATGCCTTGTAAGTTGTTTATTCCTTGACACCATTTGTAGACCAACAGCGGGGGAGGTTCAGAATCGGCAGGCTTAATCCAATTTGGAAAAAGGTGGCGTTTATCACCCTCATACCACAGATACTGGTCCAGATACGCATCAGTAATTTTTTCCAGAGGTTCAATTTCATAAACAGGAATCAGATAGCTATACAGATCCATAAATTCAATGCCAACCTGCAAATCAGTACATTGTTTAGTTTAAAATGCTTTAAAAATAACAGAGAACAAAAATAAGGCTAAATTCGTTCACCCATCTTGACAGTAAAACTTCTGGCAAAATTTGAAATGCTAAATATTTCACACGTCATATGTATTTCATGGAAGATGCAAAATTCTTTAACATACTTCTTTGAAGGCGCGCTGGGTAAGTAAATGCCGTTTAATACGCGACAAGGCCTCATGAGGGTTATCATAAGCCTGCTCAATCAAACCCAATTCTTCTCTTTGCAGTTGGTTTAGTCTAACAGCCACACTATAAGACTCCTTTAATCTCTCCAGTGCAAGGATGAGGAGTTTTGTATCATGCTTGTAAGACAATGGAGGAAATGGAATTGGAGAGAATTTTCTAGATTCCAACCAATGCACAGTTGTGGTATATATGGCCACTGCTTCTTCCGGTGTGACGTATGGGCCATCTTTTAAATAGTTGTGTTGGCGTTCCTGCAAAGTGGAGATGGAGAGAAATATTTCAATATGGGATGGGGAATTCCAAATTGAAATTAAATTTCAATAGTATAAGAAATTACAAAAAATGCACCTGTTCTGCCTTCAACCAAAGACGGGTCAATCTTCCAAGATTCTTTCGGCAAACAGTCTTGTCAACTGTTGCACCCCTTCTAATACGTTCCCGATTATAATGAGAAACATTTGTCCACCAATCAGCTTTTGATTTGACATAACGAAGTATCATGTTCTCAATGGGAACTGGTAAACCAGGTACCTTCCAAGGAATATTTGCTTTCCAACAACGCCATGCTTCACTCAAATGTTGCAAGATAGTTCTAGCTTTGTTTGCCTTAATACCCTCTAAAATAGAAAATGAGAATTTTCAGTACAGGAAAATCAGCATTTAGAAATCATCAGTGAATTGGAAGAGAGAAGGAAAGGAAAAATAGATACGACAGAATGCATGCCTGGCATGGCATCAAGAACATCATGCATAACTGCGGCACGAAGCTCCAAATCAAAGTGACTTTCAACACGCTGCTTTGTGACAGTTTTAGCTACTCCTTTTGAATGCCGTCCTTCAAACTGTCTGGCAAGTAAATTCCCCAACCACCTTTCCAGTAGAGGAACTATGCCACGAAGAAAAAACAACCACACTCTCCACATAGGTGCCCAAAAACCACAACCAGGACCTTTCCCAACAGGCCCAGTATTAAATCGGTAATAAATCAAATGCTTCAAGTCTTTGCACATCCGAATCTGCCGCATAAGCCGGTATTTGTATCGATACATACCCGTTAACTGGCCAACATGTGAAAATATGTATTGCAACCCATCAGCCAACTGAAATGCATCTACATTTCCCAACCGGAACTGAATATTTGCATCAACAACAAGCTTTGTCAGACGCAGAATTTCACGGCAAAGATGAAAGGCATTACCAAAACGTGACTTTTTGCGTTCCTTAGTTGTAAGGGTCTTCACAGGTTTCAAGTTGAAATTGTAATCAAGATGGAGATAGTTCAAATTTTTCCGATGGATCAGCAGGTTGAGCATATTATATCCTTGCTTACAAACTTGGAGACCTGCTTCGGCCCAATCAAGTTCAGTAGTCTGGAAGAATTTTGTAGCTTGTAGAGATTTGAACAGATGCTTCTTTTTCTGAGCCTTAGGTGGTCGGTGATGCAACTCATTCAAGACAAAGCATTTCAACAGTTTCTGGTAACTAACACGAACTTTGACAGGGTATGATGGAGGACTGCCCAAATATAAAAAGGACAAGATTAAGCCCACATGGCATGCTCATGACAACAAATCACTTCACACATTAACAGAACGAATTACATTTCTTACCAGTGTTCCTTGTACCACTCAGATACAAGAGGTATATCTTCAGCACGTCTCGTCCGACCAGACCGCATATTGAAAGGCCGTGGGGCAAACAATAGTGAAACTCCAGCAGCAGTAGTGTCAGTATATATAGGAGTGCTTGTAAGTAATGGTTCGACTCCCTCAGGCAAAATAAAATCATTGTCCTCATCTTCTTCATAAATTTTCTTATCTCTCCTATCTTTATTTATGCTTGTTATGGGGTGAATCAGAGGATCATAGTAGAATGCAGGCAAATCAGGATCTTCAGTTTTTATGTACATCACCATTGGGGTGTGATAACTGCTAAGTTTTACTTTCCTGGGCCTATTATTATAAAGGTGAGGGAAAGCAATCCTGTACTCTGTTCTGAGAGGTGACCTGATGATAAGTTTATTTATGTCATTAAATTCATTCCAGTCCTCATCTCCTTTCTCCATGTCACGATACAGAGGCTCAAACTTAGGACCACCTGCCAGTGTATAATTCATCAAGAAAACTTAATATAAGAGTAACTCAAGACTTTTATGATTTAGAGATCTAATAATAACTTGGCATACAGACATCGCCCCAAAAAGAAAGATAAGAACAAGGTGTTATCTCCAGGAATTGAATACAGTAGCATGAAATATATATGCAAAACAACATATAGATTAAGCTTAAAACTTTACAATGCTTATCACTAAATAAGCCCCAAACATACCAGGTATGCACATGTTGAGAGCTTTGGCAGTGAAGAAAGACTCCATGTCAAAAAGGTAAAAATAATTGCGATCAATTAAATCAGAAAGCAACTGTCCAGCAAGTCGGTGAAGGGTTGCCATAATTGGAAGCGAGAGATGCCATTTTCTGTAACTTGATCCATTTATAAGCTTTGTTTTGACAAGAGGCTTATGGTCATAGAACCAAGTATAAACAGCTGAATCTTCTTCTTCATCCAATTCCAACTGGATTGGCTCCAAAGGATCCACATCTAAAAGATTATCAGCATAATCCAGTGGAGGCTCTTCATCATCAAAGGGTGGAAAACGCATTCTCTTGAAATGTCGCCGGTCTCTCTTCTCCCTCCGCATCATAATCCACATAGTACCCCACTGTAAATTTTCCAATAATTTAATCAATTCACAGATTAGAAAGTATTAGGAGCAAGAGAAAAATAAGCATGAAAAGAATTGTATAATTTAAAAGGAAAAAGGTATGTCCTCCAGTTGACGTGCACAGCAGAAAGAAAAATACCTGTGCCATATATATTGGTTCAGCAACCCATGGGATTTCATTTACAAATGTGATAGCCCCAGTAATATGGTAGAGGACCTTCACTTCACGGACCTAAGGAGTAAGGACAATCACCAAAAATGGTTAATAAAAACACAAACAAAGAATTCGAGGTACCATAACATTCAAGAGAAAAACCACCACCACATAAGCTATCAAACTGGTACCTGTTCCCAAGGCATGGGCATATTCTCCAAAAGTTTGTAAACAGCATGTGGCACAAATTTAAGAGCTCCCAAATAGACACGCTTATCATGGCGATATTTCTTCGAAGACATGTCACCATGGTCCCTGGCCAAAATATTCAATCCAACATTCAGACAACTTAAATAAACATATAGATAGAGCAAGAAAGCCTCTATGATCTATTTAAGACCTGCATAATGTGAACCATAAAGAATTTCATGGTTGAATTTGTATATATTCTCGTTGAATAAGGTTTAACTCGGCAAATTATTTGGCGTTATGTCCAATTCCAATCACCTTCAAACTGCTATAAACTTATAACAAAAGGACAGTTCATCCATAAGAAAACTTTGAACCAGTTAGGACCCAATGTCAATATCATCTAAATGAGTGCAGCTCACGCACCGAAATGAATACAAGAAACAGCCCTAAGGATCCTACATGTAGAAGGATTCACTCAGTGACAATAACCAAATCAATAGAACGCAGTCAAATCCTGAATAAGGTTTATGGAATAACCTGGCTCTGAGAGGGTAAAACAAACACACACACACACACACAAACTTAAAAATAGTGATGCATCATTCAAGCCACTAGAAAATGACTCCTGTCATAAATTGTAGCAAATCCTCGATTAACAAAAAGATATTAGAAAAGGTTATGTGCATATCAGAGTTCCTATTTAACCATCTGCATATCATTTAAACCACCCCTGTGTCCATCATTCATCTTAAACTCATTATATCAGTATCAATATTGACACAAACGAATGAGTGACCATAACCATCTCCACGGACTCATCCAACAGAATATATTCACCACACCTGGCATCACGAAACAATACCACACAAAAACACCAGTAATATCAGAAATCTGAATCCAGAACCAAGAAGTTTCAATGTTCCATCAAATTTAAATAAAAATCAACAAATAAAACACTTCAGGTTTACAAAGAACCAGAATCCACTATGGGGGTTACATCTTCAGAAGTCAGAAACTCAAGAATTGGGACCCTTTCGAGTTAACATCCATTTGAAATATTAATGATATTTACCAACTGCTAACTGTCTCAACGACCACATACCCTAAGATTTATAAAAAAACCAACTAAATGATGCACTTTGACATCCAAAAAGCTTTTTAGCACAAGTTACCATGAACTGATACAAGAGGAGCCCAACCAAAACTTGAGGCTGACTAGCCGAGAAAAATCATTTTCCCCGTATATTTCCCTCGTTAAGAAGAAATGTCATCCAGAGTTTAGCAAATAGTATAGAGTTGAGATCGTTGTTCTCAAGCACCAAGAAAACAATTCATTACACTTAATCGCTTGAGCACGAGTTGCATGCCGAGACAACAGATGTAATACCCAAAAATACAATGCAGACAAAATGTGTGAAGCCTAGCTGAAAATGCATGTGAAGCACAAAAAAATATGGAAACATAAGCAGAAAGTTAAATCTTAAGCAAATAGAGAAAGGGGAAGTAAATGGAAAAGCTATCAGATATCTTAGTAAACGAAATTAAACAGGGCACAGCTCAAAAACAAGAGCCAACAAACTTCTCAACCACAAATAAGAGTTGAATACAAATAACAGAAGCCAAATCCCCACGCACAAAATAAGGGAGCAGACCAAAGAAAAGAGAACATACCGAATTATTTTCCTGACATGCTCGGGAGGCATATCCTCCTTCTGCGTCTCAACAAATCCAAACTTCCGTTTATCACTGTATCGCTTCGAGTTGAGCTGCATCCACTTCCTCGCTCGCTCATCGAGTTGCGACTCACTCGGCACAACAGTGTAAGACGGCTGCAATGACGGCGGTGGAGGAGCAGCCGATTGTGCTCCACTAGTCCCAGGCGGCGCCACCATTGGCGGCATCCCTCCGGCCCCGCTCGTCCCCGGTGGCGCTGGATTAATAATATTGTTGTTCCACATATCCTGCCCGTTGTTATACATGTCGAAACGTAGAATTTAAGGGTAAGCCTGAGAAATGCAGCAGCTGGTGAAATAACAGGGAAGCAGCCCTTCTCTCGATCTCTCTCACTCGATGGAAGAGACGAGAGGGAACATCGATCAGCGATTAATGTGGGCCTCGGTTTTGTAACGTTAGATAATGGCTCAAGTCCGTCCACGAGAACTCACATATGGGCCTATTGGGCGTTTGGGCTTCCAATTGTTCTACGGAAATCATGGTCCAATTTAGGTTATATTGTTTGGAATTTACTTTTAAATCCACGTTAATTAATTATGCATACTTGTAATTAAAGCCACGTTCAATGCACGTGTGTAATATTATAAATAAATTTATGTCCCTATTTAACCATAAATTCTATTTTATTTATGGAATAAGGTAAAAACTTTAAACATATATAAATAGAATAAATAAAATTTGGGAGAAGAGAGATAGAAAATGCAATAATTAAAATCGAGATAAGAAAATGAAATAAATTGAAATTTTAGGAAAAGAAAGTTAAAATAAATATATAAAGAAGTAAGGATGTTATAGTGACAAAAACAACAGGATTAGACAATGAAGAGAAAAAAAAGAGATTACAAGAGTTCGGAAGTAGGAAAAGTTTGGACAAAAAAATTAGAAGCTTGTTACTTATGCATGAAGTTAGGAACATAATCCCAATTCCCAAAACAGTTTTTTATATGACCCAAGCCATGTAATGAGAGGATAATTAAGTAAATTAACTTTTGACATCCAAAACTTGACTATAATCTTAACATATGGTAATAAAGTAAGGGTGTTTTATTTACGAGAGTAATAGGATTAGACAATGATAAAAAAAGAGAAATTAGAAGAGTTCAAAAGTAGGAAGGACTTTGGGCGAAAAAATTAGAAGCTAGCTTTTTATGCAGTCGAGAGCATGAGTTAAAAACATAATCCCAATTCCCAAAAAAATTATTTATGTAGCTCGGGACATCTGAAATCGGAGTATAATCTTAATATATAGTAATAGATATGTTAGAATTACGAATGACAGGACAATTTATTTAAATGGTGATGTGTGGTGATACCTTCATATATTTCAAGAAAAAGTAATTGTTCTATTTGTTTTCATAAATAGGTGGTTTGGGGAGTATTACAATTAGAATCCAAATAGTTTTCACTAAATTTGACATGCTAGAGCAGACATCAAAGGATTAATCAAGTATTTAGATTTGTCACTCAGTAAATTTCCGCAGTAATTATTATATTTGTTTGAGAGTTATTATCCGCATTTTGTTAAAATATTCTCAACTAAAATTTAAATTCAAACATGGACTAAAGCTTTATGTAAATATCAAAAAAAGAATTATCCTACATAGTTTCATGCCCCGATTTACTTTGATCACAATCAAATTTAAGTACAAGTCGTGGCATGAAGAAAAAAAACTAAGTCCAAATTTAAGCATGTGTGACCTGTTTTATCAAATGAAAGGATAGATTTCATATGTCTTTTCTCCGACCAAATAGTTGAAGCACCTAGTGAGCAAATTATATAATGTAAACAAGACTAACGTAAACAAGTTTGTCTGACACACAAAGAAGTTGGCATAACATGCAAGCACATCATGCAATTTCAATTTGAAGTTAACGCGTTGTTTATCAAAACTAAAATTGTAATTTTAAATTGACGATGTTTGTAAATTGCACTTTTCTATTCTGTGGGTTTAAATGTATTGTTATTTTTTATTTATTTATTGTCATAAAAATAGAAAATCGAGGATGGCATTGGACAATATGCTTCGTACAATAAATTTATGGAGAAACCATACAATAAATCTATGGTTCTATTTTGTTTTAACTTAATAGGAAATAGTGATAATAGTAAATTTTAGCTAAGGATATAAGGTGAAAGTATAATACACCACTAATCAAACGTAGATTTCGTATGTTATTGGCCTGACCAAACGTTGGACACATCAAGAAAGTAGATGTTGAATAAAGCCCTACACAATTATGGAAACTAAAAAGAAGAAAAAAAATTAAAAAACTAGTTATCATCATCTACAAATTTGAAAAAGAACTAACTGATAGACGAATGTGGGAATAACATTTACGTCATCCTCGCTTTTCTTTTTAACATTAAGTCGAATAAGTATATAAAATAACACGTCTAATCAAGGTTGTCGATTGTGTTGGAAAAATTGGATTACATTTTTGTTGGTTTGTTTACGAGAATTTGGCTGAATTCATGTTAAAAATAGAAGAATTTAAAATTTTCATTCAAGCAATGATACCAAAAACCTAAAGGAATTAAAATCACAAAAATATACGGTTGCATTTGAAATTAATTAAATGTATTAAATCAAAATTTGACAAAGGTTTTTTTTCAAAAGTAGGAGAGTTGGCATAATAAACAAGCATCACAATACAGGTCAATTTGAAGTTGATGCATTGTTTACCAAAACTAACGTAGCCATTTTCAAATTGATGATGTTTGTACCTTTCATTTTTTGTATTATTTTTGAAACCAACAGAAAGTAATGGCCGGAGTAAAATTTAGTAAGGGCTTGGGATAAAAGTATAATATATCATTGATCAGATTTCAGGCAAACCATGCATGACACTGCATTGACCAATCTTGAAGCGGGACCATAATTAAAACCAAACCCTAGGTGACGACGCAATCAGAATCACGGTGAAATATTAAGATAGCAACGATGTAATTGAACTCGAATTCGAAAATCTCAAGGATGTAAATTGAGCGAAAAATGTCAATCCAATGTGGTAGGATTGGATTGAATTCGATGTAAACGGCCACAATCAGCACACCGAACATTAATTGATACGTTACGAATCATACGGACCACTTCGAAATGATTCGATTTGGGATTGAAATTTACGAAAAATTGAATAAACAATTTCAAAGAATTTGAAAAGGAATTCTGAACTGATTAAAACTCTACCTATCTATATCTCCCTTCAAATGAATAATAAACTAATATTTATACTAAATACTATCAAAGTATAACTTAAAAAGCTCATATGATCCAATTTATTAATAAATTTTATTAATAAATAAATTAAAAATAATAAATATTAAAATAAAATTTGACAGATCTTTATATCGCGTCAGGTGATATCATGATCACGACCAAATTTAAGCATGCAATATGATGTAAAAGAAGTAGGCCTTGATATAGGCACATTGTGGTTTATTTTACCAAAATAAAGAGTAGATTTCTAATGATATGGCTCTGCCCACGTGTTACTCGTTAGAAAGAGCAATAATATAGAAATAGAAAATGAAAAAGAACAATCCAGCATAAAGAAAAATGAAAAAAATGAAAGAAAAAAAAAAGAAACAACATAAATAAGATAAAATTAATAAATTATTTGAAGAAGCAAAAAAAATTTGAAAAAAACATAGAGGAAGAATGAAAAGACAAACTAAAAGTAAAAACAGAAAGAGAATAGGGAAAAAGCAATCATAGACAAAAAATAAAAAAGTGAAAGAGGAAGTCAAGAGTTTCAAGTTCATCTGGCTCAATCGAATTTAATGAATTAGTTGACCTGACTCATACTAATAATAATAATAATAATAATAATAATAATAAATTTAAAAATTTTGTTGAAAATATTTTAGAATTGCATAACTTATTAGTACAAAGAACAATATGTTATCGTTATGTGATTAAAATATATACATACAAAATTATTTATTATTAAAATTTAAAAACAAATAAATATTACTTCATTAGTTTTTAATAACTTACTAAATAACTTAGTATGTATAAATTAGTTATGTAATCACATGAAATGGCAAAAAAAAAAAAATGATATACATTTAGAAAACAAGTGTAGTGGTAATAAAATTTTCCTTATTTGCTTTTCCCTTATTTCTTGGCTTGCTTCATTTTTTATTTATAGTCCAGTGATCGTTCTTATTCTATTTGTTTGTTTTTTCTCTGTTCAACCCATCTCATTCCACCCTAAGAAAATTTAAAATTAAATATAAAACTAAAAAAAATAAATTATTATGTCAACTCCAACAAATTTTTTGTTAAGTCGGCGAAAAAGCTAGTCTAGCCTGACTTTAGAAACATTGATCAAAGGTACAAATTTTGGCATTCTTTTCTCAAAAAGAAGATAAAATAATAAATTACCTCTGATAATTTTTTTCGTGAAATGCAATCAACTTCACCGTCATCATTCATCAACAATGGTATGGTAAATATTTATCCTGTTCAGGAGTGACGAAATGGCTTAATAACATATGATTTTTAAAAATAATTTTAAAAGTTTATTTCCAACCATAAAAGTGGGAAAAAAAAAGAAATAAGTAAAAAATGAAGAATCAATTAAGAAATGCATGTGACATGTTTCTCCCAAACTTCTAAATAGGATGACGTGGAGTTGAAAGAGAAGTAAGTTACGAGTTTAAAAAGAAATAAGTTACAAGAAGCAATCATCGTCAAATGAAAAAAAAAATCTAAAAAATTAGAGTAACGCAAATTCAATTATTAATATTATCTTGTCCAAGTTACTAGAAAAGAATGAGATAAGTCTTGCCTAGAAAATCTCTTTTGATCTTGATTTTTCTAAAATGACTTGCATGACTTTAAGTAAGCTTCAATTTTGATCATGATTTGCTGCAACTCCATAAAGAATAAGACATGCTCCTCAAAACATAGTTGGTTTTCTATGGAATATATGAGTGAATGGGATTAATAATGACAGAAGTTTCTTTATCTATGTTGTCATGTGTGGTTTCATGGTTCAGCTTTGTGTGCTTACTTTTTTCTCCTTCTTCTTCTAAATTGTTTACACCTAAACCCCATTCCTTTTTTTTTTTTTTTCTATACTATATTCTTAAAACTGTAATTGAGTTTTTATCTCTTTATTCTTTTTGTTCACTTTTGTGAAAAAAAAAAAAAGAGATCTCTATATTTTAATTTTTCTTCTTCTTTTTTTGAATTGTTTACGTCGGAAACCCACTCCTTTTTCTCTATACTATATTCTTAAAAAAGTAAGAGTTTTATCTTTTTATTCTTTTTTTTTACTCATGTTAAAAGATGAGATCTCTATAATTTTCTCTTTCCCTTCTTCAATTTGGTTTGAATAAATATAAAAAATAATCAATTAAATTACGTTGTGTATTGAATAAATATAAAAATTATCAAATGCATGAAATATCAATTAAATATTTATACTTTTTATGAAAAATATTCTTACCCGTGTTATTTTCATTTTCTTAACACGTGGTATTAAACAATCTAAATTATTTCATCTTCATGCCTTGCTGAGCTCCCGTATGATTTTGTATTTTTATTTTTATTTTCATACAACTTCGTTATAGGTCTAATATACTTCTAAAAAATTAATTATTTAAATAAGCAGACAACTTATTGAAAAAATTGGTACAAGAACTTTTTCATTATCGGCGTGATGACATCGTCACAAGAAGTTCAGTGAGTCATTGGTTTATCAATTTTCCAAAATAAATAATTTTTTGAGATAATTTAAAATAAAAAAAAATGCTTATATGGTCAAAGTTTACGGCATACGTCCAAGACATAAATAGTAAAATGCTTAAGGCACTATTATCCAATGCTTGTGGCATCCTCAAAGGCGCATGAATGTCAATGTTATGTTCGAACTCAAATTTTAACTCCAAAACACTTTTTCAAATTTTACATTATTAAACACATTATTGAATAATATTTTTATTTAAATTTAAATTCAAAATTTACCTATCTCACATTGTAGACAATTAAAATATCTATCCAATTAAATGTCGTCACATGATATTAAATGATTAATTTATTTAATTGTTTATATTTTATGAGTCAAATAAATATAATTTTTAAAATTAAATAATAAATAAATTAACATTTTTATTATATATTTAAATCACGACAAGTGGGCCAGTTATGTCACGCCACGTGTCAAGTCTTGTAAATTTAGAAGGAGAATATTGTTGATTTAGCAATTAATTTGCAATCATCCAATTAAAGGAAGCAATGCCAAATCACATATATTCGGCCAATCAGACTTCGCCACATCGCTCGTCAAATATGGCAGTCAAGCCTTCGCCACCCCTATAAATAGGGATGGCATCTACAAATCAAGGAGGAACAAGAAGAAGAAGGAGGACGACGACAACAAGAACAAAGCAACCAAGCAACGAAGAACAACAAGAGCTGAAGAAAGAGCAACAAGCAACCAGCGACAGCAACAACAAGAATTCTTCGAAGAAGAGGACTTCAAGTGAAGAAACATTCAAGGAGGAATTCAAATTCTCTTCACCAACTTCAAGAAATTCAAAGAAGTTCGTCATCAAATCCAAGACATTCTTCACAAAAACCCATCAAATTTTGGCGTTTGATCCACATTCAAGGTGCTAAACCAGTGGATTAACGTTACTGAAGGCTCCGGTCAACATCAAGGAGGATCAAAGCTCAAAGCTCCCTCAATTTCAACTGGGTTCTTCAATTAAACATTCAAGCCAAGGGTTATTGAGAGAAGAATCAGATGATCAAGTTAGAAATTGTACCCACAAAATTCATTTGATTCAAGTCAATTGTACTTGTACAAATTTCTTGTTAGTAGAAATTCGAATTGCAAGAATTTTGTCCTACACACATAACTAAGTGATTGTTTTCTACTCGTTACATTTATTTATAATTAAATCAATACTTATATATATATTATATATATTCACATTAATTTTTATTTATATTTTAAAATATAATAATTATATTTATAAATTATCGCATCATTTAATCATTATTATATATTTTATTTAAATAAATTATACTATTTATTTTATTAAAATATTTTTTTAAATATATTGTTCAGCGATACAATTTCTGCACATCTTATCCAACCAGATCCCCTCTCCCAAGCATATTCCAAAGGATGTCTTTGTCCTGATCATGTCTTCTGACACTGAATTGATGTGCATTTGTGCTGCACTGCTGCTTCTCGCTTCTATGTATTAGGGCGTACGTAGAAATGTGCCATTCCAAAACTGTACATGCTGAAATTTCAACTCCAAAAAATTGATAAAAATTAATTTGTTTAGAAAATTTTCCTTTGGGGCCATAAGTCTGCGAGCAAATAAAGAAATTCCATAATTCTTAAATTTCGTAAGGGGGGACGGAAATACATGTGCTTTTGATGATGTTCACTTACTCCCGATTGAAAGAATGGCGGTATATTTTACTTTTCATTTTTTAAAGAAACGTAAAACTCCTTTTTCTCATTCTTATTTGAAAAATCATGCACAAGTACTTGAAATTTAATTATTATTTTACTTTAAAATCAAACCATAATATTTGTTCTATACACACACACATATATACATTTATAATTATAGTTTAAAATTAATAGGGCATTTAAGTCATCCAATCAATTGCTTAAAAGTGCAAAAATTAATTTATTGATATAGTAAAAATTTTAATGCTAGTTTAAGGTAAATAATATACAAATATCTAACTTTATTTATCCAAACTTTAACATCTATACAAAAAGTTTATGTCATGATTTTTTAATTAAACATAATTACACAAATGAAAAATTACATTAAAATTTTATATTTTATATTTTTATTATATGACATCTGTGTGACTGATAAATTATATTTGTATTTTGATATATGGAAACGAACTAGCAAGAAATAGAAAAAATAAAAAGCATTGACTTTCCATTCAATTTTTTTTTTCAAAAAAGGAGTTAGTTATTGTGAGTTAATTAATTGAACCAGTTAGAAATATTAGGTATAGTATTAAAAAACCAAAAGTAAAACTTCATATTTAATTTAGATAACAGCACCAGTGAAAATATATTGTTCATAACTTAAGTTGTTTCAAAATATAATACGCCTTATGCATAAAAAAACACAAAAGTAATCAAATTAATATACACATTTATTTTTTAATAATAAAATTTACACACCACGTGGTTTGCAAAATGGTTTATAAATTTTATCCGTATTTAATAATATAGCGTATACACTACAAAGAGAAAAATAAAATGCAAAATATTCCCAATAAAAATAAATGAAACGTCGCTGAATCCGTATTTATAAAACGTGGTCCGAAATGACGCAGAAGCGCGTCTCGCCACAACTTTCTTGTTTCCACCTTTCGCCACACCCACACAAAAGGAAAAATTCCCACTAACCAACGGCAGAGCCGAAGCTCCGAATTCCAAAAGCGATGAGCAAAAACCCAAGCGATTCTCCGCATTCTTCCAGAACATTCGTTGAACAAATACGGTTTCTTCAAAATTTTTCCGAATAAGCGTCGGTTATTCAAAGTTCTCAGAATTCGGTTACGGTCCCCAACTGCAATGGCCGCCGCCGCCGCCCCATCGCTAATTTTTCCTGCTTCTTTGAGTTTTACTCCCCAAAGCCAGAGCAATTTGTTCTTCGGTACTTTGGGCTCTTCATCGTCTTGTTTCTTTGCAGGTCGGCCCCTCACCTGGGGCAACAAGAAGTTTCTGCAAGATTCTTTATCCTCTGCTGCACAAATGAATAAGAGAATGTCTGCGAGGAGGTTCGGGAGAGCGGTTGTCGTTGCTGCAGCCGACTATTACGCCACTCTTGGAGTGCCAAAATCTGCTAGTAGCAAGGAAATCAAGGCTGCTTATAGAAAGCTGGCTAGGCAGGTACAAAAGGGAGGAAATGTTTGGTTTATTTTTTGTTTTTTTCAAAATTTTTAGCACTCAAAACCAAAGACCGAAAGACGGCTATATTTTTCTTGTCATCGGGCCTCCCTTGTTGTATTGAGGGTGATCCCGATAAGTCGTATTGGGTTTCTTAAATCATCAGTAGCTTGCCTGTATAAGAGTTGGTTAGGATTGATTTAATCCATAGACGTGAAATAGTTGCAATTTGGCGACTAGAGTTGATATTGCTGCCTCAGTAGTCAGCTATGGGTTGCGATTTGAGAATTAACTATGGGCTTCTTCTTTCGTCTTAGTACCATCCTGATGTCAACAAAGAACCTGGAGCAACTGAAAAATTCAAGGAGATCAGTGCCGCATATGAGGTAAGCACGGGCGGTAGCTATTACTAGTATGTTATGGTCTGTTTAATTGTCATGTGGTTGTTCTTTTGGCTGTACATCTGTGGATACCAGCTTGTTGGTGGAGTGTGGTTTTGTTTCTATTGTAACTTGAATGGTTTACAGCTACAGGAAACCAATTAATTTATTTTTGAAATTCTTGCATAATAAGCCATGATTGAGGTAATAGATATGAGGATTTCTATAGAACAAATCAGTTCAGTTAATTTGCTAAGATTATACTCTGAGTGGCAGTGTAGTTTTCCATTCAGTGCAACTTCACATTATCAAATCTTTTTAATGTGCACTTCTTTTAATTGTATTTTTGCTATTTAGGGTTTGTGATATGATTATGCATTTATTATTTGTTTAATGTCAGACTCCCATTGTTAGATTATTCTGCACCTTTTTGTAGGGCTTGTTATGGTTGCTGTGTCAAATAATGGGTAACTTTTGTTTTCTCATCAAGGCACTGTTTTTGTAGTTCTCCCTCGGTCTCACCCTTCCTCTCTTCGTATTTGTATTTTATTGCAAAACCTGTCTTTGATTTGTTAAGACTGCTCTGTTTTGTGATGTTTTTTTTGGTTGCTCTATTGAAGCATTTGCTACTATGCCATAGTAGTCTTTGTAACATTATTTCATAAAAGAGCATCACGATCCCTGGACTTCTTTTAAGGTTGAATATCATGATTTGTATTTTACTACAAAACCTGTCTTTGATTTATTAAGACTGCTCTGCTTTGTGATGTGTTTTTTTGGTTTCTCTATTGAAGCATTTGCTACTTTGCCATAGTAGTCTTTGTAACATTATTTCATGAAAGAGCATCACGATCGCTGGACTTCTTTTAAGGTTGAATATCATGATTTTGTGATGGCTAGAATAGTCAACCTTAGATAGTTTGTCATATGCAATGTCATGTGCCTATTATGTTGAGAATTCTAAAGTACGATTTTGTCAGGTACTATCAGATGACAAAAAGAGAGCTTTATACGATCAATACGGTGAAGCTGGGGTGAAAAGCACTGTAGGTGGGGCTGGTGGTTATACGGTATTGCCAAAAATTCTTGTGGCCTTATTTTAGTTTTCTGAGTATATCACATGCTTGTGGGAGAAAGAGTGATGAAACACCCTATGGTTGTGCTAATACGTGATTAATGCATGTCTTTCACATAGAGGTTTTAAATTTTGTGAAGATTCCTGAGATTGCTTTATTTTTAAGCCAAACACCAGCTAACTTCTTGTCTTTGAAATTTGGATTAGCATAGTGTTGGCTTAGTTTCATCTAAAGTGTACCTTTTATCTTCTTATAGTATGATAGGAAAATGTTTCTGAACTAACTGCTTGTGTTTGTATTGTATCTGTTGCGGCCTGTACTGCAATTGTATAATCAAAATATAGAGATGATATCATGTGAGTTTGTCCTCTATGTGCGAAACTCCAAGATGATTTCCCTCTTAAAGTTTTCTTCCCAATATGATGCAGACATAGTGCCTCCAAACAGTATATTTATTTCACCTAGGCATGCATGCAAGTAGTCATTATTAGCAACTTGAACCATGGAAGATGTATTTTAACCTGAGAGCACAACGAACATATGCTCTGTTGATGATACAAGTCTTGTTCCATAGGCGACAAACCCTTTTGATCTATTTGAGGCATTTTTTGGGCCTAGCATGGGTGGGTTCCCTGGAATGGATGCATCTGGATTTGGAACATCTCGCCGTGCTACTGTTACGAAAGGTGAAGATCTCCGGTGAGTCAAATTTGAGCATGTATGTCTGTATGCTTTGAAAAAGAATGTAAGATTCCTGTAATATTTTCCAGTCTAATCTGATAATTTTAGGCTGGTTTTGGGGCAGATCTGTTAAATGTGAGAATGTCTTTTCATAGATCTTTTACATTCTTGATAGTGTTTAGTTGCTGCACTATATGTCTATTAATGGCACTTATCTTCATCAAAGTTTACTCATTATTCAAAATGGATTCCAGTTATGATATGACATTGGAATTTTCGGAGGCTATGTTTGGGGTTGAGAAAGAATTTGAGCTGTCACATCTTGAAACATGTGGAGTTTGTGTGGGTACTGGAGCAAAAGTAGGGTCCAAAATGCGGATATGCTCAACATGCGGTGGTAGAGGTCAAGTCATGAGAACTGAGCAAACTCCTTTTGGCATGTTTTCACAGGTAATGATCTATATAGGGCATTGGTGTCTGCTTCAGTGGTTATGAGTTGAAGCCACTGAGATTATTTTGCTTCTTTGTTTGACAATGTCTACCAATTGAGAATTTTGATTGCCAGGTTGGAACTTTTTCTAGAGCCCATGGAGGGCTTAGCCTAGTTTGCAATTTATTTTTTGGTGCAAGTTTGATCTACATGTAATGAATCATTGAGTTTCTTGTAAAACTATACATAATCTGTGATTTCTTGAGCATTGATATAAGCATTGGGGAAAGCACATACTTCTTGTATTTGCTGAAGTATATGTAGACTGGGTATCAAACTCTGGTATAACCAATAACAAACAAGTTCTTTGAGCAAAATTATTCCTTGAATCCTGAAATTCTTTGTGTTGGCTTGAAGCATTGATGTTGGCTGTTGGTTTTTACTTTACTGGATAAATCTGACGAAGTGTGTAAAAGAAGATTTAAAGAATAAAGTTGGTTAAAAGTTGCACTTACACTTGGAATAAGTTAGGTTTCTATATGCCCAAGTTGCGGTGGGGATGGCGAAATGATATCTGAATCCTGTCGTAAATGCTCTGGCATGGGCCGGGTACAAGTTAGAAAAGATATCAAAGTCAAAATACCTCCTGGAGTGAGCAAGGGCAGTATTCTTCGAGTTGCTGGAGAGGGTGATGCGGGGCCAAAAGGGTACGTGCTCTGCTAATTTCTGATTCATTTCTGATACAGATTCTCTGATCTAATTATCTGATAAAGATTTGGAAATTATGTCCTTTTTCTGTGCAAACTATTTGTCATGCTAAATCGGTTATGGAGATTGCAAAGAAATTTGCATTTCCATACGATTGAACAATGTCTTGTTCATGATCATAATTAATGTTCACACAAAAGATTGTGGCATGAATTTGAAAGCACGTATGTAATTACAAGATCTTCTAGGGGTGCTTCTTCATGTAAAAGACTTATTCGATCTGTATCTGATATTTTGGCAGCTAGATGTTCATTTTTCTATTGATTTTCCTTGCATAATAGAATTTTTTCTAAATGATGCGGTCTACAACATCCTCTCTACATAGTACCCCAACAACATCCTCTCCTTGCATATTTCTCTCTCTCTTACTTTTACAAAATTCCTAATAAAAACACACCTAGAAACACACACCCAAAAGTTAAAACTAAATGTAGCCATTGGATTTTTGCAATTCGCATTACGTAATCATTATTTACTTGTTTGTTATCCATTCTTCTAGGTTGGAGTTTTATCTTTGAAATGTGAAATATAATTTGTATAATGTATGGTTTTTGCTCATCATGGGTCTTTTTTCTTTATATAGGGGCCCACCTGGAGATCTTTATGTCTATCTTGATATCAAAGAGATACTTGAGATTCAAAGAGATGGCATAAATCTACTTTCTACTATTTCAATCAGTTATTTGGATGCCATATTGGGGACTGTTGTGAAGGTACATCTTCTCTTGGATCCTTTTCAGATTCCCATGTATTTTCTAAGGATTTTTGTTTGAAATTCTTTGTATTTGTCCTCCAACGTAAGTAGCCCGTGATGATACCTCATGCTTGAGAGAATAATACTAATGTAGTCCTTAATAATAAAAGTTTTTGACCCTATGACTCGAGCAATAACTGATTTATAACAATCCTTATAGAATCTTACTCTTTAACCACTTGACTCTTGACCAGCTAAAATTCCACAACTCACATAAGAGATCTTTGTCATTCTTCATAAAGATGCATGATTCTTCCAAAGAATGTTTGGATACTGCAGCTGACATTTGGATGCTTTAAAATTTGAAGCAAGTGCGTGTTGACCACAATGAGAAATCTATCTTTACTACATACAGTTGCAATTGGTTTTTATGCTAGAATAATTTAAGCATCTAACTATCCATGCAAATTCTTATATGTAACGGTAATTTTGGAACTTACCATGTAGAACAATTTTTGGATTCACTCAACGTTTTTATGTTTGGTGGCAGCCCCCAAAAAATAGAAAGGAATAACAAAATGAAACATGCTAAGTTGAAATCCTTGTCTACATGACTAACTGATGCCTGTTGAGAAGAGAATAATTATGGAATAACAGGACACTAATTATTGAATTTTAATTCCACAAAACATTGTTGCTATGTTTGCTTTTGTTTTTTAGTGTGTATCTCCTCAAAAATTGTGTAAATATAAGAAAGAGAAGAAAATTAAAAAGTGTAATGATTGAAGTGTGTCTATTATTTTGTAGAAAATGAAACCAAACATAAACACTATATTCTTGTCTTAACTTGTGCCCAACTTTGGCCCTGGATCATCTTAGTTTTAAACGAATTTTGTTATCACGTGACTTGTGGGAAATGCCTGCATACTTGAAATGATTCTTAAGTTGCCTCTGGAATATAACGAAGCTCTATATAGTTAAATTAGGTTCCAATTATAATCTGATAGCATTAGTACTATTTTGTTGTTGTCAAAATGATCATATGTTGATACCTGATATGTGGAATAGGTTAAGACAGTTGAAGGAATGGCAGACCTGCAGATTCCTCCAGGTACTCAGCCTGGAGATGTGCTTGTCTTGGCAAGAAAAGGGGTACCTAAGCTAAACAGACCATCAATACGTGGTGACCATCTATTCACTGTTAAAGTTAGCATACCACAGCGTGTCAAGTAAGTCAAAAGCCTCTTTCCTTTATTCTACTCTTTATGCATGTAACTTAAACCTTACTGTAGTTGTGGAAAATTGAATACATGTTCTGTTTTGTGGCATTGGCAGCATCCGTAATAAGATATATGCATGGTCATATTTCTCTAGTTGGAACCACCTTAATGTTTCATCTTATTTTGTAGCACTAACAAAGAAGTTATAACTTTGTAAATGGAATTGTCATATCTTGAAATTTGTTTCTGGAGTTGTAGCTGGTCCTGATGGTCATGCTTTAGCTGTATTTACTCAATAGCTCAATAAACTTTTTAGTGACTCACACTCTACTTTCATGATACACATGCTTGGTTTTGCTTCCAATTTTGTGGCACATACATATGTTGCCCGTGAATCTTAGAATTAAGATCCTTAATTTCTATTTTCAGTGCAAAGGAGCGTGAACTACTTGAGGAGCTTGCTTCTCTTAGTAATGCCCCTGCGAACCGTTCAAAAACTCGCACAAAAGTTCAACAACCTGGTGAGCAGATTTTTGTAAAAATTTTCAAAGTAATTTGTAAAATTGAAATTGAAATAATTTGAATCTCTGTTGATTTAGATTTATGCCAAGTTGGAGGTTCTGCTTTAATTCTGGAGACAATTATTGTGTATCACAATTTTAACATTACAAACCACAATAATATTCTACAAAATCATTATTTTCATCTCAAATATTGTGTATCATGGTTTTATCACAGATTTATCCACTATTGAACAATAATCTGATCTCTGTGATGCAGATGAATCAAAAGAAAGTCAAAAAAGTGTTGTCACGGAAAATAAAGATGAACCAGAGGATAAAAAGGACCTCTGGAAGAAGTTGAAAGATTTTGCCGGGTATGTTTTCCTCATCATTTCTGCTCAATTATGCTAAAGTTGTTGAGCTAGTGTTTGAATTTATGACTTATTCTTGCTTTAATTGGACTAAGCATATCACGCAATCATATAAAATAAACTTGACTAGAAACCTATTTTGTTGCGTGGAATTCAATTCTTGATTTAATAGGGTACATCACCTTCTGTTATTACTATTATGGGTTTAGATTAATGTAACTGTCCATGTTCACCCTGATGGATGAATTGTTGGTTGTTGCTGTGTACTATTCTGGTAGCATAACAATGGCATTTTACCTTGACATGCCATTTTGCTTTTCCTTTCCCTCTTGGCAGAATCTTATTACTGTTCATTGCCATTGTGTATTTGCTGCTCAACTGCTATGCATTAACAAATAGTTTGTTTTCACAGGTCTGTTGCAAATGGAGCCATGAAATGGCTCAAAGATAACTTGTAATTCTTCATCTTGATGAATGCTGACCTTACACAACACATACAAGCTGTTGTTGGGTTATCAGAGTGTAGCTGCTTATAGTTTTTATCACTTCCCTCTTCATTAGAATGATCTTAGATTCTGCTGGCTGAGAAATTGGAACAAGAACCATGTGGGAATTCTTTGATTTTTTACTCGCTCTGCGCTGCTGTAAATTGTAGCATGAGTTACCATATAGTGACCTCAGTTGTATTCTTTTTGTATCAGATGGATCAGTAAACTAGCCATATTAAGAAAATCTTTAAAGATACCACATCTTTTCTTTGATCTTCATTTTCAATGATTATGGGCAAAAGAACTTCTGTGTGGCTTTTGCGTTTCTCAATTTTCCGTTCTATCAATATGTTATTATAATTGATTATGACATGACCTTATTAATTACCTGTGATAAAGAACTTATTCAGGGTTTGAAAAATATTAGTGTAGTGGACAATATATTGATCAGGGAGCATGGTTTATCACTCTCTGTAACATATAGAAGAACCTGTAAACCATGTATGGGGAACAAGCATGCTCAGAATGATGCGTAATGATTGATGATTGCAACATAATTTTAGCGGCGCTGGGGTAGTGGACTCAAGATTCAAGATGAAGTTTGTGAAATTCTGCTTTTCTAGGATTTATGGTCCGGATACCGATTCTTGGATCAAGATCGTTGATGAGGGTTTGCATAATCTCTTTAGTATATGTTGCAGTCCTTCCACCAGCCACTTTTATAGGAGGCACTGATGCTTTTGTCAAAACAGAGGCATCTCAAGAAGTTCTAATGGGGATGGTTTTTCAGATTTTGACATACACATTTTTGATACTATGAGTGGACAGTATCTAGAGGGAATCTCTTTTGCAGCATGTGTATTGTGTAAGATTTCGATATTTTGGGTTGGTAGAAAGTAAATAGGTTGAAGTATCTGGTATCGTACGTTGTCCAAACTGGCTGCTGAGTCTTCAGAAGTTCCTGCTGCTGCTGTTAATAAAGAATTCTGATGTTCCCCATCACATTAACTTTTGTAGATGGCTGTTGTTTTTTGTGTATAAGAGTATAAGGCCAATATTCTTTGTTCATTAAAATATCTAATATGATTTTCGTTTTTAAACCGTTCGCGCTGCGCTAATGCTGCTATAGAACTATCGGGTTGGCTGTTTATTACTGTGTCAAAATGAGTTGGTTCCTTATTTAATTGTACGTTAATATCGATTTATAAAATTGTAGTGCCTACTTTATCAATTATACACATCTGTGAGTCTAATTGTAAGTTTCTTTTTGACGCCACATACACCTCCCCAAACATCCGTCTAATGAAGCAATGGGGTTTGAATTCTTGACTTTTCAAATGAGAGGTTTGGATTCCAACCATTGCTCTGCACGCGCACACACACACACACACACGAGTCTAATTGTAAGTTGCTGAAATGTTCTTGTGAGATCTTTTGGGGTGGTGTATGTTGATTATTGCTTAATCTGTGAAGAAAGAATTGGGAAGCAACATTTATCTGCCCAAAACATGTTAACCATCATTAGGGCTTGTGGCAGTCCTTGCATATGGATTAAGGTACCTGAGAGGATGGTTTGGAGTGTCCCTCGTAAAATTTACCAACAAGAAATTCCTAATGACGTGGGTTGTGGATGACTGCCAAAGATAAAATTGCCTATTACTTTTGGTTGAATCTGTTTCACCTAATTCTGCAAGTGCTGCTATCTGTTTTCTTGATATTTTCATTGGGAAAGACACGTACCGAGCACATGTCCTAATATATAAATGCCCTAACATGCAGTGAACAGATGAGTTGGTGAAGATGGCGCACCAGGACACAAAGTATGATGAAGATGTTGCTGTACCTAACCTGGCATTATTTCACTGATAGTTGGAACTAAATATAAGTATGGGAACGTAATCATTCATTTTTGCAAGAAATCATTCCATAAGCTACCTTAGAAGAAGGGTGGCAGATAAGGCAAAGACTCAAGACAGTTTTCTCTGTGAAGTTTCACCACCTCAACAAGTTGGCAGTTGGCAGCTGGCAGCATTAGCCTTGGGGAAAGAATGTGAACGTGCAACGTGATTTCTCTAGGCGGGTATAATAGTTTGATCAGCAATTTTGACTTGGTTCTCATTTAAATTAACATATTGATGAGATCAGCATCGGATAGAGGCATAAACTTGTTCAACTTGATGTTGGAAGTGAAGCAACTGGTGTGACTTTTTGTGAAGAGGAAAGCACATTATGTAGGGAAGTTCTACAGATCACGCAAGCCCACGAACTTTGTTCCATACGTACGACATCAGAAACCCTTTTCTTGGATGTCCAATTGAAGATAAACAATCTTACTATGTTCAAAGGTTTTGACAATGGACTCGTGTCATAGTCTGGTTGTTTAGACGCTAAAATGGTTTAAAATATGGGGGTTTTGTTTATTTTTAGTGGCATGTGTTGATTGATTATTAATTAGTTATTGATAATTAATTTGATTACTCTGGTTATTAATAATTGATATTTATGATATAATTATATATTTAATCGATTTATTTAAATTCTCGTGCAGCTTATGAAAAGAGAGAATGAACCCTAATTAAAGTCCTAAGTTAGATATGATATTCTGATGACCATTCTGCCAAAATATAGGAGGAATTTTGAAAACCCAATTAATGTCCAAGACTTGCTTGTCATCAAAGCAATAATAATGCAATACCTCACAAGCCTTCTTGTCACTGCTGAAGTTTCCTTTTCCAACCCACTCATGGCCTGTAAGTCAACAATTTTTGCCGTCAGGACTGTTTGGTGTATGTGGCAAGGATCTTGACTTATGGACAAGGTTTTGAATCAATTAAGACTTCATTCACACCCCATCCACTTCTGGATTTTAAAAAATAAAAAATAAAAAATTGGATTTTACCTATTCAAAAGAATAATTTCTCTTATTGATACATGCATAGCCAGTGAATGATTATATGTATTGGAGATATATATACATATTTTAATTACTTAAAAAAACTTGAACAGTAGCATCAATATAATAAGATGATATGCCTAAAGTACATATTTAAATAAATAAGACAAGAGAACGTGTTCACTTGAAAACTTGGTCCCATTAATTTATCGTGTTCGTAGCGGTCCATTCCTTGACATAAGTCTTCACCTAATCCAAATCACGTTCATGCTTGCTGAACTAAAATTGGAGAAAATTTTCAAGTGATGATGAAAGCTCAGAACTCTGAGTCAAATTAAAAGCAAGAATTCAACAAACAACATTGTTTCGTTTCAGTCAAGTCCAAAATTTCAACCTGGCTGTAATTAACGTATTATAACCTTAATTTACAAATGAGCGCATGTTTGAAACCAACCCAGAAGGGAAGTGAACAGACCACACACTTCTAGGAGTATCATTTGTAGATAAAATATTTTATATCTCAAGTCCCAGTCAATTATTAAAACTAAATTAAATTCAAAATTCCCCTATAGTGGCATTTGTTAAATAATTATTTATTAGTTATTGATAATTAATTTGATTGTTATGTTTATTAATAATTGATTTTTTTTTGTATGATATAATGATAAATTTAATCGATTTATTTAAATCCTCGAAAGGTTATAATAAAACAGAAAAAATCCCAAATTAAAGTTCTAAATTAGATATGATATTGTGATGACCATTCCACCAAAATATAGGAGGAATTTTGCAGACCCAATTGATGTCCTTTTGCTGGAAAGACTTGCCTGTCATCTAACTTCCAAGCAATAATAATGCAATTTCTCACAAGCCTTCTTGTCATTTCAGAATTTTCCTTTTTCTCAATCCCCAAATGGCCAGTAAGTCAACAATTTTTGCCATAACAATACAAGACCTTTTTGGTATACGGCAAGGATCTTGATTTCTTGAAAAGGGTTTGAATCAGTTAAGACTTCAATCACACCCTCATTCTCTTCTGGGTTTTAAAAATAAAAAATACAAAAAATGGATCTTACCTATTCATAAGAATAATTTTTCTTATTGATATATTTATAGCCACTGTATGATTATATACTGTGGGTATATATTTTAATTACTCAGAATACATGAACGGTGGCATCAATAAAATGAGTGATATTCATAGAGTTGAATCCTAAAGTACATATATTTTTTTAAATAAAAGAAAACGCGTGCACTTGTTCCCTTTAAGACATCGCTTTATAGGGTCCATTCCTTGAGATTTATCTTTACCTAATCCAAATCACGTTCTTGGTTGCTGAACTAAAATTGGACAAAATTTTCAAATGATTATGAAAGCTCAGAACTCTGAGTCAAATTAAAAGCAAAGATTCAACGAACCAAATGTTTGATGTCAGTAAATTCTAAATTTCAACCTAGCTATAATTGACGTATTATAAGCTCAATTTACTAACAAGCCAACCTTCTACATTGCATGGTGGAAACCACCCCAGAAGGGAAGAGAACAAACCACACACTTCTAAGAGTATCATTTGTAGATAAATAATATGACTTTATACCCCAAACACCAGTTAATTATTCAAACTAAATTAAACTCAAACTCCACCATGAGCAAAACCCTATGCTCTATTGACATTCCTACTTATAGAATTACAAAAAGGCATGCAAAAGTTGATATTATTAGCAAAACAAAACAAAATTCTATTTAAAATATAAATATTTTACTGGTGAAAAACTAATAGAATTCTAACTCTTTTAAACAACTTGTATAGCTACATAAATTAATCAAAATCAAGAACATTAATAGAATCCCAAATTATATAAATTAATTATGTAGTTATTCAAAATTATCAGTTATCTATACCATATAAAGTGCTTGATTACTTGGCTAATAATAAATTTTTTGGAATACATAAACTTCATAATTGTAACCCTTAATAAATATATAATAGATTCATGTGATTAAAAATCATAAAAATAAATATCAATAAAGCAGAATTACAAAAGGTAAATAAATAAAAGTTAGAACAACAAGAGAAATCTCAAATAAATAAACTACGTATGATTGAAAATCATTATTGTTGTGAAATAAATAAAATTATATGTAATATGCAAGTTTTTGATTATAAATATTATTAAATATGTAATATCATTTAATATTACTTCAGTTAAATTCAAAAGAAAGTATTTCGTAACTGAAGTAATAAAATACGTGTGTGTATTACGATATATATTTTTTAAATTATGTATTCAAATATTTTACATAATAATATTATATAATTATCCATTATATAATTCCTCTTGAGTGTAAAATATTTTTTATGAAATATATGGATTAATATTTAAAAATTCATTTTAAATATATTATAAGTGTTGTAGTAAGCAGTCAAATTTAATATTTAACCAATTCATTTAATGTAATGTAAATATGCATGTAATTAATAAAGTGAAAAAATAGAAAATATAACATAATAAAATTAAAATTATGAAATTAAAAAAAAACTTAAAAATTGAAATATAAATATTAAAGAACATGTTTAATGACAAGTTTATAATCAGTTTGTATGGGTAAACAGATGATAATTTATGTTATAATTGCATACTAATTTTTTAAATATAACATGTGAAAAAATATAGAAAAAAATATAGAATAAAGTATTGAAATATAAAAAATAAATAATTATACTACATAAAAATAAGGATATATATATATATAATAGTTACTTATTTAAAATATCTAATTAGAAAGTACATTTCCTAAAGAAATAAACTATAGTTTGAAAGCAAGAATACCATGTAAAAACTAAAGAATTAGATGATAAGCCTCACAAGTAATGTGTTAATTTTTTTTCAAATTGAAATTGTTTATAAAAATCTGAAATAAATGCGCTCATTTAGTGACTGTAATACAAATATTATAAATTTAATGTGCAATATGAAAATTACAATAAAAGGGAAAACATATTTTTAAAAAATAGACATATTCAAAATGATAAGATATTATGGAAAATATGAATAAATAAAAGTAAAAATTAGTAATTCATATATAAAAATTATTATAGTAAAATTTTGCTCTCTGTGCATAAAAACTAGCATGGACTTGTCCTATACTAAACTTTATCAATTAAAAAAAAATAATTTAATACATGAATTGTGCATAGAAATAATTAAGAAAAAAAGGAATTCAAATAGATAATTAAGAAACATATTATAAATTTTAAGAGCAATTTCATATTCATAAAGAGGATATTAAGTGGACATTTTTATTAAAAATATTGGTTAACTAGAAAAATTAAGTGTTTTTTTATTTAGTTTAGGTTAAAAACAAAATTATATTTAAAATATAAATCTATTAGCAGTTGAAATCTAATAGAATTTTAACTTATCTAAGTTACTTGTATAGTAATCCATAAATTAATTAAAATCAAAAGAATTAATAGAATCCTAAAGTGTATAAACTAATTGTATTGTTATTAATAATTTTCAATTATCTATACCATATGAAGCGCTTAATCATTTGTTTAAATAATGATAAATTTTGGAATATATTGATCAATTTCATAACTACAGTGCTTGATAATTAAAAAATATATTAATATGATTAAAAATCATAAAAATAAATATTAGTAAAATAAGAATATAAAAGATAAAATGAATAGAAATATAAACAAAGTTAAAGCAATGAGTCAAAAGTTTGAATAAATAAATAAATTACATAACATTGAAAATCACTATTGTTAGGAAATAAATATTATTATGTGTAATATGCAAATTTTTTACTATAAATATTATTAAATATTTATAGATTTTGGTATAAAATATTTCTGTGTCAAAGTTTAGTTTTAAGAAATATAATGCCATGGTGATACATCGGCAATAATTAAAATATTAAACTTTCTACAGCAAGAATAATATGTGTTACTCGTTGAAAAAATTATTAATGGATATGAATAAAAAAAATTATAAAAATAAATTTAAAATATAAATTATAAATTTACAGCATGACACACACACACACACACACACACATACATATATATATGTGTGTGTATATAAAGTTACATGTTTAAAAAGAATAATTATATGAAAGAAATGTCATAAGTTTCAAGTAGTAAATAAGTGTAAAAAAATGTCACAATAAAATATGAAGGTTTATATGTGAGTATTTTTCTTCAAAACTTAGTAAGTAGCCTATAATATTGCAGAATAATGTCTTATTATATGTTGACACAAGCGGATTGATAATAATCATACCATAATTACAAACCAACTTTGTAATTACCATTTGTAAAAACATGTAAAATAAATCAATGTGTTGAAGATATAAAATTAAGTAAATAATTTGTCACATATATGTATATATATGAATAATCTATATGATTTATATATGTTTAAACCATTTAAAGACAAAAATATTCCTAAATAATTAAGCTATAATTTGAAAGAAAAACAGCAAATAATTATTAAACAATTAACATAATAAATCTTTCAAATAAAATGTGTTGCAAGCCAAGAAATTAGCAATTTTAAAACATGTGAAATTGGTAAAAATTCAATAAAGAGACAATGGTTACATGATTTAGTCACAATAGCTTACATCCACAAAGAAGGGAAGTTCTCTTATTCCTATAGAAGGAGAAGTATAAGCAAAAATTATTATCCTCTTCTTTTGTCTGGATTAACCTCCCCTTTATATATACATGAACTAGTCTAACCATATTGCAACGCATTTAACATTCAGGGAGATGTTCTTACTAAAGTAATAGTAGTAATTATATGTCACAACTATTGCATGACTGTTAATTATTACTTGAAGGTGTTCTTAGATGCTTTCCTAATTGATCAAATTATGACCTAGGATTCACAACTTTCTTCTTTTGGGTGATTCGAACTCAAGGGTTCATACTTTAGATCAATGACCGGGAAGCATCCTTATTTGAGTCACTCATCCACTCTTTATTGTAGGCCACATGTCATCTTAGGGACATGAAAAATGAGATGCCACATTTAAAGTATATCAAAATATTATAAAATTTATAAAATTAAAATTAATTTATAAAAAATTTCAAAATAGTTGTTCATATTAATTCTCCTCTAATGCAAAGATTATAAAATTAAATTATTAGCATATACAACATAAAAATTGGATAAAGGACAATACATATTTAAAAATATATTAATTAAATTCAAAGTGAGAAGTTATTGTGCAACATTATGAAAACATTTAAAGTAAAAAAGTAGAAATGCATAGACAAAAATATTAATTTAAAATTTTATTTCTATAGTAAATTTATCTGATACATTGTTTCATTAATATTTAAAAATAAGTAAATACATGAATCATAGTACAAATAATTAAGAAAAAATTAAATTAAAACTATGCGTTATAAATTTAAAAAGAGAATATATATTGATAGAGCGTGTCACCTAAAACTAATTAAAAAATGATTGCTTAATTTACTAAGATTTAGAGAAGGATCCTATATAAAATGAATCATTATATAATAATATAATACAAACCATTTGAAGATCTAATTTTGACAACATACAATAAATATATACTTCTTCATAAAATATTTTTATATTATCTAAATCTAATGAAGAAATTTACATGATAAATCAATATAATATGATAAATGTATCCATAATTCTTAAGTTGTGGAATACATTTTTTGACCATATTAAGTTGTAGTGATAGTTGTCAAGTGTCAAGGAATTGTTAATCAATTAAATATATTTATAAACATAAAATTTCTAGATATTTGATAGTATAGAATTATAGGCATTATTTATTATTTTACTCAATTAAAAGAATTTATTAAAACATATTATTTCTAAATGCATAGTAACTTGACTAAGTTCTACTATTAAGATTTAACATTACAATTTCCTATGTTATTATTTAAGTAATTGATGTATTTTTTAAACTAAGATATTTAATATTATTTGTCATATGTTAAACATGATAAAATAAATATATAACTCAATATTTACTCCAAAAAATATGGGTCCATAACGATTAAACTTGAATATTGGAAAATAAGGCAATTTTTAGAGCAAAAACGCAACCAAAAACACCAGTAGAATGTAAATCAAATAATCATTTGTAGTTAATAAATATATAAAAATGCTTTAAAACATGTAATAAAAAATATTATGTATAAATAAGCCTCAAGTTTTTTTAATTATTGAATATAATAAAAAGGAATAATATATTTATTAAATATAATATTTATTTCTACACAAATATCCTCTATGTGCAAACCTCGTAATTATTTCTACTACCTCTAAATATGTTAATCTAAATGGACAGAGAATGCTTGATTACACTACATTACACATGATGAGGAGAGTGCAAAAGCGTATAGATATGAATTTTGTGTATGCCTTAACTGAACAAAGACTTGTTTATGGAAACCGTGTAGAAGCGACCTAAACACAATGATTTGCTATGAACTCTAACAAAAAATGACAACAACTAACAGTATGTCATGAGTTATTTACGAACCCTTGAAATAGTCCGACTTATAAATTCACAAGAATTTGAAAATAGTTGAAATTCGAGAAAAAGAAAATAATTGTTTCAATCTTCAAAGTGACAAAGGTTCTATATAAAATAATAAAGGTCTCTATTTCTAGTGTTCTGGGACCTCAAACAACCTTAAAAAGCCTGGAAAATTCGTTCAAAATAATCTAGGAAAGGAAAAGGATTGATATAGAGGCTTGTGAGATTGATCTGATGTTCCTGGATCAATCCGGATGTCGATCAGGCACTCTTAATCATAATTACAGAACGTGTAATTGTGTGTGCTAGGCGCTGCGTGCGATTGTAATTCAGTACATATGGATTCGGTCTACTGTCGATCGCTGGCGCTGTTGGATTGATCGGGTAGTTGCTGGCTTGGCGTTGATGCCCTCGTCACATGAATACGAGGTATTAATCCAAGAAATTAAAAATTAAGAGGATGAGTGGTGATTATTATTATCTCGAGGTGAATGGAGTGGAAACAAAGGCAAGAGCTCCAGCGGGTCGGATCCTCTCGGAGTGCCTAATGGGCTTGAGTGCAAATAAAAACCCTTCTTGACAGTGGCTCTGTCCTCTTCCTCCATAGGAGACCGCGGAGTATTAGGGTTCGCGGGCGCCGCCTGCAGGTACTCTTGTGGTGAGACTGGTGAAGCCGTAACCTTGTTGATCTCTCCAAAAGACGTCGTGGGACTTCTTGCAGAAGAAAAAGGAGAATGTGACGTGGCGGCAGCGGCGGCGCCACCGTTGATGTTCTTGTTGTTGAGCTTGATCACCCGGTTTCTTAAAGTTGGTCTTCTCTCGTGGGGCTTGAAGGCAGGTCTCCTTGGACTCATGTTGCCGGAGGTAGGGTTTCTGGGGAGCTTATCCGGAGCGGCAGTTCCAGTGAGCCATTGGACGACGGCCCGGAACGACGACGGATCGGCTTGGACGAAGGTGGTGTTTAGAACGGATTTAGGGTTAGATTCCCTTGGAAGGGAATGTATTGTGGGTGGAAATGAAGGGTTTGTAGAATTATTTGAAGGAAGAGAAGAAGAAGCCATTGGAAGTGAGAGAGAACTCCCAGGGAAAGTGAAAATTGGAGAGAAGCCGAGTAAGCGGAGGAAAGAGTGGCATATGGCCTGCTTTTATACAGTCTTGATTTAGTTCTTTATTATTTTTTCTCGGAGAAGGGCGACAATTCTTTAAAAAAAAAATGGAATTTGTGGCCGTGAGAACGTCAAATGCTTTAACAGTAAATATTGAGTGAAAAAATTATCGCACACAAGACATTAAGTTCAAGTGGTAAATTGGTAATTGGAATTGGATAATTGCTTGAATTAGAAAAAATCAAGGTTTTGCTAATTCCACCTTAATTTTGACTACTTCTATCTCTCAAATGTAAAGCAATTTCCTCTTCGTTCGTTCGTTTGATTACAAGCTAAGAGGAATATTTAGATTTGATCATAATGTAAGAAGGTGACTTGTAGGAATTTTATTTTATATTTCATTTTATTATTGCATATAAATAAAGAATTGAGATGGTAAGAAGATGTGACAAAAACAACTTTTCACACATTGGGAGGCTGTTGTCCTGAAATAACTGGTTGTAAAGTTTGAAGTTTTCACTTTTCACTTTTGAACAAACAAAAAATCAAGAGGGTTATTAATATGATGGGTGAGAAGTGAGGAAAGGCAAAAAAAAAAACATAAGATTTGGAGGGATAAGTGTGTTTGAAGTTCCCTTTTGTTTGAATTTTGGCCGAAGACAAAGGTGAACAAAATGTTACTAAGATAAAGTAATTAATGATATGTATTACATCTTTAATAAATAAATAAGGCATTTTATAAAATATTTAAAAATAAATTGAAAAAAATTAACTTGTACGTTTTCAAATAGTTTATAGACTCTTAATATTTTATTTTTAAAGTTTATAAACTATTTTATTAGAAAAATCTTTTGACGAGTTTATAAACTTACTCAAAACTCCCTCTTATTGGTTACGAGGGTCCGAGCAGAAGTAGAAAAGCTTATTTGTCATTCACATATCACAGATTCTAAGTTTCTCCCATGGCGTCTGTTGGGTGGGTTATCAAGAAAGAAGAATGATTAAGAAAAACTTGAAAGCACTGAAAGTAGATTTAATTGGATGGAGAAATCAACTAAGTCAAAAATTCTGGTCGACAGCTTTGCACACCTCATTTTTCTCACTTGTTCATTTATGATGGGATGAAAAGTGGGGACTTTCTCCACTTATTCGCCCAAAGAAAGCACCAATAGCTAGTTCAGGATGGAACAGAGATGAATTATTTATACATCTTATTAAATTTAAAACATAAGAAATTCATTAAAATATTTCTTAAGAGGCAACTGGTACAAAACTATAAAACTACGTAAAATTTTTAAAATTTATAACAAAAATTTCGAGCTTCGCCCTAGCCTCCTTAAATTAGCTGCTCCAAGTGCTTCGAGTTCCTAAATTTCAAACCATCCTTGATAGCAAATTTTATTCTATTTCATGGAACACATTCTAATTTTTCCCACCAAAAAATCCTAATCATGGAATAATATCATCACAAGGCATTTCGAGGAATTTGAAATAGGACATGGTATGTGTAGGATTTCTAGTGCAACGATCTTAAAAAAAACTTCATTATTGAGGTAACATTTTTTCCCTCCATCCAATTTAATTTATCCTAGATTCTTCATTTAACAAAAAACAAAAATTGTACACATTTTGATCTACCTGGCGTGTAAGGTAACCTCAAATATACTCCCTTTCCATCATGCTGTTCACTGCACAGTTTCTTGCGCAATTCATTCAGCATGTTTTTGTTGCAATAAAAAAGAAAATTATCCAACAACACTTTCTTACCAAAAGCTCTTTCATAGGATTCGAGAACTTCTCCAATTGTCTGAATGGTTGGTTTTCTCGTCATACTTTTGCAAAAATCATCCACAAACAAAACTTAAAGGTTGAGAGTTCACTGGTCCTCTTGTTTAAACTTTAATGCATAGAACCCTTTTGGCATGAGTAGTTTATCAAATGTTCTACTGGATTTATGTTTTTAATCTCTTGGCGCGGATATTGGCAAAAATTGATTGAATCTTTAGCATGAGCTTATGAACGCGCACCTCTGGAAAATCGAACCAACAATTTAGAATCAAAAAGCCATGACTTGTATAAAAATAATTGTAGAGAGATTAAAGTCTTTTAAGTAATGTGACCACAATCACATCACTTCAAAGGTAAAATACATACATTAGTCATGGCACAATCTTTCAAGTTTAATCACCCTTTTATTACACGAACAAGTTTCCTCTAATTAGTGCTTTTTACTTGCACTGCTTGCACCACCACTTTTGAAGTCACCGTCATCAGCCTCTGGCTGTGAGAGGGAGACATCGGAGGAAGGATTCTGGGAAGGGCATTTCTTTTTGACACACTGAGATACAAATAAAATTGTTCTCACATTTCTTGAGACAATCGACCATACAGCCCGCCTGCCTCCGTTGAGACAATCATACCATTAACATGATTGCAATGACTCCAATCTTTGTGTTGTCCATTTCTGCAGTATTTACTTGCTGGAGTTACGTTTTTGGGCACCAAGGTTAGCAGATGGAGTGAGGTTTATACACACACAGTTGATGATGAATTATAGTCACTTGGATTGGATTGCATGTAATTCCTAGTTCAGGGGATTGATGTAAATTGTAATTAATCTGAGGAAGTGTCTCAAGTATGTATTGTTGGTAGTTTGTGTAAAGCTTATGTGAATCTCTAACAAGTAGCTTGAAATCTTTCTATTGATTGTGGACAAAGTGCTAAAACGGGAGCAGTTTGATCTAAAATACAAATGAAAGAAACATGCACGTCAAAATTAATAAAAGCTACTAGCATACACCATATATATGCATGCTAACAATTGTGCATACTCTACGTGTGTACAAAAAATAAATAAATATTAATTTAATAAAATAAAATTCTGATAGTAACTTGAGATAGATAATACTCAAATATCAAATTTATTATATTCAAACTTAAATATAAATGCAGATTATCTAAATCATAATTTTTTTATTTTAATTCAAGTATAAAATTACATTGAGCTGAAGTTTGAGTTTGTTAATATTTTATTTTTCAAAAAAATATTTTTATTAAGAAATTTACTAACTTAAAAATTCATAAAAAACTGAAATATGGTATGGTATTGATTTAGCTTGATATTTAAAATTATAAAATTAATATTAGTTTGGAATCATTGACAAACTTCGAATAAATTTAAAAAATATGAATTAGGTTATGGAAATACTTATAAATTAATATAATAATTTAGTGTAATTATGTATATATTAACTTATAAAATGTATAAATATGACATTTTTAGTTAATTTTACAATGTCATTTTATAAATAAGTATATCAAATGATTTTTGTTCATTGTGAACAAAGTTATATAAGGACTTAGTAGTAATTAAATATGTGTATAGTTTTTTTTTTATATATATATTTTTGTTATTAATCAAACTATACCACTTTTTAGTTTCATTTTTTCAAAATATTGTTTAAATCAAATTGGAAAGGAACATTGAATGGTATGTATTATTTATTAAATTATTTACATCAAAATATATTGAGAATGAATTGAAAATCAATATGGGTATGCATAAATATAAATTAGAAGGAATTTGAGGGGATTTTTATTTAATTTTTTGTGATCTTTGCATAAAAAATTACAAATTTTGAATTTATCCAAAGATTGGTGTAATCTATAAATTGGTGAGATTTGTCTTTAAATACTTGACTCTCTAAAATCAATTATTTTTTAAAACAATTATTAATTTGTATTTTAAATAGTAGATACTAAACAGAATTTAGGTATCCCCTTTCCTTACATCACCTTGGTGAAAATTATTTCCTTTATATGTAATAAATTAGTGATTTTTTTTTCTTTTGTCATGAATAAATTATTTAGTTGTAATTTAACTGTTTCCCATGGACATTGGATGCCATAAATTAACGCGCTTTGACCTTTTAGGTGTCAGGTAATGTACAGTTGCTCATTGTTTTTTCCTTCAAAATTCATCCTCACCGTAAAGCCAATAATGATTTAAGATTTAAGAGTCATGGGTCCAGATATTGAAGATACTATTAAATACTTAAAATTGTGATAAATTTTATTTTTAAATTTTTTAATACAAGATTATAATATTTATCACGGATATCTAATGTATTTTCTACCGATATAGCACGTACAAGAACCACCCTAGTTATCAAGCTGCTTTTAACCCTTTCACACGCACAAATAACAATAATTATAAATAATATTAATAATTAAATACAGTTTTCTTATGTCTACAGGCGTCATCAAGTCAAATTCGACTATCTCAATGCTACTCGATTCAACATCACTCAATTCTGTGAAGTTTAAACTCAAGTTTGAACTTAAAAACTTTTCAAAACTTGAATTCCATTTTTTTTAATTTATGAATCATTTTAAAATGTCAACAAGCAAACATATAATAACTATCATCAAAGCAATTTTTATTTATACATATACATATGGAAATATATACATTTGTTTGTTTCAATGCTTTTCAACATCTAGAAGCAAATATGAAAGGAATTAAAATGTAAAAGTGAATAAGTAAAAAACAAAACTAAATATTAAATGCATATATATTGAATGGCTTTAATAAAACAAAAGTGAAAACAATTTATTATAAATTTGTTATATTACTTTGATAAATAAATCACAACTCATGCATTTAGATTTAAAAATATAAAATATTTTTTTAAAAAAATCATTCTCAAATGATGGCAAGACAACAATGAATGCATATTGGATTGCTTTGCAGTAATTGTGTAATAATTTAGTTGCACAATAACCATACTATCAATTAATGAAATTAATTACACAAAGTTAAAGATATAAAATATATATGCATAACATATCAAGTGTTATTAATGCAATAACTTTTTTAAATAATTAGTATATTATTTATATTCGTAATTAAAAGCTCTAAATATGATAATCTTAACATGTTCCATAAGGAAAAACTATGAAATTTTCTTTAATCATAAGCTCATTTTTAAGAAAACATTAAGATGTATAAATATTTTATTTCTAAACTAAGTAATGACTCAAAAATCAAAATTATGAGAAATTAATAACTTTAGCCAAAATCAACCATTTCGATTAAAGCACCTCCTTCTATTATATAGATATAGATATCCACATTTAGTTTGAATTTGAAGGCCCCAATCTCCCATGCAAAATATAACCAATTAATTACGATTGTTTGTTTAGAATATATTAAAATGGTATTTTAGTAATTAAATGAATATGTTATAAAAAATATATATGAATATCGCGCTACATCTAGACTAAGAATACACAACCAAAATTTAAAAATCGCAATTCTTAAAAATATTAGATAATTGCAATGGTATTCTCTTAGGCCATGTTCATTAGCCACCTTTCACCTTTTTCACCTCATCAACTTCATGTAGTCAAATATCTTACACCTTAAATTTTTCTTTCAAATTTAAATTCAAAATTTTCTTTATTTACATATATAATTAACTAATTATATTTTAATTATTACATTTATTCATAATCAAATCAATACCTATGTATATACACATTTACTCTAACGTATATATGCTTATACTTTAAAAGATAATCATCATCCTAATATACTATCATATCATTCAATCATTATTATATAACTTACCAAACATTATCTCCCAACCCCCCCTCCCCCCCCCCCTGCCCCAACCCAAGAACTTGGCCCAATTACATAATGTACTTTGTTTGGTGGCTATTGATTTTAAATTTGTAACGAAGTCACTCGAGTCTCGGGTCAAGGCTGTAACCAAACAATCCGAGAAGAATAGCTCTCACCCCCATTATGTGGTAATAACCCTGGCAAAATTTTAACATTGTAGTTTTCCAATGATTTGACTTGAGATTTGCTTGCAACAACCAATAATTCAAAAAAAAAAAAAAAAAGAACACGAGTTAAAAGTAATTGAAGAGAGACTGAAGATCTATGAAGATTAAATTTACCAAATACGAAAATGATTTATTTGATATTATGAATGACTAGTTATGACTAGACCATTTTGTTTTTGGAAGTTGGTCCCACTACCAAACTGCTCTACCTCACATCACATGGAAGAGAAAGAAGTCAAAACTAATAGACAAATAAAGTTTGAATGTGACCCCTACCATATCTATATAAATAGAATAGTACATTTATATAATTCGACTAAAGTTTGAATAATTCGAAATCCTATCTTTTTTTTACCCAGAAAATTCAAAAGGAAATAATTTTTGTCTTGAGTGATCATTCGTTTCTGAGAGACCAGCAGTGGATCTTCTCTTGACAGAAACAAAATGCGCACTTATTTGATCTTGATCCTTGCCCATATTCTGCTGAATATGATTCAACAATGGGTTGAGTCAATATTGGAAAACTTCCTTTTCTCGATGGCTATTATAATCACATAATTTCAAGGAGAAAACACAAACATTATTTCATGTCACTAATCTTTCAAGTTTTATCTCCCTCATCACACGGGGGAGCTTTCCCTAACTAGTGCTCTTCACTTTGAAGTATTTGCACCACCACTTTCAAACTCATTAGCAACCACTGCCGGCGGCGAGAGAGAGTTTCCGGTGGGAGGAGGGCATTTTTCGTAGCCATGGATAGGTGCAAGTAAAGTTTGCAATGCCACAGCTCTTGAGACAATCAGCAGCAGAGTCTGCCTCCGTTGAGACAGTCATCACCATTAACATGATTGCAATGACTCCCATCTTTGTGTTAACCATTCTTGCCGTATATTTGCTTGCTGGAGTTAACGTTTTTGTGCACCAAGTTAGAAGATGGGGTGTGGTTTACATACATACAATTGATGATGAATTATAGCCACCTGGACTCTAGATTAGGATTATGTAAGTCCGAGTGCACTAGCTTGATCTGTGTTTCGAACGAACTTTGCAACCTTTCAAATCAATTAATCAAAACATACTACACATTAAAAGATTAATTTTTATTTCTCTCTCCCTCAGCTATCTTTGTACTAAATTTTTATCCTTCTTAAATTGGAAATCTTTTTATTGATAATGAAAGAGTAATGAAGCTATGTTTATTTTCATTTTTATATATCAAAATACATGCTACAATGATTGTATTTTTTTAATTTTTTTCTATCTCTTTTTAACTTTTCACTCAATTTTCAAAAAAATTACACTAAGAATTACAGGTCCAAAACCAGACACAACAAGAACGTTTTCGGTGGGGAACAAAAATGATGGGACTTTGTTGGGATGGCATTGTTTTTGGTCTTAAATTTTGATAGAATGAAACATTTGATTTATTGGAATTTGCGTAGTTGTAAATATATGAAATATATATTAATGATTGAATAATGTGATAATGCATATAGATAATAATTAGTTTTTAATATATAAATATATATAAATGTAAATGCATGTTTATATATGTAGAGATTAATTTAATTACGAATACATATAACAAATACATTTCAAACATTAGTCATATACTCAACGAAGAAAGATTTTGAATTTGAGTTTACTTGAAAATTTTCTTGAGTAGTGTGTTTGAATTATGTAAGCCGGTGTTTGGTTCACATGTTGAAATCGGATTTGAATTTGGAATCCTTCACCTCAAATTTGGAATTGAGTTATTAATTTTAATACAACTGTTTGGTTTAAAACATAGAATGTGTATAATTATTATAGTTGATGTTTGGTTCATTAACTTTTTCGCAATGAGATATGAAAACTTTTCAATTTTAACATTGATTTATATAAATTAAAAATAAACATTGCATATGTAAATTGTTTATAAATTTTATATTTTCATTAATTATAATGTAATATAAAATTATTATATTTTAGATAATAAATATATTTTTTAAAATTAAATAATATTATAAAATAAAAATAAATATGAAATGTTGAAAGAACAAAAGAATATCAAAGAAAAATTTTTTTATGCATTAATAGAAAAAAAAGAAAAAAATAGTTAGTCTAAAGCTCCCAGGCATAATCTAAATAGTATATAAATTGTTTGAATGAGAAACCTTCAAAAATCTATAAGAGAAAAATTAATAAAAAATAGAACAAAATATATTAGGAGATAGAAGAGACATAAAAAAAAAGGTTAAAAATAAAATAAGGGTAATTTAACAAGTCAAATGGAAGATGGAGGGAAAATATATATTAAAAAGGAACAAAATACATTACAAAAGGAGAAAATTGATTTTTTTCAAAAAAAAAAAGGCTAAATTAGAAATTTCACATTTAATTAATTAGTAAAGTATAGGTATTATCTTTAATTATGTATCGTGTATGTGTTACATATTTATTAAAATAATATAACTTATACATTTTAAATTAATTACATAAAAATCAAACTTGAATTTTTCAGAAATTCTCCCTCTTACTAGGGATTTGGTCAATGTGATTTTTTGATATAATTCTCTATTTTCAATTCTAATAATAGTAATCCAAATAAGGGGGTTTCATTCATTTCCGATTTCACAATCCTCTTACCAAGCGTCATCTAAATTTTGATTGGATGAAAAATGATAGAAATTATGAACCAAATATAGCCATGATAATTGTATAATTAAATTTTTAAAATTTTAAATGAAAAATAAGATAGGAATATACTTTAAGAAATAAAATTTCTATAAATCTAAATTCCTACTTCAATGGTTATTGATAGGCAACGTAATTTAATCTATCGATGGTCCAACTTTCTACACGAGCAAGTTACTTGTGACAAATAAAATATGAAGAGGCAGTTCATTAAGTTCCACCACCCATTGGATCACAATATCACATTACAGATTTTTTTTTAATAAATGAGTTGACATAAAAGTTGGCATTATATGTATGTAAATTTATTTGTAAATTCTGAAGTTATTTTTTTAAAATAACAAAAATAAAATAAAGGTAATGATAAAATTTCATATTTTGCAATAACAATGTATCTTTTAATAATGTAATACTAGTAATATAGTAGCACTTTCAATGCATGTGCAATTTTTTTAAAAATCATAATATTCTTTAAAAATAAATAAAAGAAAAAATAAAAGGGAGTGAATTAAAAGATATTAAAAATATAAAAGAAATAATGTAAGATATATTAAAATAGAATGCAAAATATTGAAAAAAAATATTTAACTAAGAAGATTTTTGTAATTTAACATTACATAACTAAAATCATATTTTTTTTAACTAATGTAATAAAATATATATATATTAAAATTAGTACATAGATTATAGATAAAATACATTATTTTTTTATTTTAAATTTTATCTAGATCTATACTTATATACTAACAAATGACGTACAATTGATGTATATACATAATAATTTAAAATATAATATTTTTGTTGCACATAAAATTATATTTTTATATAGATATTTTGAAAAAATATTACACATATATTATTTTGTAATTTCATTTAGTAAAAATTACACATTTTGTATGTTTAATACTTTGTTAAGCATAACAAAAAAAAGGTCTATAATATTTTTAAAAGAATTAATGATGAAAGTAAGTTATCAAAATTAAATTACGATAATAAAGCATAATGTATTATGTTTTTAAAAATTATAGTAATCAAAATAAGTCATGAAAAGTGAAATCTTGCAAGACAATTATATAAAATGGGAGAGAGAAAAAGAACAGCAGATTGGGTAAAAAAAATAATAAACAAAAAACAAAGAAGAAAAATATTAAGAAATATAAAGAAATAAAAAAATAGAAAACTTGACATTCTAGTAAATTAATATCGAGAATCAAGGTGCTTGCTATCTGTCATTTGCATTTAGTATATGGTAAATAGAGGTAGATCCGCACTCAATATTTGTACATATAGAATTTAAAATTTAATTTGTTGTATATATGTATTCTATTTATATTATACAAATTTTTAATTATTTTATATTATAATTCATCACCTAATAGGTATTGCTCTCTCTCTCTCTGTACATAACATAAATAAGATATAAAAATACTAAGGCTATTTTTGTTTTCATTTTACAAAATATCATTCTAACTTAAAAGTTTTACAAATCAAATATCATAACATACAAATTTTATTTAAATTTAAATTCAAAATATTTCCTCTCTTACTTTTTTTGACTAACTAATAATTTTTTAATTGTTATACATATTCATAATCAAATTAATATTTATTTTTATAATTTTTTTAATCATATTCATTTTTTAAATTTATATATTACATCATTCAATCATTATTATATATTAAATATATATATGTGTATATGTATATGTATAATATTTTCCCACTATCCAAATCTTACAATTCCATTCAATCACTCAAAATTTTCCCATTCTAATAAAAAAAACAAACATAAATTGTACCTATAAAAAAGATTGGTTGGAAACAAGAGGAACATGATTTAAGAAATACAATGTAGTTTTCTACTCACAAAACAATGAAATTTCATCTCTTGTGTCTTCTCATTTTATTTTTTCCCTTCATTATTTCAAATATTTTGTCATGCAGTTTAAGATTCAACAACAATTCGCAAATTTGGGTCTCATCTCTTATCATTTAAAATAATTGTATTATTACATCTATACTATATAGATTAAGGATATGGGGTATTTTTGGGTTACAAAAATAACTCTATTCCTTTAATCCATTCTTTTAATTCATATTTATACTATAATATTGATGCTAATATATGGATAATAATTACTTTTTATTTTCAAAATAGAATTATCAAACTCTCTTTAAATATTTTTTAGATTATTAGTTCATTCTTACTGTTTTTAATATATTATATTTCCCCAAAATTTTCTTAATTTGCTTCCTTGTCTTCTTCTTCTTTTTTAAAGTTTTTCATTTTTTTAATTTTAGATATTTTTATTTCTATTACTATAAATAATGTGTGTGCCTTATTAATTATCAAGAATGCAATTTCAAGTTTGATGCAAATTTATCACGAACTAATATAATTACATTATATCAGTTAATATAAAATATTTTTATTCGTATAAGGTTATGTATAAAATTGTTTTTAATTTTTTTAATCGCACACACACTGGGTGTGGCAAGACTCTAGTATTTATCGTGTTTAACATTGGATAAATACTTAAATGTCCTATCTTTTAGGTAAATTTTATATTACTGTAAAATAATAGCATTGATTGGGTCACGGTGAATGGGACCAAAACCGCGTAACCTTTGACTTTTGAATAAATAGGTGGATGATGGTAAAGTCCAGCATACTTCATGAGCTATTTTTTAATTAATAAATCATGAATACCATGTACCTTTAATTAATTGATTAAGAACTTTAATTAAATATGCAACGTGGCGTATTGTTGAATTTAGATAATTAATTCTTTACCGTTGGTAGTGATTGAGGTTTTTTATTAAAAAAAATATATAAACATTGTCCACTAATGGCAGAATTTTTTTAAGAAAATAAATAAATACATATAAAGAGAGAGAGTATAGAAATAAGAATAATACATTTAAGAAAATGGAGAAAAAAGGTAAAATAAGAATAGCTTAATTATTTCACGTTTTGACTAGAAAGCTTTGGTTGTGTTTGTTTTGATTTGTACCTCAAAAAATATACACACTATAATCATTACATATTTTAAATTTTATATATTTTAATTTCTTATTTTTACATAATTTTTTTTAAAAAATATACTAAAAAACACATTTTTAAAAAACAAAACAAACATAAACTTTATTTTCTCAATGATACGACATAGGTTAAAAGTATAAAAATATCTAAAATAAGAAAAATAAAAATAAAAAAGAATTTAAAAATTGGATGAAAATGAAAAAAATTTAAAAAAGGAGAAAAATAATTTAAAATAAAAGTAATTGTAGAATTTCATACTATGCAACCAAAAGTCTTATGTATATACAGTAATGTTAAAACTTAAAAACAGACTCAATGGGTGTATAAGTTTATAAAAATTAACTTAATATTATTTTTTGATATAAAATTAAAGTCATGTATAAAGTGGCAGAGAACATTAAAAAACGATAAGTTTAGGGTTCAGGGAAGAAGACAAGAATGAAAGAAAATAAAACTAAGTTCAAAAAAAAAAAAGAAGTGAAATAAGAAAATACAATAATCAAAATTAATAGGGCAAAATAAAAAGAAAAATATTCAAAACTGCGGGCATTTTGCTCTTCTTACATTGTGACAACTGAGATAGTTACTCTATGGTCAAGTTTTTAATAATAAATTTTTCCCTATATACAAAATCAAAAGTATTTAGTAAATAGTATAGATAATTATTAATAGGCATATTTTACGACTTAGTAAAATGACCAAAGGTAGTCATTGTGGAGGGTTCAACCATAATATATATTATAAATTCATATTCAAAACAAAAAAGCAGTTATTAAGTAGTTTAAATAGAGACACTAAGACAGGGGTTTTAGTGTGTGTTCTGAAATTACCAAAGTTATAGGCGGAGTCATGATATATGGTTTAGATAATAACCCGTGCCGTGTGAATTTAAAATTTAAAAAATAAATTATTATGTATACATATAAAGTTCTTCTTCTATATATAAATATTTTGAATTTCATGCGTACAATTTTTATTTTACGACTTATCGTATAAGAAACAAATATTTATTACAAATATAACAAAATTTTAAAATTTTACAAATCGATAAGATACAACTCATCATGTTTTAAAATGCATAAAAAGGTCCGTACGAAGTGAGAGAAAAAGTAAAATTATGTCGTAATGCAATTATGTCAGCGACTCCTACTTTCTGAATCTGCAGTGGGTCCTTCTAAACGATGTTGGCTATGTTTGATACGTGGTTATTCATTTTAAATATATATATATATATATTTAATTATTATTTTTTTATTTTATTTTATTTTTAAATTTTATATAATTTTTAAGATAAAAATATTTTAAAATATACGTCAAAATTTTTTAAAAAATAAAGCTATTAGACATGTTTGTTTTGATTTCTTAATATGTGTTTTTAAGTGTCTTTCCTTTAAAATTGTGTCAAAATAAAAATAAAATAGAGATAAAATTTTAAAAATATAATAATTGAAGTGTGTGTGTTTTTTGAGCATTGTTTTTTTTGACTCTTTACAACATAAAAATTACTTTCAAATTTCTATTTTCTCTTTTTTACTTTTAGATATTTTTCCAATACGCCTAAAAAACACCTTTTTTGGAAAATTAAAAAGCACAGGTTCGAATGCGCTGAACCGTGCCCTACTTCTCAAATTATGTCAAGTAACTTACCTTAAATAGTAAAAAGTAGGCACTGTCATTGGATAACAATGCCAATGTTACTGGATAACAATTCCAAATCAGGACCAACCGTTGTTGACTCATTAATCTACAAAAAAAATATTTAGAAAAAAGTCTATATGAATAAATAATAATGGAAGACTATAATTTCATTTTTTTTTTAATTTGATGCGACGCAGAGGGGAAACACAAGTTCAAAACAACTAATTCGGTAATCGAATACTTAATTTTAATTTGTCATATTATATTTATCCAATGATATTCAATTCTATCGGAATGACGGTCACACGTTTAGTTAAGTTGGACCTTCTTACACACAAATATTCCCCCCTTAAGCCGATAATCTCACTCGGAATTCCTAACCCTTATGCTATAAATGCGCTCCCAACCAACTTGCCCCCGCGTCCTCGAATATTGAGACTGTTCTCCATTTCGCCTCTTCGTATAATTTTCTTCCCTCCCGGACCGGTATATTCCGGTGACATAGTTAGGTTTCGGGCGACCATGGCATTGCTTCCAGATCTAGGAGCCGAGATTGTGATTCCGCTTTGCGCTGTTATCGGAATCGTCTTCTCTCTCGTTCAGTGGCTCCTCGTGTCGCGTGTGAAGCTCTCAGCTGAGCGTGGCCGCGAGTCGGCAGCGAGAAACGGGAGAAATGGCTACAATGACTCCTTGATAGAGGAAGAAGAAGGAATCAATGATCAAAACGTCGTCGTTAAGTGTGCCGAAATCCAGAGCGCCATTTCTGAGGGTCAGAACAGTTCCAGATCTCCCTAGAATACGAACAGATTTTTTTTTTTACTTTGCTTATGTTTGTTATGTGCGTGGATATTTTACGTGAAATTGCGTAGGCTGATTTATGCTTATATGCTCGTCGATGTGAGTTCTGTTGCTTTTCTTCGGGTTGCAGACTCTTAATTGCTGGTAGCTTTAAAAGGATAAGAAGAAAAGTGTCATTAATTAAAGCTTACGAGTTTTCAAATCAAAGTTAGATTTTTGTGAGCTGATATCTGGTTTATGGAGGAGTGAGTTATTGAGAATGAGGCGAACACAAAGAATTTTTGGGTTTTAGCTTATTTGAATTTTTAGAGGTGCGTCTTCTACATCCCAAAGGGATTTTCAATGACATTGTAAGTTAGGTCCCAAAAAACGCACACTTAGATATAAACACTTAAAAACAAGTGCCAAAATTAAAAAACAAACAAAGCCAGCTATTATAAATATCTTCTTTACTTTTTTTACTTCAACGAAACTTTGTTGATGTCGAACACGGAGGTTGGATAAAAAAAAATACTTGATAGGGTTCAATTATTTTACTCAGAGAATGAGTTGTTTTCCTATAATCTTTTTATGTAAATATTTTTTCAATGTACAATGGAAAGCTGTAATGCTGTATTTGTTATTTATTTGTGGCTGATTCTAAACTGCTTCTCGATATGTTTGGTTTATTTTGATTTTCTTGGCGGCGAACGGAGGGTTTAGGTTTTCATCTACATAGTTGTTTTGTCGTTTAGACTGATGTCAAGATATATGAGTTGGCAGGCAGAAACTGTAGCGGTATTACTTTATGTTCCAAAGTTTCCCTGTTATTTAATTAATTTTTGTCGGTGTTACCCAGTTCTTGGGAAGATTGTACGAATATCTTAACGAAATGCAGCTTACCTGCGGAGTGATTGGTAGGGTTCCCGTTACCGATTTAAACAACGTTGGGATTTCCTTATCTTATTTTAAGGTCAGTGGCCTTTACTCTTATCAGTACTGGTGAATCAATCAACACATAAGGAAATTTTGGATCAGACTTGGGGGCCCACACCCTTACGTGTGGGGTAGGTGTAGTAGCAATACTTCTCTGGCTCCCAAGTTGGAGTCTAATTTTCTAGTATTGCATGTGTTGAACACGTGGGGTTCCAACGCTGTGTTACGTCACTTGATGGGTCCATTCGACCCCAAACTCATACACCGGTTGTGGGAATAATCTGAATTTAAAAGCTTTTCAAAATAAAAAATATGTAAATGAATGAAAAAAAATTTTTTAAAGCGAATGAATAAATACATAATTAAATTAAACAAAGAAACATTTGAAATGTTTAAGATGAATACATCTAAGCATCTTCATTGTATGTTTTAAATTTTTACTTCCTTATAAAAATACATACAATTTCTTTGGTGCACAGATTTGCATTATTCATCTTTTATTTTCTTATATGAAAATAAATTGTTAAAAATTACAATACTTTTCTATATAACATTTCTCATTCTATGTGCAAAAAATAAATAAGTAAATAAATAACATTTGAAATGTTCAAGATAAATAAATGTGAACATCTGTATTGTTTGTTTTGATATATAATTTCATTAATAAAAATTTTAAATTTTTTGTGTATATATTAATTTATTCGTCTATTATTCAGTGTATGAAAATTCAAAATTATTAAAAATATAATACTTTATTAAACAATATTTTTTTTATTTTATTAAAAATGACAATACTAAACAGTATTTTGAAAGGCTTTTGAATGTGTGACAATTGACATAAGATCCCACACCTGATGTCATTGGGTAGAGGATCGAAAGGACCCATTTGATAGCTCGTCTTTAATATTTTTTTCCCTAGATGATGTCATTAACAAACATTGGAGTTTTTATTGTTTGGAGTCAGAAATATTGGGGTTTATGGTTCACAACATTTGATGGCTTTGTCATGAAGCTTTGTTTTCAATATTTTTGTCCTAGAAGATGCAACCAACGGATGTCAGAGTTTTAGTTTTCATTGTCTGCAGTTGGAAGTATAGGCTATGTTTGTTTTCAAATTATGTATCCCTAAAACACACACTCAATTATTAACTTTTTAAATTTTGTTAGGTGCATTTTATTGAGTATTCTTGAAAACATATTACTATATTTGACATGTTGTAAATATGATATCTAGGATTCCCTTCTTATAACCATTTACTATAGAAATTAGAGAATTCAAAAATACTATAACAAGTAGGACATTAATTTATTTTGGTATGTCATGAACAATTTTTTTCCATTTAATAATTTGAAGGTGCACATATAAGATATTAATAATAGTTTGTATATATTTGATGCTTTTGTAAAAAAATTTAAAATATAATATATCATATATAAACATAATTGTGTATCTACTATATAAATGTTTTTAGTTATATGCGTGGGTGGTATTTTATTTTATAATTTATCTTTTAATAACAATCTTCCATTTTAAGTATAATAAAATTATATAATTTTCTGAATAATAATAGACTAAATTATTTTGTTTCAAAATGTATTAAAAGACCATATAAAATGAAAGAAAAAAAATAAAAGAATAAGAAATAAAATAAATAAATTTTAATTAGAAAGGATAAAAAATGAGAAAAGTGAAAATTAATTTAAAAAGAGACATTTTTGTCATTCTAATCTAAGTGCAAAAAATCTATTAAAGAATTTAGTCATTATATATAGCATACATATTTCTGTGCATGCATATAAGATAAGCTCAAGGAGACAACAATATTAAATGTTTCGATGTCTGATTTTTAGTTATTAATTTTTTTAATAGTAATTTGTAACTACTTCAAAAGGTTATCTAGGGAAAATTGATGGTGAAACAATTTTTTAGATGCTGTGAAGGTTTTATTTGTGCACTTTACTTTCTTTTAGGGTAGTTCACATCAAGTGTAAGTAACATATTTGATTCTAAAAAATTAGGCTCATTTATAGTTCATGTTTTCTAGATAGATTCAGGGGGTACCCGTCAATAATTGAATGACAAGCATTTTGTTTTATTACCTGAATTGTAAATTGTTCTTACCATGGGTTTGGTTTTAGTTTTATATTGTACAGTTCAACATGACTGTCGGCTTTAGCTGAGGCTAATATTATTCTGGTAAACAGGTGCAACATCGTTTCTGTTCACAGAATATCAATATGTGGGTATTTTTATGGTTGCTTTTGCAATCCTCATCTTCCTGTTCCTGGGTTCAGTTGAGGGTTTCAGCACAAAAAGCCAGCCGTGCATGTATGATAAGGAGAAGTTGTGCAAGCCAGCTCTTGCAAATGCTGTCTTCAGTACTGTATCCTTCTTGCTTGGCGCTTTCACCTCTGTTGTTTCTGGTTTCCTAGGGATGAAAATTGCAACCTTTGCAAATGCAAGAACAACGCTGGAAGCTAGAAAAGGCATTGGGAAAGCTTTTATTACTGCATTTAGATCTGGTGCAGTTATGGGTTTTCTTCTTGCTGCAAATGGCCTGTTGGTTCTGTATATCACCATCAATCTATTCAAGATCTACTATGGGGATGATTGGGAAGGACTTTTTGAAGCAATTACTGGATATGGTCTTGGTGGGTCCTCCATGGCTTTGTTTGGGAGAGTCGGGGGTGGTATTTACACCAAGGCTGCTGATGTTGGTGCTGATCTTGTTGGAAAGGTTGAAAGAAACATTCCAGAAGATGATCCAAGGAATCCTGCTGTATGCTACGGTCCTCTGAAATTACTCAATTATTTTTTTTTCAATGGGATTTGTGGTCATATTTGTTTTGTTTTGCAGGTGATCGCTGACAATGTTGGAGATAATGTTGGAGATATTGCTGGAATGGGGTCTGATCTTTTTGGTTCATATGCTGAATCATCATGTGCTGCTCTTGTTGTGGCTTCCATATCCTCTTTTGGAATGACTCATGACTTCACTGCAATGTGCTATCCGCTGCTTATTAGTTCCGTGGGTATTCTTGTTTGCTTAATCACCACTCTTTTTGCTACTGACTTTTTTGAGATAAAGGCTGTCAAGGAAATTGAGCCAGCATTGAAGAAGCAGCTTGTTATCTCTACTGTTCTTATGACTGTGGGAATCGCAATTGTCACCTGGACTTGCCTCCCATCATCCTTCACAATATTTAATTTTGGCGCTCAAAAAGTTGTGAAGAACTGGTAGGACTGATTCCAAACTGGTAAGGACTAATTGCTGCATTGTATCAAGATCCAATTAACATAATATTACATTACAGGCAGCTGTTCCTTTGTGTTGCTGTTGGGCTTTGGGCTGGACTTATCATTGGATTTGTGACTGAATATTACACCAGCAATGCTTACAGGTGCGGCAAGCTGTTCTTTCATTCTTTATTTCTAAAATTACCGGTCTATATCTATTTTCTATCCTTGTGTTTTAATGTGGATCCTTTGTGGGCAGCCCTGTGCAAGATGTTGCTGATTCCTGCAGAACTGGTGCTGCAACCAATGTTATATTTGGCCTAGCTCTGGGATATAAATCAGTTATAATTCCCATTTTTGCCATTGCAATTAGCATCTTTGTTAGTTTCAGCTTTGCTGCTATGTATGGTATTGCTGTAGCTGCTCTGGGAATGCTAAGCACAATTGCTACTGGGTTGGCAATTGATGCGTATGGTCCTATCAGTGATAATGCTGGGGGTATAGCTGAGATGGCTGGCATGAGCCACAGGATCCGTGAGAGAACTGATGCTCTTGATGCTGCAGGGAATACTACTGCTGCTATTGGGAAGGTACAATAAAATTGTTTGGATGCAATATTAATAGTTTATAATGGATCTGATGCTTCAGATATTTGAAAATATGAAAAACTTAAATTTCTGATTTGTTGCAATAAATCTGAATTTATCCATTACGTTTATAGAATTATGATTTCTATGGCTGTGTGCTTATGAGCTCTTGACAATTCTCTCCATTTTCCAGACTAGCGTTTTAGGCACATGCTGGATGTTGAACATATTTTTGATGCTTTGGACCTTTTTCCCAGGGGTTTGCTATTGGATCTGCTGCACTTGTCTCATTGGCACTTTTTGGTGCCTTTGCGAGCCGGGCTGCAATTTCAACTGTTGATGTTTTGACTCCTAAAGTCTTCATAGGTCTAATTGTTGGTGCGATGCTTCCATATTGGTTCTCCGCCATGACCATGAAGAGTGTAGGCAGCGCTGCTTTGAAAATGGTTGAGGAAGTTCGAAGGCAGTTTAACTCTATTTCTGGTCTCATGGAGGGTCATGCCAAGCCTGATTATGCTACATGTGTAAAAATCTCTACTGATGCATCAATTAAGGAAATGATCCCCCCTGGTGCCCTTGTGATGCTTACTCCTTTGATTGTCGGAACCCTTTTTGGCGTTGAGACCCTCTCTGGTGTTCTTGCCGGTTCTCTTGTTTCTGGGGTGCAGGTCTGATTTCCAATTCATGTTGAAACTAACACTGAACAAGTAGGATTTTCATCCTTGTGCCCAATTTTAACCTTTTTCTTGGCAACCCGCTTCTGTCTTACTACAGATTGCAATATCTGCATCGAACACCGGTGGTGCATGGGACAACGCTAAGAAGTATATTGAGGTAACAGCCCGGGTTTAACAAATAAAAGAAGTTTAGTCTATGTTTCTGCTTAAGATGCTGGGGCAGTTTTTTAACTAATGGACTGTGTTATAGGCTGGTGATTCGGAGCATGCAAGAACCCTTGGACCCAAGGGATCGGAACCACACAAGGCAGCTGTCATTGGCGACACCATTGGAGACCCTCTTAAGGACACATCGGGTCCTTCGCTGAACATCCTTATCAAACTCATGGCAGTCGAGTCACTCGTATTTGCTCCCTTCTTTGCTACTCATGGTGGACTGCTATTTAAGATATGAAGGATCGATGCTCGGTCAAAATGGTATTCACCCCATTTCTTCTTTTCCGCGTCGCAATTTATCTGCTTGTCCCACCCCTCTTTCTGAGTTATCTTCTCCCAAGGGAAGTTTAAGTTAGTCCGTAGCAAGGAATTTTTTGTTTTGATGAGCCGACAATAATGATAACTGTGATCAGAGAAGGGGTGCAAATCTGCATCATTGTCATAGTTGTCTCAGACCGATTGTGTTGGTTTTAATTTTGGTGTCACAACAGCTAGTTTTGCCGTTCTCTCTGGGTCCAGAGGCCTTCACATGTTTGGAGCAATTTGTTGGTTCGTCTCATGTCACATTTACTTAGCATTAATGCCCTCCTACCCTTTGCAAGCAAAAATTTTTCTAAATAAGAGGGGAAAGATGCTGCACCACCTATTAATCACTCTCGTGAATTATATGGAAAACGGTAATGACAGCAAGCTAATCGGATTCCAAAACTAGAGCCTGCTTTTCTAGTGCCGATGAGTGTTAATTTTGGCTAGTTTCCAATATAATTGAAGTGTATAATGCATGGGGAATGTGCGTTGGCAAAACTGATAAAGAGTTTGTGTTTGAGTTTAATAAAAAATTCAATAAAAATATGAAGTTCCCTTAGTTATGGCGTTAGTTTTTAATATTATAGTTTACAAGTGCGGCTTCCATCGCTTTTAGCTTTTTCTAAATTTAGGCTTCATCTAAACGAATCAGAAGCAGAATTATCATTACAAATATTCGAATCTAACTATAATTGAAAAATCGCTTTCCTTTGAATTCTCCCAAACACGCTCCATGCCATGACTTCTTAGCATTGGACAAGATTCGCCCGAAACATGCACTTAAACGGCGAGTGGGAGTTGGGAATCATCTTCTTCAAGAAAATCCCCCGCGTTCGTAGTCCGACACCTGCTGAAGAACCCACTCGGACTCGGTGAATCCGTGACAGCAATGTGTTAAGAAAATATTTGCGTAAATGGCAGCAGCAGCACGAGTCGTAAAATGACAAAGGTAAAGATGCATGACATGCACCTGTGGCCCGCGTAAAGGTCAGGAGTTGTACACAAGCGTCATTTCACTTCCAACACCAATCCTTCTTTCTGCCCTTTCTCAGCCACTATTTCATCATATATAGGACGATTATCTCAATAAACAGTCACCGACCTCTATGGAAGTAGAGGTAAAGCTTCGCCTCCCAACCGCCGCCGCTCACGAACGGCTCTCCGGAGTCCTCTCCCCTCATCACCGCCGCACCCACCTCCAAGAGAATCTGTTCTTCGACGGCCCCAATGCCGAGCTCTCCTCCAACCTCGCCGCCCTTCGCATTCGATTCTACGACCTCGACTCCCGGTGCATCCTCTCCCTCAAGTCCAAACCCCAAATCTCCGCTGGCATCAGCCGCATTGAAGAGCAAGAGGAGCCGCTCGACCCCAACGTCGGCCGCCTCTGTGCCGCCGAGCCATGGCGCCTCCTCCGCATCGAATCCTCTGACATTATTGGAAGAGTGAAGGAGGAATTTAATGTGGGTCGTGAGGGTTTGGTGTGTTTGGGCGGTTTTAGAAACGTGAGAGGGGTTTATGAGTGGAAAGGGCTGAAATTAGAGCTCGATGAGACGCATTATAGTTTTGGGACGTGCTATGAGATTGAGTGTGAGAGTTCGGAACCGGAAAGAGCTAAGAACTTGCTTGAGGAGCTGTTGAAAAGCAACGGGATTGATTTTAAGTATTCGGAGGTCTCGAAGTTCGCCGTATTTCGAGCCGGAAAGTTGCTCGATTGAGGTAAATGTGGTGTCACCGCTGTTTCTCATTTTGTTAAACTTCATGCCGTGCGAATTTTGATTTCTTTGTTCTTTCTGAAACTTACAATCAGATTCTGCTATATGTGATTATTTGGCATTCAACCAAACGTCAGTGCTGTTTTCTTTTGTTAAGAAGTATTTCTTTTAGTTTTCTGCGGCCTTTTGTTTCTGTTTAACACTGCTAGAGAAGATTGGGAGGGGTGTTCCTGTGCAGTCATTTTCTTGACTGATCTTTGGGAACTGGATTAGTTAATATAGCGTTGCAGGATAGGAGCTGCCCTGGTAAGCTTACCAAAGCAGTACGCAGACAGGGTAACAGAATAGCTTTTTCTTGACCCTTCTTTGGATACTGGATTAGTTAATATAGCTCTGAATGATAGCAGCTGTAGGGGAATTAGCGCCGGTACTGCCCTGGATTGTACATGCAGAGTAAAACGGCTTGAGTCGTAGCACCTACTTAAGAAATTATTTTGACAATTTAAAATATTCTCTTAACATTAATACAATTTGAAATATTTTCTTAGGACTAATACAATTATATGATGTTCTTGTGTTTGTTTATGAACCAATGGAAGCTTTTCAATGATTTAAATGCTTGGGAGTTTTTTGCTGGACTTGTGCTATATCTCAACTCTGCATATCATGCAATTCAAAATTTGTGATGCAAAAAAACTTGTGCATTTTAACAATCGTTTGGCTCGCGTATTTTCATTTATATTTCGACTTTAAGGGCCTATCAGGAGGAGCCTCATGCTTGTTTATACCGTAGCAGATAACCAGCTTCCTTATCAGCGAGAACTGTCAAATTGACATTCTGAGGGCTTGCCTGTGTCAACGAAGAAATCTCTCCTCACCTGCAGATACCATGAAGGATTTGCAGGAATATAACGATACATGTTTTAGTATGTATCCTTGTTAAATCGATTGTGTTCTCCTTGTAAACTCTTGAGCTGCCAAACGCTTGTGGTAAAGTGGCCATTATACGTAAAGGAATGAGGATTTTATCACCAAAATGAGAAGAATCTGGGTCTGGAATTTGAACTTTCAATTTCTTGAAGATTAAGAGAATAAAAAGCAACGGCTATATTTGTCTGGTGATTTTGTGGGAGAATGAAATTGATGGAGATTTGTTTAATTGGCTGTAAAATTTTGATGAGTAGAAAATTTGGGTGTTTGCATTTATGTGTGTGTATATATAATAATTTAATAATGTGATCGTATGTATTAATAATGGTTAGTTTTAAAGTTATAAATATGAGGGTACATGTGTGTGTGTGTGTAGATTTTTGAATATTTGAGTACAAATGCAGCAGACGGAATAATTTAAATAAAAAATTTTTTAAATAGTATATTTGTATTCTATAATTTGTAACATGTAACAAAAAAGTATTACTTTTACAATAATATAATTTAGATATAGATTTAAAGTACGAAAGGAAAAAAAAGAACTTGTAAAAAGAGAGAACTTGAGAGACAAAATAAATAAAAATAATGAATTAAAAGACAAGAGAAAAAGAAAGGATAGAAAAATAAAAATTCAATTAATGATAACACTGTAATTTTATATTGTACAATTAAAAAGTTTTATTTTTATAATTGTCTAAGTATAAATATGTAGTATATAAAGAAGTTATGATATATCTATATCATATTATTAAAAGTTTGGGGTTTTATTTACAATATTATCCTTAATTAATAATTTTTTTTTACAACACACTTTGGAATATAATTACTAACATTCCATTTCTCCTTTTCTATGCTATTTATTGGAGTATATATTATTATAAAAGCAAAGCTTTTTAATTGCTCATCGTACGATTGCAAGTTCTTTTTATATATATATATATTTTTTTCTTTTCTTTTAACATATTATTTTTATTAATTTTTCTCTCAAATTTTCTCTTGTCAAATCTTTTGAACTTTACTTTTCCGTATTTTAAATATTCTGTATATTGTAAATTTTTATTATTTAAAATATAATAATTTTATAATTTGTAAATAAATTTTCTCAAGTATAGAATGTGTCCCATTTACTCTGTTTTCTTTAACTTTGGGCCTCTCAAGCCACGGAGTGACTAGTGAGCACTAGTGTCTGATTATAACATGTAATTTTGTAATTCCAAACAAATATCTAAAATATCAATTAAATTATGTCCTTATCTCATAAACCTTATTTATAGTGCTGGCTACATCCCTTTGGAATCAGCAACGAAACTGTTTTTTTAAAGGTAAAACAACTTAAAAACTCTGCATATGAGTTGAACTACGGAAATCAAGTTTTCACAAAATGAATTAATTTCATCGTATACTCAATTTCAATTATTGACAAGCCCTAATTTCAAACAATTGGGTGCATTTCAAAGATTTGAATATGGGTACGTATGGTGGGACAAGTTTGTAATTATAATTGAGTTAGAGTAAGGGTGTAGGTTTACCAATTAAAAATAAAATTATAAATTCACAACTTACAATCAAATTCAACCAAAACTCTTAATAACACAGATTGATATTCACTATATAATGTTGATATATTTACACATTCGGACATATGTATCCAAATAGTTCTTAAACATATAAGATAAATGTGATACGCATGTCGTACAACAACTATGTTCCTTCTTATTTGTAAGTGTGTGTTTTTTTAAAAATTGTGTTAAATTAGAAGACCTATAAGAAATTTTTTTTAAAAAAATAGAATGATAATAGAAAGTGCATTTCGGTGCCAATAATGAAAACAAACATAACCAACATTTTTATGAAATATAACATACAATACAAATTTATATTGAATATTTAAACAGAACATATCAACTAGTGAAAATGACCACTTTTTGCAATAGTTAACGATAACATGAATGCATTACACCATGATATATATTATTATTTCATTAAGAATTCTTAGTTATACAAAATAAGTTTCTACAACTACACTTATATTAAATACTTTTATTCTTTCTATCATTTTTCTCTCTTTTCATAGAACTTACAATTTATATTTATACGTACTTTCAAATTTTATCATTTTTAAATTCTTTTGATAATTTAAAATATCTTTGAACAACATAAAATCACATAATTTTTATTTTAAATTTTAATGCATTTCCCACAAATTTTCTTTTTAAATTTTTTTGATATATCTTTACTTTTATTATTTAAATATTCTTTATACATTATAGTATTAAATTATTTTATTTTTATTTTAAAAAATACAGAAATTTCATAAATTATAAATAAATCCGCATGCATACAAATTTTAGTAATTTATATATAATGATACCAAATCACATCATTCTGTACATGTTATTAGCCTAGTGTTTTCCACTGATCTTGGTAATTTTCATAATAGAAGAATTATTTTAAGTCAGCTCACCACAATTACTTGTTATATTGAAATAATGTCTATCCCTTCGGACACCGTAGACAATGATCTATTATGGCTGCCACTCATTGCTCGTGAAACTCTTCTCCCAAGTTCTATAGCCTTAATGATGGCGGGCAACAGCTGATTCTGAAGAGGTGTTAGCACGCATGACATGAGGCTAGTTTTGAAGTATGTAGAATAAAATGCACTTGGTCTGCATGCGCTGAGTGTTTAATAAATATACAGAGTGTTCTATACAACGCTGTTTGTCATTACTCCAACACATGGCAATGGCAAACTGTACTTGGTGATTTGTAAAAAGTTTAGCATATATCATAACATGAAGGCGTCCGGTGTAAATGCATCAAGTGCATAACGTTATGGACCGTGTAAACATGGATTATGTTTTCCAAAAAAGTAAAGGAGACACTCACTCGTCCATTTGAATATGCACCTGATGCCACGAACTGCACTTTTACAGGCGTGATTGAAGGCAATAAACATCCATGATTTCTTAGTGCTCACTCATTCACAAAAGTTACGATTCACTTTATGTCTGATTCTTGGAGGGAACCATACAAGTGCTCTCAAGTCCCCACAAATTTCCCATTCCTTTTCTTGTAATCTGTCCCAAGCTCCAACCACCATCTCCATTAAAGCACCACCACAATAAACAAAAAAGATGGAGGTCAATTCCACTTTGGACTATCACTTCAGACATTATATTTATGTGTATGCTGCATGCACATTTCAAGCACACTCATTTCACAGTAGCAGAGACGTATTAGGCCATGGACTGGTTCTCTTGGCTCTCAAAAACGGGCCTAGAGTCATCCTCTGTCTATCAATACGGCCTAGCATTTTTACACAATGAGCTTGAAGAAGGCGACATGGCTTATTTCAACCATGAGTTCCTCCAAAGCATGGGCATTTCCATAGCCAAACACAGGCTAGAAATCCTCAAGCTTGCCATGAAAGAAAAGGGCAGCATCCCACATCCCATGTCGAGGATTCTGATCGCGATGAAGCGTACCAAAAGGTGTTTTTCTAAGTACTTAGGCACATGGATTCGGTGCGAGGATTCGGCCCTCGCCATCGTGCCTAGGCGCAGCCGTAGTGCAAGGTGGAAGAATGCCATGGTCAAGAGAAACAAGGGGTTGACGCTGGCTAATAGCAAGCGGAACAGGGCACCACTTTTGCTGACAAATGGGAGTCCAATGATGTTTCCTAGTTCAAGAATCAACAGTTTTTCAAGCCCTATGGTGAGTGATTACAAAATAGATGAAGACTACTGTGATGAGTATTGGCCGTGTGAAGTCGAGGAGATGAGGTGGGATACTATGTTTCAGAACTTGAAACCAACTTGAAGGTTCATTTTGGTGTTTTTTTAAGTATAACCATTTTCTTATTACATGTCTATTTGAATGGTGAGAGACTGTTTTTAGGGCCTTCCACCAGAGGTCTTTGAGCTTTGATTGTTTGACTTTTTGGGCTCCTTTTCTTTTTGCTTGGCCCATGAGCATTAGTAGTGGGTGTGGTCATGGTGAAAGTCCACTTCGGGCAAATTAGGATCTTTAGTATAAAGGAGTACTGAAGTTGTTTCCCTTGCTTTTTTAATGGCCATTACTTTTGTACCGCAAAGTGGTTTGATGCTTTTACTCCTACTGCCATTTTCTTTATGGCTTCCTTCAATACTATGGTCTTTGTAATATTTACTTCACAATATTTGGCTCTTTATAAACACAAGTGTGTGTATTTGGTATTTCATACCTTAACATGTATTGAACTGATAATGAATAGGAGATATCAAGACTTAGGCTTGAGATGGCTGGATTATGTGGTCATGCTTTTGTTTATATTTTTTATCACAATAAAACACATTTTCATTATTACAAATTTTAAATTTTATCTCTATTTTTTTAACATAATTTTTAAAAAACTACATTTAAAATAAAGCGTGACCTCCTAAAAAGTTCTCTTGACCCCAAACCCAACCCAATAATAATAAAATCCACGGTAGGACCACTCTTAATGAACTATGCGGTGTCATGTGATATTTCAAACAAAAAAAAAAAAAAAAAAGTAAGAGCCTTTCAAGAATTACAAGAATTAGTTAAAATTGTTTAATATCTTATTATTGCTTTGAGGGTTTTTTTAAATAATGTTAGTCTTCATGCTACTTCTTGGATTAGATGCCACGTCAATTCAGACAGTTAAAAAGTGAAAGATTTTAGGAAGTTCCTTGGCACACGAGGATTATGGCAAAGAAGTTGTACTCATTATTGTTTGCCGTTATTCTGGTCGCTGTCCATTAGATCACACTACTTTACATCCTTTTCAAAAAGTGTTCACTAGTTGTAAAAACATATTAATGCTGTCATGTTCTTAATATATGACAAAGTATAAATGATTTATTTTTAGCAGATCTTACATGTAGCATGAGATTAGACAATATTCTAGACAAATTATGAGTTGGGATTAAGCATTCTCGCAATTTAATTTCAGAAGAAGAGCATTCACTAGCTCAGTTACTCCACCTGCAGCATAATGATTCCAGTATTCTTGAGTGCAAGGAAGCTGTGGACCCTCTCAATAAACATAAATAACCCATCATAAATGAGTACTGAACCCACCACATATCCCTTATGAACTACTCCTTCAACTCTCTCTCTCTCTCTCTCTCTCTCTCTCTCTCTCTCTCTCAAACAACCAATAACATAAGCATGCCATCATCATCATCCTCATCCTCTTTCCACTGCACGACGCACCAACAGTTAAATTTGCATCTAAAGAACCTACCTCCATCTTGTTGAGTAGGTAATCATGTGACCCTTTTGCCAGCCCAACACAAGTCAGGGAATTAGGCCAACCATCAATGTTGACAATCTTTTCCTCAACGGTTGGTTATATGATCACAGCTACATGGTTAACCTCACAAGCATAGATATGGGATGGGACCCCCACTTTTCTCTAAGCCGAAGAGTGAATGCAAGATCATCCAAAGAATCCCTTAAGCTTCACTCCTGCGAAAAAGCATGACTCTTGCCCAGCTTCTCAAAGGAACATGGTCTCAATTAAGACAACGCCAACTTTTGTCTTTTGTCACTCTCAAGTTCAACTACCAATAGCTGGAACAATAACTCTCAATGATCTTACAATCTTCCTCTTCTACTTATAATATATAATTTGTTTTAAATATTAGCAGTAGAATTTCCGGCGGAAGCAAGCCATGGACTGGTTTACTTGGCTTTCAAAAACTGACCTTGATCCCTCTCTTGTCTATCAGTATGCCCTTACCTTTACTCACAACGAGCTCGGGGAAGACGATATATCCTATTTCAGCCATGAATTTCTACAAAGCATGGGCGTTTTGGTGGCAAAACATCGGCTGGAGATTCTCAAGCTGGCAAGAAAAGAGAGGGGGGGAAGAATTCATCCAGTCTTATGGTTCATATTGGCAATTAAGCAAACCAAGAAGTATCTTACCAAGCATATTCAGGCCTTGGCTCGTCGCGAAAGTTCATCTCTTGCTCTAGTGCCCAAGAGGAATCACAGCTTGAGATGGAAGGTGGCCATGCTGCAGAGGAACAAGAGGTTGAGGGCAGCACCCTCAGCCAAGGCAGAATGGCCGGCGCTAAGGAATGATGGTCCTATGTCTGTGCCTGGTCATAGAACATTGATGCTGACAAGTGGGAGTCCCCTGGCAGATTCCCAAAACTCCGACTCTACTAAAAGCTCAAGCTGGGCTGACTCTGAGGCCAATGTTGAGCATGGCCACATCACAAGGGGTGCACCACCCAACCCTTGGAATAGCAGCTTCTCAAGCAATATGGTTAATTCCCTAGATGGTGAGTATTGGTCAAGTAGTACAGAGGAAATCAAATGGGATGCAATGTTTCAGAACATGAAGCCCACATGATCTCTAGTTTACACTTGTATTACAGTGCTTTAGGACCTATCTTTTTTCATGTCATCCACAAAATAATCTCAGCCTCAGGCTCTGCACTAGTCCTTTATCTTAGATGCTTACATGCTTGTATCAACATAGAAAATTCCCGCAGATGAAACTATTGAGGTAATAGGTCTCAATCTTGCTTAACATGTTCAAAATTTTGATTCTTTTGTACATAAAGCTTCTGATTTGAGTGAATCATTTTGTTCAAGAAGCATCAACATGCAACATGGTAATTCAAGCATCAGCAATTATTGTTAAATGATTTCTAAAAGCACATTTCATTGATTTTACCATCACAAACAAACTAAAAGAACTGGAAGACTTTTGGCCAGCGAATATAAATATTTCTGTTGATCTTGTCACATTCTTCTCATCGATTTAAATAATGAAATCTGGTAATACACCAAACACACATCCTTCAGTCAGGCAGGAACAGTGACCTGAATTTCTTTGCCAAATCAACAAGAATGAACTGAAGAACTCTATTCTGGCAAACGAATCAACATTGAAGTTATGGTGAGTAATAATTATCAAAGTTTCATTAGTAGTAAACCATTTAACTGTTCTCTGCAATACAGACACAATATGCATTAACAAGTCATGCGTCTACGATTTTCCTCCACAGAGAGAACCCATCTGATATAGAGCCAAAAAATATCTAGAATTAACTATTAAGGTTAAAACCAGGAAATTTATCAGATCATAAAAGTCTAAGGCATGGCCCCGGGACAGGATTAACGATGATCCTCAAAATCTATTATGCTGAAGAGACTTCTATGATTAGTGACCAGCACTTTGAGCAAGACAGAAGGAACCTCCTGCATAAAGCATTTGATAAACTGGTCTTATTCTTGTGGCAAGAATTATGCTCAAGAAAGTTCCTAATCTGCAAACTCCTGCTAAAACAAAGGAACATGAGCCTAAAGCAGCTCAGGCCCAGGCAAGATGACCCTAGCTGCTTAGCTGCCTCCGGGTCATACACTAGACCAGCAAGCAAACCCGAGAAGAGAAGTGTCCCTGCAGGATCTCCCAGATGCATGGGAACCTTAACATTATTTTGTTGTATCATTCACACCAAGTGAAACCCAATCTGCGCCAAATTATTAAGGACAGATACACCTGAAGCAACTTCAAGAAAGAACACAATCCACAGAAGACAAAATTCAGCCTTCACTACAGCTTCACAAAATTAGAAACCTTCCCCTCTCTGGGTTCTTCTTTTCTTTTCACTGCCCCTTCACCTAAGGCAAGAAGTGAAAACCCTTCTGAAATATCTGCAGGCTTATAAAAGCTTACGTTGATGAAGATGGGATCAGTAGAGGATCCATTTGACTTAACTTGCTGTCTCCACCAAATAAATCTTCTAGACTAGGTTTCTTATGCTTGGTGGGGAATAATTTCTTTTTTAAGGGAATTGCTAGAGGTGCCATCAAGAGAATAATTATTATGGAAACAATAATATTGGAAATGGCATTTCCAAGAGACAACAGGTCTTTTAAAATTGTTGACTTTAGAAGATAAATGGCAATGGAAAGACTGGCTGCCTGGGTGAAAAGAAAATGACAATGCTCAGCCAAGTCTTCTCCAGAAGCTGGATGCAAGGCCGAATAAAGTACATCATCTACAAACATACAACAGGGATGCCGAAGCGGCAGTAAACTTGATGCTGATCCATTACGGACCATAATGTACACATACTATTATAAATCGAGCAGTGGGAGTAACAAGTCATTAAGTAGAGAAACAAGGTTAATCAATTAGAAAGTGTAATATGGAGAAGTGTTAATTATATAAAGATCAACTTAATCATACTGGATTTCAAATGTGATAATTGTAGTCTTTTCTTGGACATCAATTGTGAGATTCACTTCCTTCCAAGAGTAGCTCAAGCGACAAAGTGAAAGCTGGTGCTTAAGCACTATCATAGTGTGTTATCTATCTATGGTTTTTATAAATTTTATACCACCCTAGTAAGGGTTAGCGTTAGCTATCTTAATATCCCCATAAATGGATCTATTCCCGGATTGGTGCTCAAATGCTCTGAAAGAAACTAAAAGTGGCTTCAATATTTCGTTACATTTGAGATGGTATTACTTGCCAACACTAAGAGATGAGATGACAAAGAACCAAAGCATCAAGACTGAGTGAGGGGCATTTGTTTATGCATGCATAACAACGAAGAAATAGAAATTGTCGTTTCCATTGCATCAGCATCAGAGAAGTTTCCTGATCACTTGTAACGTAGGTGGAGAAACCACTTACAACAGGAAGCATGATGCTGAAAGCCCATCAAATTCATAGCCTTTCATTTTGCATGAACAGCAACCATCAGCAGTTAATTTCACTTCACATCATGGATTTTGGTTTGATCGTTCTTCTCTCTTCATGGCAGGAGTAATTTTGCATTACAAAATCAGTGATATCCTTAGTTTGGAGGGCTAGAAAGGATAAATAGTTAATATTGACGATAATTTTTCCCCCTGCTAATACCTTCAATTTGTTATTTGAGGTGGTCATATTAGCCAACAAGCTGATTAGGTCTTACTTCTAAATCGCTCTTAACCTTTTAAGACATCATCGTGTAGTTGTCTCAAACAGCCTAAGAAAATTGCTTTCACAGGATGAAGTGTATGCTACATTTAATATTAAATGTTGTAAGCAGCCAGATTTAAGTTCTCTCCCTTAAGAATGCGTCCTGCTGCTATAATATTGGCCCCTTTTTCAATCAAGAACAGAAACAAGGGTACTACTTTTTAGCTGGTGCAATCTTATCTCTTTCCAGACCTAACACACACGAGGAAAGAAAGGAAAAGGGAACATCTGAATTTCTTAATAACCCCAAACACACAAGGCAATTATGTTCAGATAGAGTGAGTTTATTACATTGCACGTGATCAAAACAGCCAGTCAGATTTCCATAAACAACTAATTAATAAAATAAAAAAATTAACACAAGAAAAAGGTTAATATTAATTACAACCAGCCTATAGTCAACTAAGGTCGTCTACAGATACAACATGGGAACAATTATACACAGAGCAAAAGGCCTGTAAACCCATCAACAATATCATCAAGATTGCAGCATGAAATGTGAGTATTCTCCATGACCCAAACACAGATCTCTTCATGCATTTCCCGAACTTAACCTCCCACCTTTACAATGCTTGTTCACATCTTCAATCACCTTGTCCAGGATTAGCCACTTCGTCATCACTCTTCAAACGTTTCACAGTGATACCACTTTCACGCCAACACCAGTGGCCACTGCAAGCCTCACATGCCACCATGTTGCTCAATATATACGACAGACATCCGAGTTCACGTCTAGGCTAATGGTTGGCAGATAGAATATTGCGTTTTTGCCGTCGAAAGTGATGGAGATGCCTTGTCTGGGGGGCTCAAAGCGAACTCCGGCTTTGGCGATATCGGTTATAACAGAAGGGATTGTGATTTCCTCCAGAAACGGGGACTTGATGATGATGTTATTAGTCCTTGAACCTTCATTGTCTCCATTGTTGTCCGTATCTTCACCTAGGGGATTGAGGAAGTTCTCCACTGGATCTTTTATGACTTTCAAGACAGATAGGTTGCAAAGGATTTTCCAGCTGGGCAGTTTCACAATGAGCTTCACAGGCTTGGAGGATGTGATCTTAATTAAGAGGGTGTTTGGCTAAGCTTTTAAGACATGTTGAATTCAATGTTTTTACAGGTTTTGTTGAATGATGTTGAGGAAGACTTGAGGTGGTGCATGAGGATTTATAAAAGTTCAATCTAGCATCATTGATAATATGAAGGCGGGTGCATGGTGTATTTTTATATCCAAATTCATGGCCAAGTTGGTGACTATAAGTTAATTAATGTTTTGAGACACGACGTGTCAGATGAAGTCAAGGAAATTAAAATATAATTTTTGTGAACCAAGGATTTACACATGCAAAATTAAATTAATTATATTCGTAGTGGATTATGCAAGAGATTGCACGATGATTAGAACTATGTTTGTTTTCCTTCTATCCCAAAAACATACGTGCTCCGAAAATTATATTTTGTAAGTTTTATCTTTTTTTATTCTATTTTTACATAAATTTAAAAAAAAAAAAAAAACTTAAAAACCAAAACTAACGTAACCTAAGCATTTTTCTACCCATGAAATTTTCTGTGTGGTTTTGCTTTCTATTCCATTAATAAAAATTTATTGCATGTGTTATTTTGTGCCAAGTGACAATTTTTGAGATAGAAGATTTGATATATACATCTCCTCTGTGAAATCTCCAGTCTCATGTTCTACTCTTTGTCCTTCTGTTTTATGAATATAAATCTGTAACATATTATTTTGTAGTGCATGTCAATTATATAAATATATTCCCAACATATATTGATAGAAATATGACCGAGGCAATTTTTGGAACAGCGGAGTTTTGACCAGAAAATATTTAATTAAACTGTCATTTTAAATTTGTAAAATAAATAAAAAAAACTGTATAATGCATTCTTAAGATGTCAAGTATTATCAACTTAAATATTAAAAAGAAATAAATTAATGTAGGACTTGATTAATTATAATCTCTTGATCACAAAATTAAGCAAAAATTACGTACGATTCTTTGGTTGTGAAAATTTTCTCAAATTTCAAAAGCAAAAGCTAAAACATGCATCGCGTTGATACAGAATTTTTATAAAAGACAAATATGTGTTTGATTGTATAAATATTAATTTATATTACTTATAAAATAAAAGATAAAGAATGAAATTTAAAATAATAAAAATTAGAATAAATTAAAATTAGTGGAGGATATTCAAAAAAATATATAATAAATTAAAATTTAAACACACTCGTGTCTATGCAGAAAAATAAAATAATAATAATAATTTTACTTATAAATTTTATACCATTTATATAATTCATAAGATGGTAAAAAAAATGAGAAATATAAAATATAGAATAAATATAAAATTCGAAAGGTAAATGAAATAATAAAAGTTGTGGAGTATAAAAAAAAAAAAGAAGAACATATAAATAATTAATGATATAAATAATCATTTCATTTCCAACTCATTTCCACCTACTTGCCATACTTTTATAACATGATTGGTATGCAGTAATGAGATAAAAATAGAATAGCAATTCTCACGTCATTCTTATTTTTACGATTAATATGATTAGATATTGGAGAATCGTCGTTCAATTAGTGATTAGTATTCTCAAAAGTAAGGAATATCCATTTCTCCTCACCCTTATGGGTTTATTGATTTCTTCATTATTCCAAGTGCCATGCATCTTACGCTAGTAAAATAATTTTATTAATTTTTAGATTTGGAAGATTTATATCAACAAATATTATGCATTATTAATAAATAAATTAAATGAAAAATTGTCACATGTGAATATATTAATATATATATATATATATATATTTTACACAATTATACTTAAAATTAAATATATACATATGCATTAATAAAAATATATATATTATCTTATTTTTATTTATAAAATAATTAAGATATATGCTAATATCTAAAATATTTACTAATATTTAGGGATCCAATAAAAGTACTAAATTAATTTTTAGCAACAATAAAAATATTTTTAAATATAGCTTATGTTTACGCACTTAATAAATAAACATAATATAATGGAAATATGTGCATATATATTTATATCTCATAAATGTTGAATACATTACTCGTAAAGGTATCTAATATAACAATATCAATTGAATATTTACCTTTTCATATAATGAATAGCTATATAAAGTTAAAAATAAAACTATATAAATATTTGTTTTACAATAAACAAATTAAAGATCAATTATACATGTTCGTTCAAGTACTTACTATATATATAAATATCTAATTTTTGTATGCAGTATAAATATTATCTAGTTGTATAAATATTAAATATTTATTGTATATCTGAATATATATTCATATAACAAAATATATTATAATTAATTAAAATTTTTCAAATAATTTCCTTTTATTAAAAAAGTATTTATCCTTAATTCATTATATTTATTTTTAATTATCATTCTTAAATGTTAAATAAAATAACAAAATAACAATTTCATTCCATTCTTATTTTCAATGCTATTTTTGCGCATACTAAGACAAAGACCATCTCATTTTTTTCTCAATTTTATTTCATTTCTATCTTATTCTATCAAGGGTATGAATGAGGGGATTAATATTTTCTAAAAATTAATTAATAATTTATTCTATTCAATTATTTGTTGATTCGACAAGAGTGAGCTCTATTGTTAATATTTTGAAGGTCAAACTGATCTGCGAGTGAGGCTTTCCCGACCCGGAACAGCAATTCAACAACCCTGACATAAAAACTTACTGGGGTGCTTTCATAGATGATATAAGAACCAAATTATTGAAAATTAAAATTATTAATTAATAAACTCGTGTTCAAGCATTACTATAAAAAAAAATACACTTTAATAAAGGTCAAATTTTTATCACGTTTGACCAGGTAAGTTTGGTACACTTTTTCTCCCCTGGCCCTCAAATATAATTAAGGGTGGTAATTTTTAATACTACTCAAATTTAACACCAAATTAATAAATTAAAATTAAAATTTTACAAGTTCAGGTGAAACTTGGGTCATCTCCATTGATCCAAAAAAAATTAATGGGTTAAGTCCGAATCATGCACTTGTTTAGAGTACTCGTGTTCCACAAACTACAATTTTTGATATGGCACAAAGTTAATAGAAAATTAATGAATTTAAGTTGAATTTTCGCAAGAAAAATTTGGATTCGGCACCAAACAAGTAAAGAGGAGATTTTTCTAACACAAACTTGCCTAAGAGTCGGGGTTTCAACCCCTAACCTCCCATATAATATAAGAAGCTGGAAAAACAACTGCCAAGTTACACCCACGCACTTAAATAAACAATTTTAGCAACAGTAAATAAATAATGTTTCTGCTAAACATTCTATTGCAATTCTGGAAATGTGGCCAATGAAGCTGCAATTAAGTTTTCGAGAAAATTCCAGAGATTTTGACCTCGTGTAGAGTTTATTGCCTTCACCAGTTGCTTTCAAGGGAGAACAATCTGTCCTCTTGCATTGACGAGCAAATTGCATCACAGATCACCCTTCTGTAACTGTTAATGCCAGGAGTCCCTTTCCATGTTCAAGCAGCAGTATACTTTATTCAGAATGGGAAGAGATTGCTGCAGCATGCGATAATGTCGGTCGTGTTCTTGTGTTGTATTTGATGAGTTCAGTTTCAATCTTAAAGCATTAGCATAGCTGCTGTCGCTTTGGTTCTGATCTATACCTAAGATGGAATGATTATTTTGAAAGACAAGAAAATTTCGTATTGTTTACTGAATCATTCCAAATTTTGCTCCCCTTGTAGCATTTGTATAACTAGGTTTTTACATTGAGTCATTTGTGAATTAAATCTATTGTTTTGATAATTGCATTCCGAAAGTAAAGTCGCGTATTTTTTAAGTTTTTGAACTATTTTGAATCTTGAAGCAATTTTGTTTAATTTTACAACATCATTTTCTTCATAATGCAATATAGTGTTAAAGCGGATTTCCGACAGCATGGTATATGGATTACATATTGTTAGGGGTTGTGATTACGAGAACAACTATCACAACATTCATGTATTGTATGTATTTGTATCCAATTAGTTAGGTCGTTGATCCGATCGGTCGGATTGAGATACGACTGTTCTAAATAAGTCATGTACTTGAACTTTACTCTTCATTTTTTGGGTCCATCGGGTTTAATTCTATTTTTATTTGAACTCACAAAAGCTCAACCTAAACTCATTAATTTGTATTAGATCCATATAATAAGAAATGGTAGCCTATAAGGGTAGCAATTTGGTCCGGTTGTGGGTTGAGGCATGATGAATCAAACAAGTTGTCAATTTGAATTCGAGTCATTTATTTTTAGAATTCATCAAGGTTCGCCTAATTTTGATTCAAATTTACAAAAATTCAACTTAAATCTATTAATTTTAATATTAAGTTTGAATCATGTTTTCAGGCCTTGACTACCTGCCTGTTTTAGCATCACAGCTAATTCATTTCACTCCATTCGCTCAAGCACGATTTAGCATCCATCACAGCTGAATCGTTTCTCTCCATTCGCTCTAGCATAATTGGTATATAAGATTGGAATATGAATGAATTGGTCATTTCCATACTCTACATATTTGGGACACACATGATGTAAAATTTTGGCATTAGATCTAACTAAACCCATAACAATGATGTGCTTTTCTACATCCAAGATTCTATTCTTGTTTGACAGAAATGCATAGAAAAATACTTTAGCAAGCATTTTAAGTGAAAATATTTTGATCCCATCAACTCCACACCAATTTTCAAACAAGGTCAAAACGAAGAATCCTAGCGTGGGGAACAAAAGTGATTGGGCATGGACCAACTTTATAACCCATTGTTGTCCCCAAATTACTGTCAATTTCTTAAATATAAATATTGCATCATTTATATAAACTGTACAAAGATTTTTGACATCATAGCAGCTATGGAGTCGTTAAGTTTTCGATTGATTGAGATGCACAACTTTTCATAATATTGATTGTTGCATCCTTCTGTATTTGTCTATCCACCACAGTGTTTTGATGCCACATTCTCTGTATTTACTTCCTATCTGTCAATCATTCACTTTATACCCAATCATCTCCTCAATGAGACGATGAACGGAGAGTTACCCGACTAAGCAGTGAAAAGTAAAACACTAAAAAAACCCAAAACAGCAACGATAACAATAGTACAAAAGTGAGGTACTTCATTTCAAGAAACAACATATGTATATCTAACTCTTATAAGGAAGTTTACAAATTGATTAGACTCTCCAAGAAGAAAAACATTGAAAATAGAATGTGGGTGCTGCCTGTGATGAGTCTGGATCTCAAACTAACCCTCCGCACTTCGATATGATAAGCAAACGAAAAGATTAGATCCTAACTACCAGCAGTACCTTCACTATTACAAGACACTTCTAATGTTAGATGAAATGCCTTGGGCAATTGCTTCTATCATACAGCTACAATACAATTGATCCTAAAGAAAGGTTAGCCCTTATTTGGTATAGATGTCATTTGCTATATTCCTTCTGGCCTAGTCAGAGAAAATGCCCACCGGCACACTTTTGATGATCTAGCTAACTCCATATTTTTTTCCAGGACATTGATTCTCCTCAAAAGGAATATTGAGATCAGGAAGTGCAAACTTAAGATCGTCTTGTTCAGGGCATCCATTTGAGGAGGGTAGTGCTGCGACATCATTGCCAGAGACAACAGGTGCAGTGGTAGGCAGAGTAGGATGACACGCTGTTGCCTTTTGCTGAAGTTCATCAGTGATTAATTGCTCTGTTCTGGATGTTTTACCATCGGGGAATGGTTGCAATTCAATCTGTACAGAAAATCAGTATCATTTTTGACGAGTCATTTCTCATCCAAAGATTTTTCAACGTGATAGTTTGCTCAGGGAAAAATTAAGCATTTGTAGCATAAATTGCCATGAGCTCAGAACATATGCCAAAACTACTCTTCCCAATGTAAGAAAAGAAAATAATTAAATAAAAATCAAAGAAGTGAGAACACCACTCAACGTCTCAAGAAATCTTAAGTGCCACCAAACAACAGAAGCCAATAAAAGCCCAAGGCAAATCCTAGAAGAGCAAAGAAGAGTTTGTGTAATCAAAACATGGAAGAATTATAGAGGCAAATCTTGAGTACAAATATATTAAAAATAAAACTACCTCTCTATCCTATAGGAACAGAATTTATCTTATAGCCCAACCATAAAGCCTTTTGCATTCTGACTTTTAATCTGATATTCTATTTATGTGGTAACTGAAATTTAATATATCAATTGTATGACTTCTAGGTCCATAAAACTATAGATTCTAACATATCCCTGATGTGGTTGAGCTAAGGCAGCCTTGTACATCCAAGTAAATTTTTAAGAAATGCAGACCTAACAGAATAGTGCCTTCCAAAAAGAGGGCATAGAAGTATGCATTTATCCAATAAAATATAAATCAATTTCCCATACAGAAGTAAGCAAATAATTTAAGAACCCAACAGAACATTTAATGAGTAAACAAGAACACAAAAGAAGATTAGGCCAAAGCAATACCTTCATTCTCTTCAAGTTTTCATTCATAGTCCTCTGTTTCTCCAAATCCATGTGTAGAGCGGCCATTTGCTGAGAAGTAAATAATCATGGAGATGTCATCCTTTAGCAATAAATATCAGCAAAATATGTTTGAACTGTCAGATAGTTACAGAAAATAATTAGAATACCCTTTTCAACATTCTTCTTTCCTTCAGCAATGAGTTCTCTTCATCTTTGAGTTCAGCTATGGTCTGTGAATAGCCGTAACATGTAAATTAATTACATTCCTGGATGCATCAGCTAGAACATGAAATTCCATGTAAAATGTATCATTGTATAAGAATTTAAAGTATGCTAAAGCTTTCTTTAATCCCATCACTCAGCAAATAAATATTGACTTCACTCCCTGCGTTAATACACCAGTACAGAAAATCAATTGATGTTCCACAACGAGTAAGAGCAGTTCCTCCCCAGAGATAGAATTACAGAATTCCCAAAGAAGGGCAGGAACTGGTTATCATTGCTAATTAGTGTAAGATGTTTTGCAGATCAAAATTGTAGGCAGTATCAACATAGCAACAGGTGACAAAATAGGAACCTTTATTCCTTATAATTGATGACACACAACAGTTACTGCATCAAAAAGTCAAACACATATTAGAACATTTGTGCCAATAAATTACATGAAACTCTAAAATGGCAATTTAACGTTCCCTGTAACTCCAGAATCATGTTGCATCAAATAATTGGTCTGGAAAAACATCAAATAAGTCTGACCAATACGTTCCCTTGAAAAGCTAGATAAGACTACTATATTCACCTTCTTCTTTCTAGACCTCTTTGAGGCAGTTTTTTCACCATCGCCATTAACCTGTGTAAAACAGAAAAGTTGTATAGCCAAATATCAGTGCAAGTACAAAGTGTATAGATAAATAGATAATTAATAAAGTTGACTATAAACAAGAACTACAAGACACGATCACTGATAGAAATGATCCTAATCTTAGCCAAGCTACATAAGGTCCAGTCTTGCATCTTCACAGAATTCACGTAAAAAGGGTATTGTCCAGAATCAAAAGGGAAGTGATGATAGATATGGGCCCCCACTTCGCAAAAAAAGGACAATTAATGCCTAACAGAAAGAGCACTCAGGTGGGGAGGAGTGGAGTCAAAGATGTGATTGTTGCTTGATCAATGCTTAGTAGACACAAAAGCATTTCATTTATAGCTATTCAACCAACTTGATATCCCACCTCAATGAGGATGAGAGAGTTTGTAATTATTTTTAAGAAAATGAGGAAGGAAAATACACAAAGAGGATTCCCTTCGTGTTCACTGCCACAGTTTAGTCAACGGGGTAAGTTGCTCACAGTGTTCAGACTTTCTCCTTTAATACTTCACAAAATATTTATTCACAAAATTACCAAGATAAAGACAAGGATAGTTTATAGGAAACACAATCTGTAGGCTTCTCTACCATTCGTGGGACTAAACACGTAGATAAATATGTTAATAGGTGCATGCCAAAGCATTTGCGTATCTCATAGCCACATGTACAATGGTCCTCGTAACATTGAAGAAAAAGTGAGAGACTATTATCGGTCACCAAAGATAATATACTTCAACAATAAACAAGAAACAACCAAATTCTTATACAAGCCAAAGGCCCCACATGGTGAACAAGAAATTTGTCACGTTCTAGAAACTTTACACTGATATTATCAGCAAGGTTAGCTAAAGTTTTGAGGACCCGATAATTGACTCTTCTTTCTTTCATTTCATAGCCACTGGGTAAAGTAATTGGTCAGAGAATCATATAACCAAGAGAATTGAAGTGGTAAGGACATGGACAGGCAGAAGGAAAATTCGAGGAGTACTCTTTTAAGGACGAATGGTTGAGGACGAGGACTTGGCAATGTATCTGAAGCTTACATTAAATAGTTTTGGTCACAAACTATGGTCCCCTCATTTCCGATCACAAAGCAAAATCCACACCATACATCTCATAAAGTCACACCTTCTACACTTCGTATTTTCCATAGCCCTCGTGTCCACACGCTTACTCTGAACTAGGATCCACCTTTCTTGGACCCAAAAGGTGGAGGAATGCCAAATAAAACAAAAGATAAAAAGTAAAATGAAATAAAAACAAAACCAACGTTGACACACGTGGATACCACATCCCCATTCAATATCATTTAACCCTTTTAAACCTTTTACCCAACCCCAGATTAAAAAAGAAATATGATTCTTGAATAGATGGGGAATCCATCCATGGCCATTGCATCAAGAAACTACTCGTCACCTTAATCCTATTGCCAGCAAAAGCACTCTATACACAGTAAAATGACCAAAAATATACCGACAATGAAGTGAACCGTACTGAGAACTTCTTCAACGAATGGCTATAAAGCAGCGGTCCCATTCTTTAGTCCCGGTAACTGATATTTTGTCCTACCAGTAATAATGAAAACAGTTGAAAACTTTAAAGCACCCCACCCCGACAGGCGAGTACACAGGAAGCGTATTAGGTGTCACGGCGATCACAAGGTGAAAAAGAAAAACTGCGTGGTACAGTTGTGCGGTGCCTCGTGATGGTCGCTCGCCTCGTACAAATGCCATCTGATGGTTGGTCGATAAAGACAAGCAGGTGTGGACGTATATCTCCGAGGTTGCATACCGGTTCCAAATGCTCCGGATGGCACAAGATTGTCCTCCTTTAACTAATACACTAAAAAAATTTTACATCTCATTACTACAGAGAGAGGGCTTTTACATAAAGCGCACAACCACTAACTACGTCCCATTTCCCACCAAACTCGAGCAGACCTATTTGCCACGAATACACGCCACCGCTTAGCCAGGACACCACCACTCCCCAGTGAATCGACAGAATTAGCCCCCCACTAGCCCAGCATAATAATAACAATTCGGAGCCCTGTTAATTATAATATGAAATTATTATTTACAGTAAACGTGTATCTGATGAGGGAGACTTGGTGAGAAAGTTTGACTTAGGCCTCAGGAACGTGGACTTTCTTGGGACAAATAACTATTCCGAGAATGCAAGGATCCACAAAAGTGGCCTTGTAGGGAGGGTCATTTTGGTCAATTTGTGGCTCACGGTGAGCCACGACAAGAAGCGTAGTACCGCTGGTGAGCTGAAAAGTGGCAAGAAATTCAATCTCGTGTCTTGTAGGTAGGCGCCTGACCCTTTTTCACCCTTCCGAAATGGAAAAAATAGACAGAATTTATTATCATTAATTACTTTTTCACTAGCGAGTCCAAAAGGTGGAAACCGAGAAAGACGTCTCGGTCAAGAGGCCGCAGCCGGAAGCAGATCGGCGAAGCGACTGAACTGTCCGCGGATTGGATTTGGAGACATGCAGAAAAGGAGGGTATCGTTGTCAGCTTGCGAAACTGAAAAAACGGCGAGATGACGACTGTCGAGGAGGAGAAAGCAAACAAAGGCTTGGGAATGGCTGAATCTCACACGCGTGGCAGGAAATATCCAGTTGTTGCGGGGGTATTATGGGCAACTAAAGCAGGAATACGAATGACAACTGACTCGAGGTTCTGCTGAAGAAAGATAGAAAAGAGAAGGCACCACACCCCTAGGATGCTGACCGGCCACCGGAAAATTGAAAACACGGATGCATACGCACACGTAGAGCGGTAGAGGTCTAGATATCCTTATTGTCGTTACGTATCTCGTGAGATGTTTCGCGCTTACGAACCTTAGATCTTGCCGTGGTGGAGAGTTTTTGCGCGAGTGGCCGGCTAGATTCCTCGTACCCTCCGCCGCCGCCAGATCCGCCGGAGCCTCCGCTGATGGAGGTAGCGCCGCTCCACGACAGCGGCGTCGTGGGGCTGGCTCTCTGAGCCTGCTTCTTCTGGTTTTTGCTGAAGGACGCGGGTTTTGACCTGCGTTGGCGCACGCTCCACTCGAGTGGCAAGGCAGCAGCCGGCTTGAGAGGCGGGGGCGCCGGCGCATCCCCACCTAGCCGCAGCAGGAGCTCCGCCACCATCGTGTCATCTGCCATGGCGGCCTTCAGCCACTCCTCGTCGACGCCACTCATGACAGTTTTTAGAGAGAGGGGAGAAGGGTCGCTTTGGGTCTGGAGATGGGAACAGGGAGAGAGGAATGGGAAAATATGGAACAATGGTGGCAAACAAAATCTGAGGGCGAGTTATATATTATCGTGAAAAAATGGATTCATTGACGTATTAATTATAATAAGTAATAATAATATTTATATGGGTCAGGGGTAGTCGTGACTTTTGGCGCCTATTTCCTTATCCTCCCTTGTCTCTCGCTCTCTCCTCATCTAAGTAATTGTTTGTATGTATTTTTAAATTATTTGTAATTAATTGTCCCATGTGAGAGATTTGGCATTGGGGGATGCTTCTGTTACTATCCTAGTTAGTATATTTGCAAAAACACAAAATGGAAGAGATTGAATTTTATATTTTGTCTTTGCTTGGATGCATATTTTGCTGTCGAATATAATTGTGTGAAAATGAGAGAAAATAGATAAAAATGCTATTTTAATAAGTCATATGTTTGAAATTTTGAATTTAAGGATGAAAATGATGATTTTGTTATGTGCTAGTTTTTTTGCAAGTGTCTTCATTAATGAAAAGGGAGGGGTGAATGTCCATTGCTGGCTCCAAAGGCACCATATGTGACTGTTAGATTCATTATAATTACATTTTTAACAAAATACAAACGCATGATATCAACCTTTAAGTTTTCATTTAAATATCCTTCTTTAAAAAATATCATATTTTCTGAATGGGTCGTCTTTATTCATAAAATACGTTTTTGTTTGCATAATTATGGGTATGTATGGGAACAGGTTTTTGTTAAAGACGGTGTTTCGCAGAAATTGTGTTGAAATAAGTAGCACGTTAGGATAAATATTTTAATAAAATGAATAGTATGATTTATTTAAATATATATATAATATGTAATAATAATAATTAGATAATGTGATAGTATGTAAATATAATGATTACGTTTTAGAGTGTAAATAAAAAATATAAGTATGTGTGTGATATATATATATATATGTATGTATTAATTTAATTGTTAACAAATGTAGTGATTAAAAAATAAGTAATTAGTTATATGTATAAGAGAGGAAAATTGTGAATTTGAATTTAAATGAATATTTTGTTAAATTGTACCAGTGGCAGTGTAATGTTTTATTGAATTATATGCATAACAGTGCAATATTGTATTAAATTGTATGTACGGTTGTGTGAAATTTGATACAATAATTTTGAATTGAAAATTAATGTTTGAAACTCATTTAATTCTCTTCTAATATTTTGATGTGACGTGCAAATAAATACATATTTGAATGCATGAAAAATGCATAAATTATAATTAATTGCTCTCAAATTTTAGTTGAAGTTAGATTAAATAAAATATAACCAGGTTATAATTGATGCGGACTCTAAAGCTTTAAAGAATGTCTTTTATGTAAAAATACCATGTCCCCTAGTTTTGAAGCTGAAATGCTACGAATATTCAAACCTGGCTGCATTACAAGAGCAATGCTCTGAATACATATTACAAGATATTGGATACGTTTCACGTGTTTGGATTCAACGTTCCATTAAATTTTATACAATACAATATACTATTTAACAAAATTTATATTCAAATTTAAATTTAAAGTTTCTTCTATTAAATACATAACCAATTAATAATTTTTTAATTATTACATTTATTATAAATCAAATATATATACACATATACATGTATAGTAATATTTATATGTATAGTTTAAAAATTAATCATTATTCATGCATATTATCTTATTATTCCATCATTATTATATTATATAAATAAATATGTTTTAGCACAAATAATAATAATGTCAAATAAATATCATTATCATTAATTAAATAAATAATAATAGTACTCATATCTTTTTTTATATATACTTTAAAACTTAATCATTATCTCTATATATTACTATATCATTAAATTATTATTATATTTTTATATACACGTATTAAAATAAATTATATTATTTAATCTTATTAAAATATTTATTCTAAACATACTATTCATTTTAAAATAACTTTTATTAATATTATCTATAACTAAGGCGCCTCTCCCAAACATAGCTTAGAAATTTAAATCAAATCAAATTCAAATAATTAATTGTCAATCAAATTCGATTGATTCCAGAAAGATTTCCTGGGAAATTTCATCGTTGTTAGTGTTGAGACAAGGAGTGTGATGCACGCGGCTGTTTGGAGGGTGGAATAAATAAAGGCATTTTGGGAAGTATTGTAATGTTGTCCGCGTGCATTGGGCGATGCGGGGACCTAAACGACGCCGCTTACGTGCTTGATAAATAATGATGTTGGACTTGTTGGACACAGAGCTTCTAATGCTGGATAAGATCCATCATATTTCGTTGGCCATCTTTGTTTTTAATATTGATGGTATATTTTTAATTATTTTCATTTTAAAAATTACATATAAAAAAAATATAATAATTAAATTTGTATTTTTGAACTAAAAAATTACAAAACAAACATTCCCATAGTCCTGTTTGGAAGATGGCCCTGGAAAAAATCAAATAGAAACAATTTCTGAAATCTAGGGATTTAGTGGGAAAAAATTATTAATTCCACAAGTAAAATTGAATTTTAAAAAATGATTTTTATTTAAAAATGAAAATGCTTAGTTTAAATTTTTTTACTTTAAAATATATGTTTACAATCATTATACTTTTTAGTTTTTTTATTTATGTCTTTTATTTTTATATAATTTTTAATAAAAAAATCATCCACAAATACGCACTTAAGAATAAAAATAAACACACGTATTGTATTTATTGAGAAGATTGACAGGTATTTCTGTGTGGAAATGTTATAATTGTTGCTGTTATTGTCAAAAATGAATTTTTTTTATTATTAAAAGATGTGTTCGTTCGCCACAGCCTGCAGTCTGAGATGATGACCTGTGTATGTTTCCACTTGCTTGTGGTGGGCATTTTTGCATGGGTCCACTGTCACACGAATTCTATAAAATCGTCTTGTTGGCGTTTTGTGATTGGAGAGTGCTTCACGCTCTCGACTTGCATCTACATGTTCTTCTATTATTATTTTAACATGACTTGTATTCTTGATTTAATAAGAAGTGTAAGCAAGTTGAATTCAAACCCGTGTCAAATAATTTAATTGAGCCCAGTCACTTAGGCTATGTTTGTTTTTAAATTTATACGTGTATTGTTAATTTTAAATAAGAAAAATAAAATTTTTAAAACATAATAATTTATTACACGTTATTGAGTTCCAAAATAGTAAAATAAACATATTGATTTAGCAAATTTACGTCCAAACATAGCTACTTTGTTTGGATACAAATTTTGATGCTAGAAATTTAGTATAAAAATTGAAAAATAGTATGAAGGTAGGATATAGGTAAAAAAAAAATATATTTTGATAAGTAATATAATTAACAGGATGTATTTTGATGTAGATTTGCATCTAAACATAGTCTTGGTTCTGCTCCTATGGGCACGTCACTGTTGGAGGAACGGTTGGTGGGCTTATTTCTATGAGTTATCTTATGTTATTCAGTTAATAAATATTTTAGTTGTACAAAGTTAATCCATATAATTATTTTTATTTATTTATTTTATTATTTTTTCACTTTTTCCCAACCTATTATTTATTTGCATAAATTTTCAATTCTTTTGAAATTTCTCAGTTTTATTTTAAATATTTTTATTTTTATTATTTAAAATAAAATAATTTTATAATATATAAACAAATTTACACACCCATTAATGCATACTGTGTTTGGATGTAAGTTTGTATACATCAAAATCAATTATTCCAAATATATTACAAATTAAAATAATATATTTTATCTTTTTATTTCTCTTAGTTTTGCATTATTCTTAAATTTTAATGTCAAATTTTATATCTTCACAATTTATATCAAACAAAGCCGCAACTTTTACTAATACGACAATAATTTGGCTATTCCAAGCTGGAAGGGTTCATAAATTATAACTTAAACTAGCCATTTTGGTTTTAAGTCTCCCATACCATCCTATTATATTCAAACACTTAATGAATAATGATATTATTGTCACGTTGGTAGTAAGTCTTAATTTGCTCTTCTTCTTTACATCATCATAATTGTCATTATTAACATAATTGCCATTGTTGTTAGCCGTGTTATTGTAAGTGTTATTGTAAATGTTATATGTATATACATATACATAAAATATATATATATATATATATATTAGACTAAAAAATTAATTTTAATAACGTCCTTAGTTTAGTATTTAGTATTTTTTATTGTTTCTTTGTTTTTCATTTTACGGTAATGTCTTTGTACACTCATTACACGTGCAACAATAAAAATATACATGAACTTGTATTAGATAAAAATATTTTTATATCAATTGGCATGATTTAATTTTATTAATCAGCTATAACTTTACATTGAATTTGAAAAATATATACATATACAAATAATTTCTAATAATAGAAATACACCTGACAAAAAATAAGCAAAATAGATGATAGAGAATAAATGTGTACTGAGGACGGGGAAGAAATAAATACAAAGTACGCAATTAAATTAGGATAGTTTAGTAATTCAATACTGAAAAATAAAAGCATTTAATCTCATGACTCTATTTAGAATGAATTTTTCATCCCATCCCTAAAAAATATACAAAACAAAAATTTTATATATGCAGTATTTTACAAATATTTTTCTTAATTATGTAGATAGATAAAAATTTAAAATTCAATAGTCACTTTTATTTAAAGTCAATTTATTTTTATACACACACAAATTTATATTCATATTATAAAATTAATAAACATCGTATTATTTAGCCCGATAGTCTATACATATTCCAATGCAAACACCCCAAAAAAATCACACACGAAACTTATCATTTTTATACTATAAAATAATTGTACAAATAATTATTTCTATCCCGTCTATCCTAAACCCTTAAAAGACATATTAGTTACAAATAATTATTTCATTTTTCTAAAAGAATATGTCATATACATTTCAAAATACTTCCCATCTATTTAAACTCTCTCTTTCCAATATTCATTTGCAAACAAGTGAGAATTGCAGATAAATTGTTGTACAATGCCAAAACATAACTTTATTTGTTTACATTTTTATCAAATAAAAACACATTTCAATGATCATATTCAAAATTTTATATTTATTTTTTATTTTTACATAAATTTTTTAAAATCACACTTAAAAATTGATTGACGCTTAAAAGATTTCGAATCAATTCCCATACAAACAAGGTGGGTCCCACCGCACTTTCGTGGGAGACACCCCTCGGGACCGTACAAATGTACAAAGTCTGGCCCCCGAATGTTCATGTCAAACTTTATAAATAAATATGGTTGTAAATCTATGTTTGATTCACTATTTTGAGGATAAAAAATTTGACAACAAAATTTAAAAATTGTGTTAAAATATGATATAAAAAAAATAAAAAATGATATTTTAATTTTGATATGTTTTTAAAAAATGATTTTAATACCTGCAAACTTGGATCCTAACATCTGTTTGGCGTCCATTTTTGAACCCCATTCTTGCTCGGGAGTGCACGCAAAAATAATTTCTAAAATACAATATTTAAGAATGATTTTTCTTTATTCTATACTCACGCACGTACACCATTTTTAATATCCAATTATTACTTCCAACCAAAGTTATATTTTATAACAGATACATGTAACTAAACTACTTTATTTAATTATTTTATACTAGAAAAGTCGCACATTATGTGCACACAAATTTATTTATAAATTGTAAAATTATTTTATATTAAATTATAATAATAATATTTAAAATTTAAACATATAAAAAGTATTTATAGCGAGGACAGGTTAGACGAATTTGAAAAGAGAAAAAATTTGAAAGATGAACCAAATAAAACAAATAAGTTAAATGAAAAGTAAAGAATAAAAAAATATATATGAGAAGAATTTTAAATCCCCTGATCAATAGTCATGCTTAGAGGAGGAAAGGGCCAGAGGTTTCTCCCTCAATCAATTCAAATTGACCAAAGGCATGTGTTCACCAACACAGGCTAAAATTTCAAAATGAAGTTACATGTGTAATTAAAAAGTTATTAATTTAATAATATAATATAATGGTATTAATGATAACAGCACGAACAAATGATTAAAAGTTTAATAAAAAATTAAACACCTTCTCGAGTATTTTTTTTTTTAACATTCAATTTATAAAATCAATATACATACGATAAAAAGATTTAACAGAATAACAGTAACCCATAAATTTAAGAAATATTTTAGCATTTCATTCTTTGATAATAGAAGAAGTCTTATTGTTTATCCAAAAAGTTAAAATATTTGACCTTCAAAACTCCAAATATTGCAAAAGTTCGATCCACTAATAAATTCTTACAAAAATCAAAATTCATATTCATCAGTAAATATAAAATAACATTAAAAAAAATACATATAAAAAAGAACACCAAAATGACTCATACAAAAAACATGCGAAAATTTGCGGATACACCTGTAATGTGCTCATTTTTCAATTCTGTATTTTCTATGCAGACTTTAAAGCACGTATGCGGATTTTTAAATATATAAAAATGTCACAAAATTGATTGTTTTGAAAATCTCCAAGATGGGTGAGAAGAAGAGAACGAGTCTATTGTCATGGAGAAAGAGATAAGTTTAAGAAAGCTTCTCTGTCCACGGGATGGATAATAAATGAGCACTAATAATTGATCTTGAAGGAAGAAATGAGAATGAGGTGCAAGGGTGTTATTTGACCCTACTCAATAACAAAATTAAAATTTTAAATTATCTCAAATTTTTAGACTTATATTATTTAGAGTAATCATATAATTAAACTTTTACTAAAGATAACTATATAATGCAACAAAAAAATGGGTTTCACGGGTGTTTTGGGAGAGGGGTTGTGTGTAGTGGGAGCTGCGTCAATGTTACATTGATTGTAAAATTTGATAGCATGAAATTTTTAATTTATTTAATATATTATATAAAATATATAATAATATTTAAATAATACAATGATAATTATAATAATAATTAATTTTTAGAATATAAATAAAAAAAATGTGGATAAACATGTAATATATATATATATATATAAATATTAATTTGATTATAAATAAATATAATATTTAAAAATGATTAATGAGGTAGACCATTTAAATGCACGTGGAGTAAAGTTTGAGAGAATACTTGGAATGGAAAGTTGGATCCAAACACAAACTAGTTTTAGGTTACGTTTGTTTTGCCATTATTTAACATTCATTACTATTTAAAAATTTTACAATTTAAATATTTTATATTATAAATTTTATTCAAATTTAAATTTTTTTATCTTTTATAACTAACTAATAATTTTTTAATCATTATACTTATTAATAATCAAATCAATACATATTTTTTAATTTTCTTTAATAAATATTTTATCTTATAAATTTTATTTAAATTTAAAATAATTTTTTATCTTTTATAATTAACTAATAATTTTCAATCATTATACTTATTAATAATTAAATTAATACAAATCTTTTAATTTTTTTATTCACGTTCATTTTTATTATTTTATAAATTTATATATTATTAAATTATTTAAATATCATCACATATTAAATATATTTTAAAATATTTTTTTAATATCAAAATCTTACAAATTAAACTTAATTTTCGTCGCCATCCAAATCAACCACAATTTTTCTCCCCATCCTAAAACAAACATAGCCACACTGTAAAACCTGTTTCCAAACAAACTGAACAACCCTCGTAGAAATCAAACCGCCGGCAGGAATCGTATATCTCCGTTGTCGAATCCCGCCGAACCCTAACCACTATTCTTTAAAACACAGCGCGCTGCCGCTATGCGCATGGCGGCGATTTCTAAACGCCTCCTCCGTTTCCGCCCTTACTCCCACTCTCACCCCAGGTCCCATCCGCATGCCCTTCGTCACTTGTCCTCATCGTCCGTTCCCTCCGACGATCCTCAGTCTGAACATGTCCCCGAATCGGATTCGGCAACCCAATCTCAATCCTCATTCTCCTCGTATTTCAACGAGGTCAAAGCCAGTCTTCAAAGAGAACCCCCGCCGCAAAACCGCCACCAAGCACCCCGCAAACCCCTCTCGTTTTCAAACCGTACTCCACCTCGATCCCCGCCGCCCTCCCGAGCTGCTTCTTTAGAAGAAATCCGCCGCAATCTCTCCGAATTCCGCCTCCGCTCCGCCGCCCCGCCTCCGTCGTCTTCCTCCAGTCAGCACATTTCATTGCAAGAGCTGTACAAAAAAAATGTTATGTCACGGGCCGACGGTTCTGCGCCCTCCTCTGATTCGCCCACGGGAAAGCAACCCGTGGGTCCTGGCGCAGGTGGCATCCATTCATATGATACCATTCGCGAGAGCTTTCGTCGGTTGAAGGCAACTCCGCCAGCGGCGAGAGGCCCAAATGCTTCCGGTGGAAAACCCATCGACCCATTGTCGCTTTCGCGTTTCAAGGAGAGCCTCAAGCTGAAACCTGACGCGAATGCTGACCTAGATTCCACAATGGTCGTCGGAGGAAGTGATAGGCTTCCCCCATCCTTTTACGGGAAGGAGAGAAGTGGGAGATGGGAGTCTTTGTATGGTTATCCGGATTTGGGGAAGAAACTGAAGATGTTGAGGCCAGAGAATAGGAAGGGGCAGTGGTTTTCATTGCAGGAACTTAGTGATAGGCTTGCTAAGCTGAGGGAGATTGAGGATAAGAAGAGTCAAGCAGAGCTTGGGGTTTCGGTTAATGACATTAGAGATAGTCTTCTGAAGTGTAGTACGTCAAAAGATGGGAAAGCTAGCCCGGCCACAAGTGAGTGTTCTATTTATTTATTTATGTTCGTTACTTGTGTCGTTTGTTGAATTACGTGTGATGTTAAGTGACTTCAGTGTTGGCTTGTCATAGATGGTATTATGGCTAACATGATTCTGTAATGTTGGAGTTGAATTTACCAGACAATGTCCAAATCCATGCTTTGGCCTTTGTTGTTACTGCTCGAATCTTGGATTTTTTCCTTCTGTGCTCGCAACTTGAAACCACTCGGGGCTTGTGTGAATTGGAGTTTCATGCTGAGCTAAGTCTTTGTTGACGATGGGAAATGATTAACAGATATGCAAAAAAATAATTAAAAGATGTTTTAATTGAATTGTCATGTTTATTAAGTGGTGTGGTACATCCGCCCTTCAATTCCTCTTCATGGTGTATCATTCTATCTAGAATCTTGGAGATGGACTCTTTCGTATGCTATTCATGTAAGAATCATATATTTTGTTTAGCATGCATCCAGCGGCTGATTTCTGTAGCTATCAGCTGTGTGCGTATTATATACGTCCTTGATGTCTAGCTCCACTCTCAAAATAGTTAAATTGATATGCTAGCTATCAATATTTATGCTGTTGTGCTATTGTATTTCTGTTAGGTTGCTAGGTTGAATATTTTCAGAATTGTTGCAAAAAAAATGCTAATGCAAGGAAGAAAAATTTACATAGAATTGCTACATAGCAAAATAGATATGAAGATGAATTAACACTTTTAAGAATATGTTTGAGCTTTTCTAGCAAATTATATCTAAGAGGCTAATGAGAATGGGAGGTTGAATAATTTCTGCATGCTTTGCAAGGGTGTCAAAGGTGAACTTTTAATCATATATTTTTCTGGGCGGTTAGTCTCTGTTTTATCTACTTATTTGTTTACTGTAGAAATAATATTTACTCAACCAATCAAAAATTTCAGTAACTTATTTATGTTACCACATGCATTTTTGGTGTGATTTGTTGTCTTAAAGGATTTGAGCTATCCTATGCTCCATGCATTTTCTTGATTTGCATCTTGTCTTGACTGCATTATGATTTCCTCAAATACTGTTAACAAGCCAATGCCATATACTTGCTGACCCATATTTAGACATGGTTCATTATATTATGTTGATGTCTCACAAGAAATTGCCAAAATTTTTAGTGCAGAGACTTCCTATATTGGGACACCTTGGTGGAACCCCAAGCTTTATGCTATCACCGCCAAAGGAGCACTTAGTTGAGAAGGCAAGTGTTGCTTCTTGATTTAATGTTGTTACTGTAACAGGTATACATCCTGTTAGTTCTACCTTTTAGTGAAGTCTTATACAGAGTGAACTTTCATTAAATATGCCAGTATCAAGTTGAACTATTTACTGCAATTCATAAAAGTTTAAAATATCTTTTTGAAAGATGATATGGCTTTTAGGTGTCTAGGATGACCTAATGCTAACCAGGCCTAATTATCATTTGGTGCTACAATCCTTGTTAATTGTAAGCTTTGTATGTTACACTAGTTCTCTTAGTTCCTATGCATTTTCTTTGACTGCACGTAATAAAACCATGTTTTTGATTCCCAATACTTGTTAGCATCTGTGATATAAGTTGCACACTCAATTCCAATATGTAAAGAATGGTAATAAAAAGATGATTCCTATGTTTATATAGCATAATCGGGTGAGTTGCATCATATATATATATATTATTCTTGGAAGTATTCTATCATGTACTGAAGATGAATTGGTGCAACCAGAAATAAGTATAATTGCATTTAATTGATTATTTGTGTACATTACACTTCCATTAAGCCTGTCATTTTAATTACTGCCACACATAGTTGTCACAGGTGTGTCACAGGTGCTGAAAGGCACTTGCCATTGTGAAAGGCGCTAAAGCCGCCAGAGTGGGCCTTCCCCCGGGGGGGGGGGGGTCTGGTGCTGGCCTCCACACAGCGCCTGTTTTCCAAGCGCGAAGGAGTGTGCCAGACACACCTGTGCAAAGTTCAGCTTGTCGTTCTTTATTTAAGTTTTTAATGTGTAATTGTGTTTACGAAGGGAGAAAACGTGTTGGGTGTTTAGTTAATCACGTGCCCTTGTGTTTTTATTCGAAAAAACAAAACAGAAAGCCTTCAAATCAGACAGTCAAAGTCTCCAAGCTTGCGAATCTCTGTGCAGACCCATCTCTTCCATTTTTCCTCCATGATTTGGTTGATTTTGCCACTGTTCACCTCTGTCCTGTTATTCTCTGTCATGGTGCACAGTTTGGTGACTTTTCATTCTTGGCCCATCGCTTCCATCATTGTATTTTTGGCTACAAGTCAAATGATGATGTGGAAGAAGAAGAAAAAGAATCCGAAGAATCATTCGATTAGAGTTTACATGCTTTTTTTTTTATGCTACTTGATTGGCTATATGCATGAAGGACATGATCAAACATTGTCATTTGGAGTTTTAGACATTAATTAGTTTTATGTTATTTGTTTTATTATTAAAAATTGAAAGTTTATATTGATATTCATTTTGTATTTGTTATTTATGTTTTTTTCTATGAAATTGTTAATTATGTGATCATATTTTATCTATTACATAAATTGTGCACCTTGTTTAAAAAAGGTGAGCCCCATGCCATTCGTCATGAATTAGGGCTCTAGGAAATTTTTACGCCTTAAAGTGCCATACGGCTTTGACAACTATGTTGCCACATCTTAAGCTGTAACTGTGATAACTTTGCTTCATGTGTTGTACAGTATTTTCATCCGGACAATATGTCCTCTGCTGAGAAAGTGAAGTTGGAGCTTAAGAAAGTAAGAGATGAATTTAAAATATCAGAGTCAGATTGTGGTTCTGCTCGTGTTCAAGGTAAAGTCATTTCAGCTTTTATAAGGATGGAACATGTGTGTTCCTGAGAACATTTTTTCAGTTTTTTAGATCAATACGTACAATAATATCCGAAGTCAGTTTAAAAAGTAGTCACAAAGCAACCCAAATTGATATAACCTTAATTGATCCCCAAACAACCTACCCTTTGTTTGGCTCTCTTTTGGGTGTTTTGGGGATATGTGCTGTGGGGAAATAAATTAGGGAATGCGAAGGTTTTTTTTTTTTTTGGTCTTATTTATGGGGAGACATTTTCTTCTGTATACACTATTTAAGTTACTGTTCAGTTAGTGATATCGCATCAAGTTTTGTATGATTATACTTTGTTAATATATTCGTATAATGATGGGAAGATATAAATGTCTTTTTATTGATGTATAGGGATATAAGTAAAATATATATGATAACTAGAACGCACATATGCATATGTATGCTCAAATGTAGATTGTAGAAATATCTAGCTATCTGTATGAATATATTTGTGTATAGTATAACGATGAGGACTTTTTATAACATTTTCATGGGAAGAGAATATAAAATTAAGAATACGTTTGATCTCATTCTTGGGGAATGAAAACATTTCTGGAAAATAGAACCTGCCAACGCTCCAGTATCTGAAAAACTTGTGATTTCTATACGTTGCACTCAGATTCTATTGATGAAAATCAGATGTAAAGCTATTTCATTGAACTCAGCGGGAACCCTTCAATTTGGTTTTGAATCATTTTCTATCTATCGCCTTCAGAAATTGCTACAACAATCCTAGCAAGTGCACCTTCAAATTTGGTCCTTATGCCCCTAAATCTGACTGCACAGGAATGAATCGTCACCATAAAAACTTCATTGAGGATGCATTTATTAGTTTCTTTTTCTGCTTGTTCGTGTCCTGGATAATTGGTGATCTTGGGTTCTAGTGATATCATTAAGTTCCATACTCTTTTAGAAGACCTTTAAGGTTGAACCTTGTTTTAACACAACTAATAACTGCATGATCTCATGGAAATGGTGGGTTGTAAATTCATTGAAATTTATTAGCTTGTTAGATTTTGGAATTTGACGTTTGAAGAATTTAACTCCTTATTCCACACATTTGTATTGTCTTACGTTGCTTCCTGCTGATGGAATTTGTCATCATGAATCATGTCTGCTCTGATTTTGATAAGAAGAAAGCTTGTAATATGATCTCCATTCTTTTGCAGTGGCTCAGCTGACAACAAAGATTACGCATCTGTCAACTGTCGTACACAAAAAGGTTGGTGCATCTATATTTATAGCTTCCATAATTCTGTTGGATATTCTTGAAGTTGTCCCGTTTGTTGGTACTTGAATAAGCTTGTACATGTTTTACCATGTGATCATGTAGGATAAGCATTCGCGAAGGGGTCTCCAAGCAATGGTTCAAAGGAGGAAAAAGCTACTGAAATATCTCCGACGGACCGACTGGGATTCCTACTACCTCGTTCTTTCGAAACTTGGTCTCCGGGACAACCCAGATATTAAAGCCTAGACAAGTGCCGCTCTGTTCTATCGGAAAATTGAAATAGGAAGGTTTCGGGGAGACGGAAGCAGGTTTATCTCCAAAACTTTTGAATTTTTGGGCTTCCAATAATGTAAATTGGGCTCTTGCAGAAATGTGGTCCATACTAACTTTTTCAAAATTATATTGGACTACGAAAATCAATTAAAATAGTGACTTTTCAGTTAAGTTATTCTTTTATTATTATTGATTTATGTGTCATGCTACTTTCTTTGATACATGTTTCTTTTTATCTGAATTCAGACTCACCATTTATGTGGTTTGACAAAAGAGTTTATAAGCTCAAAATAATAGGATGTATGAAGTAAATAAATACCTAAAAAATAAGTTAGTTTGTCTTAATTTATTTTAAGATATTTTGTAAACTATTTCATTTTATATGTAAAAAATGACGTAAATATTTATAATTATATTATGCTAAAGATATTTAGTTTTATTATTATTATTATATCTAAAAGTTATCATAATGTATAATTATAAATTTTATAAAATAATAATAATATTATTTTTTTTAAAAAAATTTAAATTTATTTTTAAAATAAGATTTATAAATTTTAAAAATATTTTTAACTGCAGGATCTTATAAGCTTTTAAATAAGTTTAGTCGCTATTTTTAGTCATTGTTACTTGCAACGTAAGAGACTGCCTCGCTAGGATTTCGCGGTCTTTCCAACAAAGTTGGAAAACATTCCACATTGTTGCAAATATCTGTGGTAACAAATTGACAGAAAGCTGTAGACGTCTATCTGAATCCAGATAGAAGAAATATCAACTGAAGTATTCCCATCTCTACTCGGAAAATAGTAATGCCAACCCTCGACTGGATGATCATCAACGAAGTATTGGGAGGAAGGTAAGTACGGAACGGTAGTCCTCCTCCTGGTTGTTGGAGATAAACAAGAATGATGAAAAAGAAAACAATGGCAATTCTTGGATGCTTGCGGAATGTGAGTTTCAGTGACCGTGGTCAAGTCTAGCAATGTTAGAGTTTTCTGCAAGGAAAAAAAAAATACTGCAAACATCCAGATTCCCGTCTGCTGAGAGAGTCAAAATGGTAACACAATAACAGCATTAATAGAGTTTTTCAACAAGAAGAGGCAGAATCCCATCACAAAAGAAACTGCTGATAATCAATGCAAAGAGTCATTAGGCATTATTATGGACTGAATGCTTAAGATTAGTTAAATGTACGCCTTTGCAAAATTAGTTAATGTATCCAAACTGGAGACAAACAGCACTAACACTAAAGAAGTACTAACAATGCTGAAAAACAAGGAATCAACTCTAGCTTTCTGCGTCTTATTGTTCTCTCCCATCCATTCCAGCTTCTAGCAGAGTAACAACGCTTGGATGTTGTCACCCTCTTCTTCCTCAAACTGTGTAGTTCTGCTGGATTGTCTCAATGTCAAGGCCCTTGAGCTTCACCACTGATTCGACGTGACCCTTTAGAGTGTGAAGCTCTCTCAACCTGCACAAATGACATATCAGAATTAAAATCAAGAAGCAAACATAGTTGAGACATAACTGGCAATAGCAATATTTCCTTACCTTGCAACCTCAGCACGCTTCTTTGCCTGTTCGGCTATTTCAGACAGTTCCCTATAGTTGTTTTTCTCGTTGAAGAGCTCTGAACTGTCTGGAGGTTGGAGTCCATGCAGGGTGCGCTGTGCCATTGCCCACTGAGCTTCCCTTTCTCCACGGCCATAGTCCTTCTTGGATGTGAAGGCCGTCTGTGCAGAGCAAAATTTAACATTGAATATTGCAACAGTTTTGTTTATGTTCAAAGGAAAGCAGTGCTAAAAGATTCTACCTTGTTGTCAATCATATTCTTCCATGCCTTGCCACTCAATGAATATCTAACTATAAACTTGAATAGATCAAGAGGGATGTAAAAGATGATGCTGTAAAGCCATATGACACCTGCCCAGCCCCAACCTATGCCATGGATGTTGGCAAATCCCCAGTTTGCATACACAGCAATGAAAGTTGCAACCTACGCATGATGAAAATGTGGCATCAGAAGTACTAAACTCAGAAGTTCTGGAGAAGATAAATTCATCTTAAATTCCGTATAATGCCAGCTGCTTACCAGCTGTGCTATTAGGAAGGCTGCCATGAGGAAAAAACCGGGTCGTTCCATGTAAGACCAACTCCTTGATCGAGTAACGAAGATGAGAGCCTGGCTGACAATACTGACCTGAAGATAAACTGCTGAATTGAGCTCCTTGTGATTGTCCCTGATTGATCTTACACCAAATTTGTCCTGACAGAATGAACAATACCATCACGGACTGTCTTGCATGCAGCTACTTCACAACAAAGATTGTAAGGATAAATATGCATTTCAAGAGAAGTTATCGCTTACCTGGAAGAAATCAGACTCATGAGCAGCCCAGAAGAAGACTACAGTCATTACTGCAAGGTAAGTGCCAAAAACAATTCCAGTGGCGAAGATCTCTTTCAGCTTCCACGAGTCAGGCATGGGGGATGGCTTCACTTTGTCTTTTGAAATGGTCATAATGGTGCCATCATTTAGGATTGCAATAATGAGAACCATGAAAGGAGAAAAGTCAAACTTCCAGATGAGTGCAAGGAGCAAGAAGCCTAACACAATTCTTATGGTTATAGAAACAGCATAAATGGTGTAGTTTTTCATCCTCTGGAATATGGCCCTGCTTGTCAGGACAGCACTCACAATCACACTCAGCCCAGGCTCTGTCAAGACTATGTCTGACGCTCCTCTGGCAGCATCCGTGGCATCAGCCACAGCAATGCCAATGTCAGCTTTCTTGAGAGCAGGAGCATCATTGACACCATCTCCTGTCATCCCACAGATATGATTTCTTTCTTGGAGCTTCTTCACAATCTCGTACTTGTGCTCTGCACATGAAGTTTAAACAAATCAGATGAATTTAGAGAATGAATGCATGTCAAGAATGAATTTTTTTTGACTCACCAGGAAAGACACCGGCAAAGCCATCAGCTTTCTCAATGAGCTCTTCAACAGGAAGGTTGACCACAGTTTCATCCTTGTTCTGGCCAAGAAGAGAGGATGAAGGATACATGTTTGTCCCCATTCCAAGCCTTCGCCCCGTCTCCTTGGCAATGGCTAGTTGATCACCAGTGATCATCTTAACATTGACACCAAGATTAAGGGCTCGTTTGATTGTTTCTCCACTGTCATGCCTTGGAGGGTCAAAAAGTGGCAGGAGACCTACAAAGACCCACGGCTCTCCAGCACTCTCCTTGTTCTTCTCTGGTACAGTCTGTGAAATCAGAAAAGGCATTGGCATTATCAGCTAGGTTCATTTTTGCCTCAAATGTATCAGAACAGAAAACTGATGGCAACCCTACCTGTTGAGCAACAGCTAGAGAGCGAAGTCCTCGGTCAGCGAACTTATCGATGATGGAGTGAACTTTGCGCCTCACATCATCCACAAGGCCACACAGCTCAACGATCTAGAGGAACACATCAATGAACAAGACAGAAAAGTATGTTACAAGGGAAAATCTAAACCTTATGGGACTTAAATCTAATGTCAGGTTTACCTGTTCAGGTGCCCCTTTGCTTACGCGATGCCAGTTCCCATTACAGTCTATGTAAGTAATAGCAGTACGCTTTCCCACAGGATTAAATGGAAGGAAATGCACTTCAGTAATCCCTGCCCTTGCCTGGATGTACCACAACATGAGAAAGAACTGAACAGTGTGGAAAAGAATGAACCAAGACCATATCTAAATCCCCTTGTTGCAGTTGCATTCTTATGCAGTCCGTCTGAAAAATTTAACATTTTTTATAACTACAAATGCATTAACGATACCTCTTTGGGATCAGCCAGCATTCCAACAATGCAAGCATCGATGGCGTCCTGATTCTCCACCCTCGAAGCCCTGGCCCCAAGAAGTATTACAGATTCCTTGTCTATATCCTTTGCGAACACCTGCACACAAACCATTGGTGAAGAATTAATTATAGTATCTCACTTTCATTCTCCTACTGGTGTTGATTAGATTTACAAACCTCGATTAAATTTCTGTCCACTGTGAGCTTATTAAGAGTAAGAGTTCCCGTCTTGTCACTACACAGAACATCCATCCCGGCCATTTCTTCAATGGCTGTCATCCTCTTTGTGATAGCCCCTTGTTGTGACAACCTGTGTGATCCAATTGCCATAGTCACGGATAACACAGTTGGCATGGCAATTGGAATGCCTCCGATGAGAAGAACCAACAGATTGTCAATTCCATCTCTGTACTTCCTCTGCTGAATTGGGTACATAACAATTATCTCTATAATGATTCCCACAGCAATGGAGCATATGCAGAAGTTACCGATGGCTGTTAACACCTAAGCAACCGTTTCCATGCAAATATAAGTCAGAAAAACTGGAAGACTTATTCATCAAGGCTCTGACGCTGGCATGTGAGAAGAACCAAAGTATCTGATGAATTTTTTACCTTTTGGAAGTGGCCTACATTTTGGGTGCTGTCAACAAGATGTGCTGCTTTACCGAAGAATGTATTGATGCCAGTGGCAATGACAACGGCCTCAATCTCACCCTGTTTGCACGTGGAACCTGAAAATACTTCACTCCCTGGATTCTTGGTCACTGGCAACGACTCACCGGTAAGTGCAGATTGATCAATCTTGAGAGGATCCCCTTCCAGAAGGCGAGCATCGGCTGGTATGATATCTCCCAACTTGATGCTAATAATATCACCAGGAACCAAGATAGAGGCATCCTGCTCGTTCCATCTCCCATCTCTCAGTACCTTTTAGAAACAAAACACGGCGTAAGATAACTGAAGACGATATAAGGATTGAAACTTGAGTCGCTACAATCATTTCATCTACCAAATGCAGGTGTTACCTTAGTCTTGGGCGCCAGACCTGCCATCAAAGCTGCTGCAGCATTGCCTGCACTGTTCTCTTCAATGAAACTTATGGTGGAGTTGATGAGCAACAATGCTATTATACCAACAAAATCTTGCCAATCTGGAGGTTTTCCCTGAAAGGCAATGGGAGCGAAGCATGCTAATATTCTCGACTATATGTTCAAGACCTTTTACTGCAATTGGCATGAGATATATTCACCTGTCCATTGGCCAGAGCAATAGCCATAATGGCAGCCATCTCCATGACCCATGACAGAGGATTCCACATAAAGCCCAAGAACTTCAGAATCTTGCTTTCCTGTTGGTGGAATATTATTGAAACAAGTTAAGACCAGTTCATCAGATGATGGATATATATGAGGAAAGGGAACAGTCAAGAGTCTGTTTGCCTTCTTCTCTTCTAGCTTGTTTGGGCCAAAAACTTTGAGCCTTTTCTCAGCTTCACTGCTTGCTAATCCTTCCCTGGAACACTGCAGTTGAGCGAACACTTCCTCTAGTGGTATGTGCTCCTGTGTTCCCAAGAAAGCAGATTAATACAAGTTTAGTGTATGAATAGATGATGGGTTTTCTGCAATCAATTGGAAAGAAAAAGCTGCTAATATTATGTCTAATCCTTCCTGTATAAGAGTTCAATTTATTTTGTTCAAACTTTTGGCTACACAGATTGAAATCCCAATTGAAAACAGACAATAAATTTAATTAGTTTATGCTGAAAGTTGGAGTCAGAATATATAATGCTTTGTCTGATATATTCAAAAACAAAAACCAAAAACACAACAATATGAAAAATTGGAAACTCTTATAATATCTGTCTCAAATAGTTTCATATTTTGTTTAAGTCAAAATATTTAATATTGAATTAATTTATCAGATTATCCAACGATTTGATAAATAATTCAAAACGTAATAAATACTATTGTTAGGTTCTTTAAATGCTTTCAGATTAATAATTGTAGAGTAAATAAAATTGAATCAAGCCCATCTAACACATATACCTAATTAAATTAAAATTCCAAAACACACTTCTGTATTTGGAATTTTTCTGTTTTGATAATTACATCCAAACACAAGGAATTGGCCGAATCAATCTACAAGATCTTATAATTCATTAACAATTACATTGGTTCTAAATCCAAACCCTTATTCAAATATTCGACATATCGATGCATGCATGTCAAATCTCATGAACAGAATAAATACAAACTCACGAGTTTGATCAAATAAATATTAGATTAAAATCCAAGCACCGTGCACATATAATTGTACGTTCGTGCATGGCGTAGAGACACAATGGGTCTCTCGGAAACCATCAAAACAGAAACCAGAAGGACGAAGAACACTTACGAGATCAACGTTCTCCTTTTTGATCTCCTCCAAACCGACGCCCCTGTTGTCGGCCGCCATGATCTCTCGATCGCCCTTACCAATACGCTCAGCAGCTCCGCGTGAACCTTTATGCGTGCGAATCTATACGCTGTACTCTCTGTCCTTTCCTTCTCTCAAAAGGGTTCGTACGACTTCAAACCGCGCAGGGAGACAATGAGGTTTGCATCAACAACGCCTTCTCTCAACATGATCCAACAACAATGGACAGAAAAAAAAAAAAAGTCAATATTATATATAAATATATAAAGGAAATAAAAAATAAATAAATAGATAAAACTCAAAAAAGGGAAAGCTATTGATGTGCTTTTAGGGTTGTGCGTAGTGAGAGTTTGAGCTGTGGTTGGTTGCATGCGAAACTGGTGGTTGTTATCCCTCTCCCTGGTCAACCTGGTAACTGGTTCTTACACGTGTATTTTGTAATTTAGGAAGGTTCGACTGTTTCACAGGTTACGTATTTATGGGATGCAGTCAGTGTTCATGCCTATTATGGACTATATTGAATAAATAAATTATTTTAAAATAGATGAAATGATTTCCATTTATTTAATAGATGAATATTTTTTATTATTTCAAAATTAATTTCAACGATAATCTTATCTGTCGTCTCCTAATTAAGTTTAAATCCTAGATCCATCGATCCCTGCATAAGAAAGTTCATATAATTTGGGATACTTTATCATATAACTAGTTTTAAATTATTCTTCCAAAATTACATAAAATTACATAAAGGCATAATAATCATGCTATTTATTTGAAGAGAATTCTGGCTACGTTTGTTTTCAAATTTCAGAACAAAAAATGCACACTCAATCTTTTCTCTTTTTTAGAAGTGACAATTTCTGACATGAATCGAAATTCCAATTTGAACTTAATATAAAATTAATGAGCTTGGATTAAACTCTTATGGTTGTTGGTTGGAATCAGATCAAACTGGCGAAGTTGAAATAAACATGGGTTAACTTCAAGTTAGCCAACGGATTAACTAAGAAACTTGCGAACCCGTTTATATATTTAAAATAATTTAATAGTATTTTTATTAACTATTTTATATTTTATAATCTTCTTAAATTATTAACTATACAAATAGAAAATTAATTAAAAGTTAAATACTAAAATAGTAAATATATGAAAACTTAAACCTAAATATTATTAAATTAAAATAATGTTTACATCATCAGACTCAATTTCTCATTTTGGACGTAAGAATTTAGAGCACTGTTCACGCCCCACACACTCAAATAGGCAAGTTCTAAGGTTCTGTTTGAATTGCCTTATTTCTTTTCCTTCTTCTTCTTCTTCTTCTTCTTTTTTAATTTGCATGATTATATATATTTTCCTAAAGTTTAATCAGGAAAAATTTTAAATGACAAGAAAGTAGAAAAATTCAAATTTTGAGTACATATAAAATTACTTTTTGAATCAATAGTATTGAAATTAAAAGAAAAATTGTAGTGTATAAAAACCTAATTTTAACTTTATTTTAGTCAAAATATTTTTTTGTCACGGGTTGATGGGTTAAATTCAAATGTCCTGCGAAATTAGTTAATTGGGTTTGGGTCAAAAAAATTGGGTTAAAAAAATAAACAGGTTAGGTTGGCAGTTTATGTATAATACTTATGCCTTAACTCAATTAGTTGCCGCTCCTACCATTTTTAAATTTTATCTTTTTTTTCTCTTTTACGTTTATGTAATTTTCAAGACAAAACACCTAAAAACAGCCACTAAAATTTGAAACCAAACATAGCCCTGAATCTTGGTGATAGATATCCGTGGTTTTTCAATAAATTAAAGAGTGCATAAAAAAATAAATCAAGAATTATTGGAAGTGCGGATTATATGTTTGTTTTCGTTTCAATTTTCAAATACTGAAATAAACTCATTTGAAAACACGTTTGTTTTTATGTGTTTGTCATTAAAACATTTTTCACTTGTTTTTCACTTAAATCGTTAGCTATCCTTTCTATGTAACAAGCATATAAACCCAAACATAAAACAATGAGTAATTTCTTTTTTTTTTAATAATTTTTTAATAATTTCATTAATCATATTGAAATATAAAATTATTTATTTTATTATTATTTTAATAATAAAATAAAATTAGTTAGTTATATATTTTTTGAAAAAGTAAAAAAAATAGAGGTAATAAAAATGATGAGGAAAGAAGAAACTAAATGATAATTTAAAATATGAGAGAAATAATTTAAATAATATTAATTTATATTTAAGATCAAAAGTAATTATTAAATATTGTAAATAGATACATAAAGAGGAGTATTTTAGAAATTCTATTAAAATAACCAATGTTAGTTATTGGGAGTAGAGGCATAGCATGTAGTACATATTAGTAAAATTGTACACTTTAGGTTCGTGAAAATTTATCTGTAAATTATAAATAATTATATTTAAAATAATATAAATTATGAGAATTAATAATGATCAAAATAATTTAAAAAGAGTAAACTTGACTGAAAATGCAAATAATAATAATAAGTTAAAACTTAAAAGAAAGAGGAGAAAAGAGGATAAAAAATAGAAGAATTTAAATTAAAAAAGTTGCATAATGTCACATTGTGCCAAAAAATCTTATTTCTTTAATAATATAATATAGATAAAAAAAATAAAGAAAGATTAAAAGAACTTACAAATAAAAACAATTTGATATAGAGTACAAATAAAAATATATAACAAATTAAATGAAAAGAATTGTGATTTCTTTGCAGATAGGATTTTATTTATTTATTTGAAATAATAGTTCATTACTGTAAATTTATTTATATTGATATTTTTGATTTAATTTAATTTATATAGAATTATTGATGTAGGATTCTATATATTGTTTACTTATTTTACGAATAATTATATTAGTAGTTTGCATAACTTAAAATTCTTTCAGTTTTTTACTGCTAAAAGGTTCCTATTTTAGATAGAATTTCTTTTTTAATGAACTTTTTTTATTAATAAAAAAAAAACATTCAATTAAAGATGTAATTGTCTTTTCACAGTTGGCAAAGAATGTTTGTACTTTTTCTATATAGTATAGATATGGATATATAATGGAATGTGTAGTGTTTAGAAAATAATATAGAAATATGTAGGATAAAAGGGTTCATAAATTTTGTAGGAATGTTTTTATAGGAAAAAAATAAAAATAAATCCCATATAGCATTGTGGAATTTAGCATATTCTAGTGGATCAATGTTAGCCATTAGACTAATTTGATCTACCCTATTCATAAGGGAAGATGTTTACTGCAAATAAGGTTAGCATTTCTTTGGAAATCTATAAACACTCAAGCGAAGTAATATGACTCTTCCTTCTTTACAATCGTGGTTACAATTTTTAGTGTTAGCTTTTTGGTGTGTTTTTATAAGAGAACATTGTTCTTAGTTTTCTTATACTTCACTTAATCCTTTATCTTGTACTTAACATTCACATTTTCATTTTTACTTTGAGTTAAATGAGAGAGGCTAACTTAGTTTATCTTATCGATGGAGATGATGAATAAATTGAGTGTTGCACGACAAAACTTGTTCAGAAACAAAATCGTGAAAATGTTTTCTGTGTTTAATTTCTTTATATTAATCACGCATATTATAAAATCCTACTTTTTAGCTTATGAAATTCTCAATTCTTGGTTGGCTTGAAGAAGGCATGATGCTTTGTTATTACACTCGTAAAATATCTTCCTATGTCATCTTGACAAATAGGTTGTAACATGTGGACTTTACATTTTAGAAAGGTTGGACTGTTTCTATATGCGTAAAATTGAATAAATAAATTATTTTAAAATGGGGGACATAATAATCGTGTGATTAATCAATCAATGATTCCATGGTCATTCCAGACAAGGTCAAAAGAATAACAAATAAAATAAATCGTGGATGGATCAAACAATGATTCTATAACTATAGCTGTAGTGTGCAGCAGCTGTTTTTAGACAGTAACTATGTTCCTTCATGTATAAATAAATATAGCCCAACATTGCTCAAGCCATGTCCACATAATGTAAACTAATAATAAAACTTGTACACTCGTACTTATGAAAAAATGTATAATTTCATTAATAGTATTGAAATATAAAATTATTATGTTTTTTAATAGTTTGGTAATAAAATTATTAGTTATATACTTTTTAAAAAGATAAAAAATTAGAGGTAATAAAAATAATGAGAAGAAAGAAACTAAATGTTAGTTAAGAGAGAGAGAGAGAGAGAGAGAGAGTTTAAACAATATTAATGAATATGGAAAAGGAAAAAATTGAAGGTATTTTAGTTCAAACTTATTTAAGATTGAAAGTATAAACACTATGAATAAATCTATCAAGAGAAATATTTTAGAAATTCAATTAAAATGACCAAAGTTAGTTATTACAGAGAGTAGAGCCATAACATGTATAATATAGATTAATAGGATTTTACATGGGCGAAAATTCATTTATAAATTATATTATTATTATATTTAAATTAATAAAAATAAAATTTATTAGGTCAAAGTATAAAATTTTTGAAAATAAGAGAATTAACGATGATCAAGAGAATTTAAAAAGAGTAAACTTGATTGAAAATAAAAACAACAATAAGAAGACAAAATAGAATAAAATAAAAGAAATTTGATATAAAATAAAAATAAAAATAAAAAACAAATAAAATAAAATAAAATAATACAAAAATTTAAAATAAAAGTAATTGTGTAATTTCGTAATATTCAAGCAAATAATCTTATGTTCATAATAGTATAGTACAGATCAGTGCATTCTACGGATGCAAATGCATAACTATGTAAATAAATAAATAAATAATATTTTTATCATTTATAAACTAAGATATAATGATACAAAATTTTCAAAAAATAAATTAATACTAGATTAGAAGATTGAAAGAGAAAAACTTTAATAACTTAAAATTGAGGAACTCACCCTACTTGTGCAAACAAATAAAATTGATAATATTTTATTAAATATAAATTGTATATAATTCATAAAATAAAATGGAATAAAGAAGTTTGGATAGAAAATAATAAATTAAAATTAACCAAAGTGAAAAAAAATAAATGAAAATTAAGATAGTAAAGGGAAGAGAAAATGTAGTTTTTTAACTTAACGACAACTGAATGCATAAACGAGCATAAATTTCTCATTTCATGGAAACTTTTTTTCGTGTGAATGGATTTGATTAAATTCACGTACATTTTAATAACTATATGATTAATTTAGTCCAACTTAACCTAATAACCTTCCAAAGAACTCTCCTCCTCTCACCTTCTCTTTGGACGTTAGTATTGAAGTAGTGCAAAGTACTAAATTCATTTGACCGAATTAATGAAAATAACAACAGCGGTTCTATAAATTCTGATTGGTCTTGTAACAGGACAGTCTACATCGATGAATTTTGTGTAACAAGACGAAGCTCAATCGATGAACCACAATCGAGCAATTCCTGAATCATCTGTTCTATGTGATCATCTTCAAGAGACCTGAACTGCTGCTGGACGTTCCCTGGTGGGCTCTCACGACCCGCAACGCAATCATCTTCTCCCTCTTTGACGTTCGAATTCTTGGTACTGTCAGTGCCATTTCCTGTCTGGAAAGTACTTGGCGAGTGGTCTGATGCACTTAGCTTATTTAGAACTGGTTTCTTGGCCATTTCTAGTGATGTCACGTGGCACTTGTGTAGCTTAGCCATCAAGGCAGCCGAAAGAAGCCTCTCCGACGATGGTTGAGGCTGGTTAGGGTTGTAGGAGAAATTCGTGCGCGCTCTAGGTCCGCACATGATCCTTGCAGCTTCATCGTACGCCTTCGCTGCATCCTCTGCTGTCTCAAACGTGCCCAGCCAGATTCTCGTCTTCCTGTCAAGACACACCCAAGATATTAAGTTGGCATTGTAAACTTGAGTAGGAAACTTAAGCAGCAATACAATTGATGCGAGAAAAAAAGGAGACTTTACAGCAAAGGGTGTCGAATTTCTGATACCCAAGAGCCCCAATGGCGCTGGCGGACGCCACGGTATCGCTGTTGCGGTCTAGCCATGATGGTTGTGGTCGAGCCCAAAAGCTAGTTTGGAGCCAACTGTAAGTGTTTGTGGATATGTCTCTGAGAGAGTTGGTTGGGGCAGTGGGATAACAGTGGGCTGCAGGCAAGGGTCGAGGAACTGAGTCCTGAGGAGGGGGGAATTTATGTAACTCTACATTGTGGCATTGTGTTGGCAATCAATATGATATGACCCACATGACATCCTACATTTTTCATCTTTGATTTCTAAATAAGGGGCAAAGGAAAAAAGCACGGTAGTATGATCATATAGAGCACTCAGCACGAATGATAGGCTTTATCATTAGATTAGATCAAACATTAAGGCTATAGAGTGAATTGCATTGCACCCAATTTAATTTTTGTATGATAATCATTTGCTAGATGGCATGCATTGTATTTTGGACATGTGTGTCTTTCTCAATATTAAGGGCGTTTTCTGATATTAGGAATGTCATCATCATCTGACATTTCTCGTTGACTAAACGTAGGAAAAACCAAAGGCCTGTCTGATTGTGAGGTCATGGTGATCACTCTCGGACAGTGACAGTGTATCAGAAATTTGGAAAATATTGCTGAAGCTCATGGGTGGCGTTGTGGGGCTGCGGCTGCTATCTTTGACCCTTATACCAAACACTGAATTGCTGTACTCCCAAGCCCAAGAAAAACTAAAGAGGTGGACGGAATAATCATGCATATGTTTGACACCCAAATGTAAGCCACACTGCCTCGTTTGCACCCTTAATTCCTAGCCGTCTTTGATGTTAAAAGAAAGGTTGTCATTCGTAAAGGAAAATAAATGACAGTTTGCTTTCCCTTTTTTTTTTTTTTTTCCATAAGAATGTGTAATCATGAAGAGGTTGAAAATGGGGTGTGGTGATGATGATGGATCCCTCATGCATAAATGCTACGCATGAATAAATTGTTCTGGCCTCTCTTTTCTTTTTACCTGTCTGCCCAAAGCGTGCCAATATGATGAAAAGAGATGGCATCATTGCTATATTCCTTTCACCATCATATTTTATATCCAAACTGAGATACACATGGCACTAGTATCACATAACATCAAATGGCCTCTTTGCCATCTCTCCATTAAATTTTCATAATAAATTATAGAATATGGCCCGTATCTCTTAATACATTCAGTATATCAAATATGTCACACCTCAATGTAAATTGATGAAAAACTAGCCAACTAGGTGCAGTAGTTGTTCTGAATATATTACCTAACAAAACAACTCTTTCTGTCTCTTTCACTCTTTTATATTACATTTAACTTATTTCTAAGTTTCCTTCTCAAAATTACCACCAATACAATTTTCATCCAAGCAAAGTCGGATTTTCTTCCACACAACAATTAGTTGATGATGAAGCAAAAAGGACAAAAAGGGAAGATTTGCGCGTGCATTGAGGATAAGAAAGAAGGAAAAATAAAAGTGTCCCTCTCTTCACATGCATTAACTCAACAACCCTAGTGGCCCTCTTATATTTGTTTCTAGAGGCCATGTATTTTGTTTGTCCATCCATTCTGCATTAAATCTAAATACTATTTTGATTTATATTTTACGGTTCTAGAATAATTAACGTCTTTGGTTTGTTTCTAAAGTTACAACAGTGTTTCTTTGATCCTCAATCCCTTTTCAACGTTAGGACTGGTTCATTTTGATTCATAGAATTAAGATTTTAAGGATTATTTTAAAAAATAAATTAATCATGTGACAATTTAATATTATGTTCATTAATACAAAATAGAATATAAGATAATTTAACGATAAGTATATCAAATTGGTCAATTTATTTAAATTATTTTATTACACGAGTTGGATTATTTTATCTAACATTTTATTAAACTAACACCAAACCCATGTAATGTTTCATCGTGGGTTTTTATCACCTATTTGATTAACTTTGGTAAATTAATCTATCAAATCTAATACTTAAAAGTAAACAAAACCTTAATTATCTTTGTTCTTATTTGGGAGGTTTTTTATGTTTCAAATTATCTCAAGATGCATGTCGCTTTATTTAGATTTAGATAAGGTTATTCATCTTATGTTATTGGTTATTAATTTTTATAATAATATATTTTAGAAAAAAAAACTTGTTTATCTTCTTAACTGAAATTTGCAATTACAATTGAATAACACACACACATGCTATTGTATTTGCAATTGCATTATATGTATACATACACGTGGTGTGGGGGGTGTTTTTTTAAAGAGCATTTGAAAATTATCTATTATTTTTCTTGATGCAATCCGAACGAGTGACTTTGGTTGGCTTTAGGTAGCATTTGGTTCGCATGTTAGAATCAAAATCGAATTCGAAATCATTTACTTAGGATTTGAATGGACTTATTTATTTCAATATATTTGTAATCTATTTTGGTTGAAAATGTATTCTTTTAGAATGAGATATGAGAAAATTTTTATTTTTATTTTTATTTATGTAAATTTAAAAATAAACATTGCATAAGTAAATTATTTATAAATTTAATTTTTTTATTAATTATAATATATTATAAAATTATTATATTTTAATTAATAAAAATAAAATTTTCAAAATTAAATAATATTATAAAATAAAAAATAAATATGAAAGTTTAAAGGAAAGAGAATATTGAAGAAAAACAAATGTTATACATTAATAGATGAATAAGAAAAAAGAAAAATAGTTAGTTAAAACTCTAAAGCATAATTTAATAGTATATAAATAGTTTGGACAAAAAATCTAAAAAAAAAAAGATAACAAAGATAAAAGATAATCAAATGAGTGATAGGAAAAAATAATAAACAGAGAATAAGATATATTAAGTCATTGAAGAGAAATAAACAAAGTTAAAAAATAAAAGTAATTTAATAAGTTAAATGGAAGATTGAGGAAAAAGTATGAAAAAAGAACCAAAAATACATTAAAAAAGGAGAAAGACAAAAGTTTTTATAAGGCTAATATATTAATTTTACATTTATTAAGATATTATATATTTATTAAATTAATACAACTTGTATATTTTAAATTAATTGTATGGTATTCAAACTTGAGTTTTCCTAAAACCTTCCACTTTACTAAGATTTTGATGAATTTTAAATTTTTGGATATAATTTCTAAATTTCAATTTCGATAGTAATAGATTAAACAACAATTATAGATTTCACTTCAATTCTCTATTCTAATACCTTCATACCAAATGTCACCTTAGGTGGCGTTTGGCAAGAGGGTATTATATTACTTTAATAAATACATAATAGATATACTATACATAATTAAAAATAATGTCTCTACTTTGCTTAATTAAATATAAAATTACTAAATTGGCATTTTTAAAAAAACTTTTATTTTTCTATTTTTTTAAATTTGTTTTGTTTTTTGATATTTTTCCTTCATTTTCTATTGGGCTTATTAAAGTACTCTTATTTTTATTTTTATTTAACTTTTATTTATTTCTCTTTAATTATCTACTATATTTTATTCTCTTATTTATTTATTTTTTTATCCCTCATTTGACTTTGTCTTATCTTTGTTATTGATTTTTTTTAAAGATTTTTCATCTAAACTATTTATATTCTATTAAATTATACTTTAGAGCTTTAAACTAACTATTTTTCTTTGTTCTTATTTATCTATTATTGTATAACATATATGTTCTTTAACATTCTCTTCCCTTTCAACTTTTATATTTAATTTTTATAATATTATTTAATTTTGAAATTCTTATTTTTATTAATTAAAATATATAATTTTATAATATATTATAATTAATAAAAATATTAAATCATAAATAATTTACACATGTAATGTTTACTTTTTAATTTATAAAAATCATGATTAAAATTAAATTTTTATATATCTCATTTGGAAAGAACACATTTTTAAATAAACTGATGTATTAAAATAAATAATTCTATTCTAAATATGAGATAAATAATTCTAAATTTAATTTCGATTCCACTTCTTGATTCCTGTATCCTTCTATCAAATGCCCCTTTAATTTTCCTTGTTTCCTTTTTGGGCCTAACAATAAGAACCTATTCATGGAACATACCGTGGTGGGCCCCAGTTGAAGGAGGATGCGAAAACTAAATTGAATTGCAATTACCCAAAAAAAATGAAAAATATTACTATTGGATCCGAGGCTCAGTTTCCAGCGCTCTCTTTTGGACATTGACTGTGACCCCGAAAGAGAAAGAAAGCGCAGGCTGATGCTATCGTACGCCGCCTTCCAGATACAGCCGCGCGCGTGACGCCTAAAATGTTAAGCACCTCCTCTGCTCTGAAGATTTCAGAGTAGCGGATTCCTTTCTTCGCTGAAGCTCCGCTCTTTTTCTTTCTTGGGAAGAAAAAGGAAAGAGAAGGGTACTTCTGGGAAAGAGAAGGGGTCCTTCTGTGTAAATATTTTTGCTGGAGTGCTGAATTTTGTGGGATCATTCGTAATTGTTGGAAATATGCCTCGTACATCATCTAGGAAAGGCGCCGCGAATTCGACGGCCTCCGGCAATTCATCAGCCGTGGATCTTTTTCGCGCAGGTTCTTTTGTCTTCTTTTTTTTGATTTTGTTGTTTGGACTGTTTTTGTTTTTTCTGGCGTGCTTTTTTAATTCTCTTTTAAGAGAAAATGTGTTTTTTTATGTCCGTGTTTTGCACATTTAATTATGCAATTGAGATTTCAGTTTATTCTGCTTTCGTTATTTGAGGTTTGGGTCATGCTAGTAAATGCAAAATATTGAATGGGTTCTGATTGTGAGTTGGCCTTTCAATTGAGAGTGAATCGGAACATAATTGGAGGTTTGATTTATCATTTGAGTGATTTCTGGGAATCATGTCAATGTGAAGATGCCGGTTCATTCGCAGAGAGGTATTATGCAGGGCATTTTCAGCAATTAGTTTTTCAGGCTCTATTTTTATTGTGAAAGGTACATGCCCCCACCTAGTCTATCTGAATTTAGAAAGCATAATTGATAAAGAGTAAGTTGAGCTATATATAAAATTCTGTAGAGTTTATGGTAAGGTTGGAGCCTTGTTATTTTTTTAATGTTTTATTCTGTATTTATATTTTGTTGCAACAGTTGCAGCTGAAGGGTATAAGGTGATTGAGAAACTAGGGTAAGCAGTGGCATGGTGTTTCTGTGGAATTGGTTTTAGTGTGAGAATATCTAACATGAAGACAAGTCATTCATTTCATTTGCTATTGAGAAGCTAGGTTCCATTTGGTTTAAGCATTTCAAAGAACATTGTGATGAGGAGTGATTTTTTGTATCTGTTGTATCATGCCGATTTCACTTGCAAATGATGCTGTGTATTCAATTATCTATAATTTCGATAAAATATTGTCCATATGTGTGTCTAAAAGTAGAATTAAGAGTTGAGCAAATTACTGGGATGAATTGAGAGATGTGTGAAAAAGGGGGTTAATTTGTCCTACTAAAATTTTTAGTCCCGATTAATCGAAGAGTGTAATCTGCTGGAGCATTGGCTATCAAATATTGAAGTATCATAATAAAAAACGGAGAAGCCAGTACTTTGTGATAATTGAATGCGATCAAAACATGGAAATAGAGGCACAAAATAAGTGAACAATAAATTTTTTGGGAGGGGCCTTAAGTTGCTGAGGGGTTGACATTTAAGTCCTCAATTACACACTTTGAAAGGTGGATGTGGAAGAATACTATAAAGTGAATTGTCGTAAGCCCAAGTTTATTTATGGAACAGAAACAGAGAGCTAATGAGTTCCTAGCATGTAAGAGGTGCAACCGAATGCATCATGGAATGCAATGAGATGGTTTGATCAAACAAAAGAAGATCTCATCTTTTGGCCATGAGCTGATGTGTGAATTCCTGAAAGTGTGCCAGGTTGTTTTCCCAGTTCCGACTTCTCACACTTCGACTTCTATATGTGGTTTACCTGGCTATAATTTCTTCAATTAAGGTTATGCCTATAATAAGGGTATAATAATTATGATCTAGCCCATGGAATGCCGGTGATTCTTCTCAAGTTAAGTAGCTACTATGACATCAGAAATTCTGGATCTGTGAAAGGACATACATTGGAGTTGAGTTTGGACAAGGTGCTAACTTTTAAGTATTTGCCAATACTGTGTTATTGAATCCAAGACCTGGCCTCTCCCTAATGTGTTGATTAGATTGCAGTGAAGACATTACACATAATCATACACGTATTTATTGTGTATTTACTTTCGAGTTTCAACTCATTATAAGCTGCAAAAACATTGTATAAGGCTTATGTAGAATCCTATGCCTGTATTGTATCTTGAAAACAGTCCTATTTTTTTATTTATTTTGGTGATGTAGAGAACTTATGTGTCTTCAGAATAATAATAAGGACAAGGACAGCAATATTAATTGATAAATAAAAAAAAAAGAAAAAGAAAAAACCTATTGAGAACTTTATCTTTGATTTTGAATTTCTTTTAGACCTTCTGTTACAGTCCCTTGCTCTTAAGCATGTTCTATTTCCCTTCAGCTTCTCGTAGAGCAGCTTCCAAAGAGCTGGAGCGAATTGATTCACTCTTCCAATCATATTATTGCAAGTCCTCTGGTGTGATTGAGTAAGTATCCTCCATTTGCAATGAGCACTTAAACTTCTTGGTGGCATTATATGCACCGATATTTCTGTCCTTTTCTTTGGTGAAGTTCATGGTAGCGGGTCCTAGGACACTGGAAAGTTATCTCGACACTCCATTCAGAGTTTGGATATGATTGAGGAAAGCATTGAGAAAAATGTTTCATTATTTGTTTCTATTCCAGATCTCATGAAATTGAATTGCATTCAAGAAATTTGAAGTTATTATCTTTAAATTTTGAAAGGGAAAGCAATAAAATTGGCTTTCTTTGATGTTTCCTTGTCTCTCCACTTCCTTAAATTGTAGGACCAAATGAAGCCTAAAGTTATATTGTGACTGTTCCTTTATATGTATGTATCCTTCGAATAAGTTGCACTTCCTCCTGTCCATTTGGTTGTCCCCTTCTTCTCTTGCAACTTCAAAAAGTTGGAAACTTCAGTTTAATTGCAAGAGCCCTAGGAATATCTTTCCCATAAATTTCACTAACATTGGTGGTGCATGACAAGCTCCAGTTATACGAGTTACCATGGAAAGAGAGGTAGATCTTATACAAGTGACTTTATTCCTTAGCAATTGATTTAAACTTAATAACTAAGCAGTCATTTTATTCTTGCTCATTTAAGCTTATGAGACTCACAAGATATTTGTTTGATGAATCTTATTTGGGATCTGTTGTGAGCAGTCCAGAAGGAATAGAGTCCCTCTGCGCGGATTTGGAAGTTGACCATACAGATGTTCGGATACTAATGCTTGTATGGTCAGTATCATATTCATTCTATTATTGATATATACGATAATGGAAACTGACTGGTGATTTTGGTTTAGGAAAATGCAAGCGGAGAAACAAGGGTATATCACGCTGGTAAGATTATTTTTTCAGAAATGCCTATTTATTTTTTCAGAAATGCCTATTGTTTTCACAGTTTTTACTAAACAAATGGTGCTTCATGTTACATTCCAGTGCTAAATTAATCTGACCTATGACGCTCTGTTGTTCTCTTTATTGGATTCATTGGTTGTAGTTTATTCTGCCGTGGCTTCTGCTCCCTTTTAACTTGCACTTTGCATATCCTTTGTAACAAATGCAGAACTCCTTGAGTTTCAGTGTACTTCCATGTGGATTTTATCTTCTCTGTAGTCTGTAGAAATATGTTTCTTTCTATTTTTTCCCTGTTTTATTTTGTTTAGGAGTTAAAAAAAAATGAAGTATTTGGAAGAAGTTTTGGTTTTTGTTGGTCTCATGGATGCTTCTGTATATCATTGTAGATGGCTGGCCGTTGTATTCTTATTTGCTGAAAGATCCTTGATGAAGTTTGATGTAAATTTCCTTTGCCCCTAACCACCATTCCCTTCTCTCATGCTACATGATCTTAGGATGAGTGGCGAAGAGGTCTTAAAGCACTGAGAGCGGACACAATACTTAAACTCAAGAAGGTGCTTCTGGATCTTGAAAAAGAGGTAAAAAACTACCTGTTAGTTTAAAAATTAATTAATAGTTTCAATGAGTCACTGATGGCCTTTTTTCATTTTTGCCCTGTCAAAAGGTCAGAAGACCATCGAACTTTGCAGATTTCTATGCTTATGCTTTTAGATATTGCCTGACTGGTATCTCAGCTGAACCCGACTTGGAATTAATTTATGGAGGCATTTTTCCTGTTCGTGTTAATTGTTTGTACTCTATGTTCTTCCAGAGGAGAAGCAGAAAAGCGTAGACATTGAAAGTATCTGTCTCCTGCTGGGTCTTGTCCTAGGATCACAATATCAGCCTCAAGTTGATGCATTTATTGAGTATCTGAAGGTTTGTTTTTTGTTTCAATGAATTTCATTGAATCTCATATGAGAACCCTTTGTCATGCAATAGGTTTCCGAGTTGCCTTATTGGTGCAAATTTATTTAACTCATTCAAGCCAATTGGATGGGTGATGTATGGCAGTAAAGTAAATAGATATTAGAAGTTTCCATGTTTGCATGACATGACGAGGATATTAAATAGAACAGATGGTCGAAACAGTATTGTTCGAAGTATTTGCTTGATGGATATGTTCAAATAAAAAGAACCGTCTTACATGTGGTTGGATGCAGAAACATAGCCAAAAATACTAAAGAATAAGTGTGCACTATATGGTTGACTGCAGGTACAAACCGATTACAAGGTCATCAACATGGATCAGTGGATGGGGTTCTATCGTTTCTGCAATGAGGTAATTTGATGCTTCACATTTTTTCTGAACAAACAGTCAATTGTTTGATGTTATCCAATGATTCAAAAATATGGAAGATACCACAGACAAGCTAAGAAACCTTGATTCTGAATGATGTAATTGGACAGAGAAATTGATCCGAGACTCTTTTTTGATTGATTGTCTTGCAACAGATCCGCTTTCCAGATCTGAGCAATTATGATCCAAATCTTGCCTGGCCATTGATTATGGACAATTTTGTTGAATGCTTAAGATCCAAGCGTGGTTAATTTTCCGTTTGGGGAAGTCAGATAGACGCCTGCCATGATAAACTCAACAAAGTAACATGTATGTATCTCTGTTGACCTTGCACCTAAATGCTGCCCTTTTGCTGATATCCTGATTGTATTAACTTGCAGGATGCCCAAGTGAACTGCATTTAAACTACCTCCACCCGGCATGGTTTCTGCTTCTGTCTCGACGTCCTGGGTTTTTATTTGAGCAATTAAAATTGTTCTCTTCTTCTTCTTGACATTAAATAAGCAATGAAATTGATACAACCTGAGTGCTGTTGAATTTCCAGCTCTTATTACCCAAGTGCATATATGCTTTGAGAACCTTATCAACTTGTGTGAACTAATTCCCTTGATTTTAATATAATTTCCTTATGATTTCCATATTTTGCAAGTTCCTCCAAAATCAGCATTGAATATAGTTGATGGCGTTGGTGGGAATTTGATTGGTTGTAGGTATGAAAAGTGGGTCCGGGAGCAGGTATACTTTGGACTTAAACAAAGCTAAAGATGAAAAGTTGTGAGACAAAAAATCTAGAAAGTGCCTTGATTAAGCGAAAAAGCAATTAGAAGAAAGCCATGCCCTTAGAAGGCACATATTCTCTAAAACCTTAATTTTGTGAATATGGAATTGTGGCAATGATTTGATACATTTGGTGTGGGGCAAATTTTGTTAAATACTTTAGATGATTAGATACATGTAAGAAATACGTCAAGCTGTTCAAGCTGTTTTGGATACAATAATCTGTAAGAACTATGTTGTCCCTGATCAAATTGTAGTATTGTCCCAGTTAGCAATCACTTGCGGAAGAAAAAAAATGCCCATACCAATTGCAGCATCGCATGTACAAAATTATCAGGGCTTCCTCTTACCAGGCATTATAAGATCACATGAGAAGAAAAAGAATCAACAGAGCACAAGTTTTATTTTGCACCTGAATCAAGAATCAGAGAGCTTCAGCTTCCACTGCTGGCAGTTGCCATGGGAGGAGGAGAACTTGAAGAGGACGACGGCGAATTGGAAGGTGTATTCGTGAACCTATTTGAAAGGCTTGAGAGCTTCTTCTTCTCCACCACACAGACCTTGTCTTCTATTTTGTGGCGGCGAACTTTTGTCGAGTTGAAGTTCTCCGGAATGATACACTTGCAGTAAAAACCTGAGACAAAACAACTCATCTTATCCTCAGAAAGAATTTCATGTCTGTCAAGTCATTTGGTTGATCAGATACAATTGTTGTGAAAAACCCACCGTTATAAAATCCATGCTCGGTAATAAATAGACAATCCATCTTCTTCAAATTTAAGGAAATATCAGCCTTTTTAGTGGGGAAAAACACTTACCAATCCTAGCAAGGCGATTGACCCAACTAGGGATGGGATTCCCAGTGAGTCTAATGCAGGCATCGTTGCAGAAATGGTTGCAGTTCTTTGTGATGAGATTATACGCATTTCCCCTGTATATTTCTGCAAGCTCCTCCATCACTCCCCTCACCTCTTCACCAGTCATAGCAGTCCACCCAATCAAAATTGACCTCCTGAATGTGAACCCTTCACAGTGCTTTGGCTCTCCCTCAAATATCCCAGTCGTGGGATACTCGTGGGCTCCGAATGCATACTCCACTCCGTGAACTGCCAAAATCCCAATTTAGTTGCCCACCACAATCTCAGTATACGTACGGTGAAATTTGGCTGGTTCTTGAAGGTCAAATTTAGATCTGATTACTGCGTGGAGAAGAAGAAAAAGGGATTATCGAATACCAACCTTGAACGCCAGAATGGAAGACCCCAAGCCCAAGCCAGTAAGCATAGCCATTGATGGAGGTCAGATCATACACATTCAGATGCACCGCCGCCGATCCGCGGCTGCTTTTAACTGAGGTTTTCCGGCATAACATTGCAAATCAATGGAAATTCGAATTCAACAGCAACCGGCGTGAACAATTAAACCGTAAGATTATAACCGCAATTCGTTTAAATCTCAGTCTTATCTTTGAAGCAATCATGCAAAACACAAACACATTCAACAAAATTGAAACTGAAAAAATCTTGAACTTCAAATATAAGACTCCGGCGGCGGCATATCATTGCCGCACCGTCAACGTTCGGCGGACCGTTTAGTGCTTATATAAAATCCAGGGATTAGCAGAAATTACAATAAAAGATTGAGAGGGAATTACTGAGAAAAGGTAGGCCGCTGGGTTGGGATTTGAGCTGGTGTGATCCAATTTCTTCATTTAAAAATTTGAAAAAGGGCTTGCTTCCTGGGAGAAAGTAACGTACACTCATTATGAGGTGCAGTGGAAGCGGCGAGTATATCAGATTCTGCTAGTGTGGTGCACATGGACCATCGGGATCTGATTGCATGCTTTATTTGAATTGCCAATCCTACGGTGGACGCTACAAGATCAAGGGTTCTCCAATTTTTGGTTGGGCCGAGCCGAAGAGTATTTTTTATTTTATTTTATTTGTCATTTTGTTTCAAATGAAGATTTGTTCTCTGTTTCTAATTTCTGGGGCGTTGCTTGCAAAAAGATTTGTCAAAGTTGGGAGACAATTCACTAAAATTATTTCCAGGTTGTTGTTTGCTGTTTGGATTATATAAACAATTTTACTATGAGACGATGAATAATTGGAGTGTAATTATATAAATTAATAAGTTGTCGAAATGGGCAGTAAAATATATCAAAATGCCCCATGTTGGTTTAATAAGATCGAATCAATCTATTGCCAAAGTACGAATTCAATTAAAGGATTTAATTGATGAAAAGAAACTCGGATGACTTGAAACAAATTAGGTTCCAAATCCAACACTATTGTATTATACTAAGTGACTAGAAATTAAAAATCTAACATTAAAATACCATCATGCCATTAATTTATTATTATGGATTTTATATTTGATTCAAACGCGCATATAGTTGTATATACTATACCATCTATATCTATTCTATATTATTAAGAACTAAGAACTACTGTTTTAGGCACACTCATGCGTGTGCAATCAAAGAAGATTATTTCACAAATAAAATAATATGAACAAAAATATTTATATTAATTGGCATAATTTTGAAAGGAAAAAGAAACATAATGGATGGTAATAAATATGAAAAATAATCTAATATATTAAGAGATGGTGGAATACTAAACAAAATATTTTTTAAAAAAAGATAACTAAGCATAATTTGGTAATTCCATTTAGACAATAAAAGGCATTTATTATATATGTTTTAACGTTAACATAATACAATAGATTATAACTTGAAAGAATGAATTAAAGGAATGAGGCCATTTTGTAACTACATTTTTGGTAACTCAAGATCAGTGGCCCACATCCTTAATTCATTTGTTAATATTAAGAATATTTTTGACAATTCAATTAGAAAGATGCTAAGGGATTCATGCTTTCTTTATAGTATAGATTTAGACTTATTTTGGTCTTATAAAATATAATTATATATTTATTCGTTTTGATTGTATAATATAAAATTGTACATTTATCTTTATTTACTATAAACCTTTATGTCACTCATTTCTTTTAATTTTGTCTTTATTTTTACTTTCTTGCAATATTTTTCTCTTTCAATCTCTTTCACCTCTTTTATTTTCTATTTTAAATACTTTTTATTTTTAATTTTTTAAATACAACAACTTTATAATTTACAAATAATTTTATACACACGTATAGCTTGTACAATTACTAGTATATACAAAAGCTACTAGCCTAATTTTGGTTGCTAAGTGATTTTCCTTTATTATCTTTATTTGCATGGCATTGATTAAGTATTATAATATTAAATTAGTAAATTCACCTCCTAAAATAACTACCATTTGGTCATATGTATAAAGTATATATTTTACTATTGTATACACAAATATATATAAAATTTATTTGTTGCTTATAATTATGGGTATATAAAATATTTAATAATTCTATTAAGATTATGATGATGTTATATCATTATCTTTTACTAAATTTCATAGTAAAAACTTAAAAAGAAAAAAGGTTGCTCCAAATAAATGAGGCGTAGCAAAATCCATTTATTATGAAATAATTCACCAATCAATACATTTAGCAATTGTGATTCCATGGCTCATAATCTTAGAGTATATTAATTAGGGGTGACAATTTTTGTGATACAATTTGAAAACATAATCTGAACATAACACGAAATTAATCAATTTGGATTAAGTTTTTGTCAATATAAGTTAAAATCAAGTCAAACCAATAAATTCGAAAACAAAAATGAATTAATTTTAAGTTTCTCGATGGGTTGACTCGTGAACTTGCGAATCCGCGAATATATTTAAAATAATTTAATAAATATTTATGTAAATAGAAAAGGAGAACTAATTAAATAAAATTAAATAGTGAAGTAGTAAATATTTAAAAATTTAAACCCTTAATGTTAGTTAACTAAACCTAAAAACCCTTACTTTTTTACTCTGGTACAGTGATATTAACTCATGTGTCATTGCTTGATCTGCGTATTTGCTTGTCCATTCCACATCCTTAATCTTCATCTTATCCAGACATTCTATTTTAAATAAGTTATTCAATTTCAAGTAAGTTAGATTTTGGAAGGCTTTGTTTAGATTGTTTATTTGTTACATCATTCCAAATAACTCCTTCATAATTCAAGCATTTATGCAAGTTGAAAAGTTTTACCTGGATTACTTCTTTGCATATTGTATTTTTCTTATAAGCAAACTGATCAACACATAGATAAAGGTAAATAAATTTCCTTCTCTTGTCCAATATTTTTACATTCTTTTAATGAATTATGTTTTTTGTTCAATTTAAAAATATTTTTTTGACAATTAAACACAATTTAAAAACAATTAAATTTAAATGTTGATGTAAAATGATTGACAATACTTTTTTAATCTAGCAAAATGATGAAAATTTGAAATTTTTAATTAATCAAACTTTGGCATACAATATTTATTTTCGATAATACTCAATTATTATAAAATAAAAATAAAGTTTTTTTTGATTGACAAATTAAGTCTAGATGATCCGTGAAATTGATGGGTCGGATTTGACTCAATTTTTTTTGACCCGTAAAAATAAAAAGATTAGATTTAAGTTGGTGGATATATGTAATACCCGTATCTCAATCCTACCTGTCAACCCGACTTGTTGTTACCCTTAAAGAGTTATTAATCCTGTGCCTTATAGTGAAATTAAAATTATTCGTTTTATTTCTATTTTATTGCTTCATGCTATTATGTTCTAATATAATTAGTTTGTTGCCTTTAATTCGCTCGTGACAAGCTTTCTTTTTCTATAACTTTTATGAAGATTAATTATTTTATGTTTATCGTTATGAAAGAACAAGATATTTTTTGTCTAAGGTGGTAGAATTTTGACAATTTGACACAATTAATTAAAAGATAAAAATTAAATTGGCTCAATTTCAATGTGCCATGTCCGATTGAGTTGTAAATTATATTTTTACGTTTGAAATTATATACAATTTCTGATATTTGACATTTATCATTTTACCATTTTGACTACAAAAAATAAAAATAGAAATAAAATAAAAACCATTCTTTGATTATGTTGTAAAATACTAATGACCAAGAAGAAGATATACAGAGCACACTTCCTTTATTCTCAATACTTTTTTTGTAACAATCTCACGGTAAATGGTAATTCCATTCGCAATTAATATTATATTAAGTAATCTGGCGCACACATCTCCGTTCAAAAATAATTGATTAATTAATTTTTTGATACAATAAAATTTTTATAATAATTTAAATGAAATAGATAACATACGAACATCAAATATATTTTATCAACATTTAATATAAATACAAAAAATATAAATTATAAATTTTAATTTAAATACAAATAAAAAATTACACTAAAAATAACATTTTCATATTTTTATTATATATGGTGCGTGAGTGCATGTGAAAAAATATATACCTTTTTTATAATAAAAAATGAATTAACAAAAGGATAAAAGTAATTATCATTAACTCTAAATTCAAATTTTTTAAAAAATATGATGACTTAGTTATAATTGTTATTTAATTAACAATAGGGTATATTCGATAAATCATTAAGCCGACCAAAATGATTATTGATGATTATTATAGGGAGTGTGGGTTTAATGGTATTGTATGTGTCAATTGAAAAAAGGGGTATAATAATTAACAAAATATTTAAAAACTAAGGGGATTAAGAGCCATAGACTTCATAACATAATATATACTGCTTATGAAGGGACATCATTAGAAGACCAAATAAGGCCTTACCAATAATATAATAGTATAGATTTTAGAGTTTTGAACTAATTTAATTGCACATTGTAAATTATATAAATTGTTTTTAATTAAAAGCCAAAACAATCAAATATAATAATAAATATACGATTGCTTTTTTTTCTATATTATATATCTATACTTGGGCTTTTCATTATGAAAGTAAGACTTTTAATTGCACGTTGTATAATGTACAACTATCTTTCATTATTTTTATTTTCTGTCTTTTTCTTCTTCTGTTTTCCTTTATTTTTTTCTCTTAATTTTTACATATTTTTGGATAAAAATACATGCTAAAAAACTAAAACAAGTAAGAAAAATTTCTTCTGAGTCAATTTTTTCCCTAAAAATATATCCTAACGTCACTCCAGATCGAGCTTAAAGCTAACAAGATTATTCTTGCAACCCCATAATTTGCTATGTCGAAGTTGATGGCCCCATAGCGGAATTGTAACTGTCAAAACTCCATTGACAACTTTCTTCACAGTCGGCTGCTCTGTGCTCTTCTCACTTTCCTGTAATGGTGGTTCGCAGTGAAGTGTTAACCAGAAAAAATATGAGAAGTATTCATCGTTACGAGGAAGAATATTTTCAATCGGATCTCATCTTGAAAATAAGTTCAATTTCGCCTGAACTGACACTTTGCTCCTCCAATCTAGCAACCAATCCACCACCATTAGCATGCGTAGCAGCAGCAGCAACGACGGGTCCTTGAGTAGTTAAAATGAGCAAAACAAAGCTCTCGACAACCTAAATTTCATGACCGCCGCTAGGATTCTCCTCCCCGGCTCTCCGGAGAAGAAGTTCGGGTATGTTTTCTAGGGTCAGGCGTTTTGCCGAACAATTTGTTTTCATTCACTAAAAGCAAATCTTTACATTTTGATAACCTCATTTCATCTATTCTGCTTTAATTATGAGGTTTTGTTTGATGACTTTTAGGTTGAATCTCCCCCTGTTATAGATCTTTCTTGCTTGCTTATCATCATTGGGTACCTCATCTTATTCATCTGAAACGTAATTTTGTCATTTACATCACAAGTTTGAGTTGGGGCATGATCTACATTTTATATGGTTTTATCATGGTTTGTCATTGAATACCTTTCATGGAATGATCATCTCGTCTTTCTCTATAAAATGTTTGACAGTATGAAATTGAAGTCAATACATGGTGCTTTGTAAGAATTTAGACTATCCCATGGTCCATAGTCAATACATGCTTTAAGGATTATGTGAATGATGAATTACATTTACTGGAGCTGCTTAGTTACGCGTGTGGATAAAAAATGGGGAGGCCTTTTATTTTTTAACTAGTGAAGAGCAAATATTAGGGTCTTGGGATTTGTATATCATAGACATGCCTTTTCTGCTTGTAATTTTTCTTAGTATTTCGATATGTTGTATCTTTTCTGACGATAGTGGAAATGGCCCAGCTCGGTATAAAATGTTTAAAACTCGAGCGTTTAACTGTTGGAGAAATAATTGTGGGAGAAAGCTAACATATTTTTTGTGCCTTCTACGGATAACGAAAAATTCAGATAACATGTCTTACATCTGCTGTCAAAGTTTCATATGTCCAACAAGTATACTTCAATACATCGATTTATGTGAATTGGAGAAGCTGTCAAAAATCATTATCACGCATAAGTAGTATTTCGGATATATTTTATGAGCCATGTGGTATGTTTTAGATGTGGCTATAGCGCGAGATTCTGATAAAGCTTTCTCATGGGATGCTCATGGATGACGTTTTCAGGAATTGGGCTGTAAGAAACAAGCTGAATTTGAATAACAAGGAAAAATGAGAAAAAAGGAAAAGAGAGAGAGAGAGAGAGAGCCCAAGAACGCCAAAGAAAAAGCAGCAATAGAAGGTAATCTGGAACTTCCGGAGTTGAAAGATAGGCTTGATAAGCTAGAAGAGAAATCAAGGCTATGTTTGTTTCCGTTTTATACACTATTCATCATCATTTAAAATCTTACAAAACAAACACCTTACTATACAAATTTTATTCTAATTTAAATTAAAAAATTTCTTTATCTTATCTTTTATCATTAATTAATAATTTTTCAATCATTACACCTATTCACAATCTAATCAAGACATATTCTTATAATTTCATATTAACATTTATTTTTTTATTACCCTATAAACATATATACTATCACATCATTTAATTATTATTACATATTAAATATATATAAAAATAATTTTCCTATCCATCCAAATTTTATAAACCAAGCCTAAGGGGACAAACCGTTTTGCTCATGGATCACAAAATAATTGAAAGGAAAAATAAAAAGGGAGAGGCCTTCCAGGAAGCAAAGAAACGAAAATTGACTTATTTTATTTTGTGAAATTTTGTTGATTGGAGCTTGCAATGTTTATTGGAAAGCTTTTCCAGACTCGAGTGGGTGGCCTGATTAATGTCCTCCCAAAGATGATGAACTACATTTCACAAACAGATCCATTTTTTAAAACACCACCAAATGATTCAGTTCATATAGCTGAGAACCTGCTAGCTTATTTTGTTGATTGCTTTTAACAAGCAATTTTTTTTTTCTTTAATAGAAACTGGATTCTGTGGAAAGGCCATTATTTTGAGCGTAAATGACGTTTTCTTTTTGGATGATCTTGTTGCCGTAAGGTTGAGACTGTTTGTTTTTAAACATGTTTTCATGCTGCTGGGATGGAATCTAATGTTAGTGCTGATTATTTCCTTGTAGTAACATGTGTTGCTTGTTCCTATTTCAAGCTATAGACGATGTTTTGCACTTGTTATTCCTGACTTTACCTCACAAATAGTAAGGGCTATCTTTGTTTTGCTTCTTACCACCCAAAAACATACTTTACAATTATTACACATTTTAAAATTTCTCTTTTTTTCTCTCTTATTTTTATACATTTTTTTAAAAAACACACACGCCCCACCCCCCACCAAAAAAAAAAAAAAAACTTAAACAACAAGGTTTCTGAGAAATTACATCCATCAATTGAAAATTTTGATTTCTATATGATCAATTCTCTCTATGATTGATGAAGCTACGCATAATATCGTTCGGCTATGTCTTCAAAGGGGAATAATGCAAGCATGTTTTGGATTTTGTTTGATCTTCATGGCCAGGTTTTGCTTACATTTGCAAAAATTTAAATGTGTGCGTGGCCAAAATAAAAGATTAGCCTCACATGGGCTGTGAGTGTGAGGTCGAGCATGTTCGTTGTGGTTTTCTCAACCTTACAGTTAATATAGCTAGAGGTTTGTTTCTCACTTAGGTACTACCATAATATTTGAAGCATTTATAGCGTAAAGCTAGTGGCAGATGTAGCAGATGAGATCTTGAGATCTAGACAGGCATCATCATAAATATGTTCTCACCTTTTTCAGTTGCTTCTTCCCTGTGCGCCCAGCACCCTATACTACTCTCCCATTGGTTCTTTTATTTATTTATTTATCTTTTGCGGGAATCAGTGTGCACTTCTCAATTTATGGTTCCTTAAATTCCAGGGGACACAGATGGTAAGCATTCTTTACTCCTACATTAATCCATGAAGAGCTAAAATAAAGATGAGTACCTAATGGGGATGGAAATTAAAGAGTCAAATCTTTGTCTTCGACCACACAGAAGGTGAATATTATTTCTTTTATTTGGCTAACCCAGTTTGGTCAACCATGCAGCCTGTCTCTATATTCATGGAATGCTATCATTTTCATTTTGTGGAGGTGGAGAGGAATAGAGCCTGTAGGTCTGAGTTTAATTGGCAAGTCCTGAAAAATCCCTGCATAGTTAAGACATTTGCTCCTCATGTTATGTTTGCTTTTTTCATCTTACTCTTCTTCTTGGATTGGACTAAATAGAGAATATTATATCAACCACACAGTAAACGAAATGATGATGATCGAACTGCTGAACTACGATTCAAAGTGATCTTAGTCGAGATGTTTAAGTTTCCCGCACTGCACTTTCATTTTCCCCACGTTATCAGTTATGTCACAACCATGTTCTTTTAACCTTGTTAACTTGCAGAGGTACAGTGCACAATGAAGGGTGATGCCATGAAGTTGAAGGTGCTGCATTAAGTCATCGATGTAATTAAGCCTTAAAGAAAATAATGGAACTAGAAGATAATTCTGTGTCTTTTTTTTTTTTTTTTTCACTTCCTGTAATCTTGATATTATGCAAATTTCACTTCAGTGACATAGGCAGAATTTATATAAATCTGAAGCTGATAAAATGGAGTTTCTTCTGATAAACATGAGAGGATGGACGGAGAGTATTTTATAGTCACAATCAAATTGTATAAGATATTGGAATAATTTCAGTTTCCAAAGTAGATGCTGATGGTTCAGTATTTAGTTTTCATACTGGCGAAACTAGATAGTTTAATTTTGTTTTAAGGCAAACCTACAAGACAAGATCATGCAGGGTGCAGTGGAGTGGGGATTGTTGTGACACATGTCCCGATCTGAATCTACTCAAAATAAAAACCAACTTTTTAAATAAAATAAATAATAAGAAAAGCACGTAGCTAAATAAATAAAGAAAATAAAAACTTTTGAAATATTTAAGATATAGATATGAGCATTTTCATAATACGTTTTAATTTTTAACTTTATTAATAAAATACTATAAAAATGTTTAGATTTATTTATACTAAACATTTCGAAGAGTTTCTATATTATTTGTTTATTTATTCTTTATTTTTTTAAAAAAATATGATATAAAATGCTATTTAGTCAAATTGTGCAATTTTTAATAACTTTTTTTTATTGTTATGTAATAGCATTGGATTAATAAAGAAATAAATGCACCAAAATAAGATTTAAAATATTTTTTATTAATAATGTTCAAAATAAAAATATTATATAAATACTTAAATTCATTTATCTTAAACATTAGAAAAATGTTTATGCTATTTATTTCTTTGTTCATATGTTTTCTAGTTTTCTATGATTTTTCATTTTATTTGAAAATTTGGTTTTCTTTTTGATTTAAATTTTGGCATGTGTCATAATAATGACACATTTCACAATGTCCGACGCCTTGTGAATTTATCTAGGTGTGAGATTTATCAGTGTATTATTTTTACCAACTTATACATTAAAGATATTGTCAAAATTAATATATAAAAAGTTTAAAATTTTTACATGGTAATGTTAATGTACTAAAATTATTTATTGAATAAGATCACATATTTGACTCCTATTTATAAGTGTGAATTAACTGCAATTGCTAACAAGTAAGAATAAATTAAAATAAAATAGTATTTTAATATACTCGTAATATTTTTATATTTATTATAATTTGTTTTTGTGGGTTTATGCAACTGTTAAGATATAAAACGATTAAAGAAAATTCAAACTTGTTATAAAAATTAAAATAGCAAGTGCAATTAATAAAAATTAATTACATTAGTTGTATTTAACAATACATTAAAAAAATCAAAAAAAAATTTTAAAAAAGGGAAAATAAAAGAAGAATGTGACATTCGCGTATAGGGTCGAAGGGACGCATTGATCGGCATGTCGAGAGATTTGGGTTAGGGATCAGTACCGAGGGCCCCCAAGAAGGACATTGTTCAGTTCCACAAGATGATTGTTGATCGCCAACGGCAAGAGTGGGTGATCTCTCCAGATTTTGCGGCAAAATTTTAAACTTTTAATTAGTTATTTTTTTTTGTTTTTAAATTTAAAAAATACATGAAATAAAAAAAATAAATGAAAGATCAAATAAAATAATAATCATAAATGAAATATAAAAACATTTGAAATATTTATTATTAGTTATTTTTTGCTATTGAACATAATAAAAGAAATAAAAGGTTATATGAAATATTGAATAATATAAAAAAAAAAATTCTATGCGATTAAACAATGTAAGTTTTGATAATTTAGTTTTTATGTAAAATTACTAAATAAAATGAACGAATATATGCAATAAAAGTATTTGACCCCAAGTTTTTTTTATTGATGTATGCTTGACAATTTAAACATGTTTAAATATATTTATTCTAAATTTTTTAGTTGTTTTTATATTTTATTTTTGGTTTCAGTTATTTGTCGTTTTTATTTTTATGTGGCATTTTATTTTATTTTTTATGTGATAAATTATTATATTTTAAAATAATTTATCCCGCACATATGCAGTGTTTTTTACTATTTAACCTAATTTTTTTTATTTTTTGAAATATCTATATTTTAAAATTATTCATGAAATTAACTCAATTTTGTGATTCCAAATCACCAAATTGAAAAACAAAAAAAATTATAATTTTTGTATTCTCTGTTTGCCTGTGGCAACTATAATTTGTTATATAACAAATAATATACAAATAAACAAAATTTATCAGCGATACGTGAATATTTATGTTGGATAAATTTAATTCAAATTATTGCATAATTTTTATTAATTATTTCATTAAAGTATAATAATTGTGAATAATAAATTGATGAACTTTAATTTCTATAATTTGGATGTTTGATTTAGAAATTAAAATTGTTGAAAAAAAAGAAATTAATCACCATATGATCATAAAGAAATTTCATATGCAAGTAATTTCGTTATGTTTTGTTTAATATATTTATGCAATGTTTGATATAAATATATTTTACTATATATCATGTTTGTCCTTTATTGTATTTTTTCTATGTATTTTTTATTACATAATAATTATATTTATTTATTTATTTTTAAATATTTAATTTGATAAATAATTTTAAAATAAACATATTTTTAAAAATAGAATAAAAAATCGAAACAAATAATAAAAAAAACTGAACCTAAACAAACAAGTCCCTAAAAATAAGTTACATGCCGTGAACTCAAATCACGACATTACAACCTTTTTATTTTTTTATATATATTTTTTGCTTTATATATACATATAAAATCATGAAATTGTCGGAATTCGATTTAATTCATCAATCATTTTAAAATTAAAATATTTTAGAAAATAAGATAAAAAGTTAGTATAAACAGTTCAAAATCGCGTGGCAGGGTGCGGTATCGTGAAGGCCGACCCGCCAAAATTGGTAGTTGCATCGGTTAATAATGACGCCACCTTCCGCACACGGCAGCTGTCAGGTTATTTAATTACAATTTGATATTGTTGACGTTTGACTTCACCTCTTCGTAGGACGACGGTGAATTTGGTGCAGCAAATTAATTATGCCACATACCCTCGGTGATCAGGCTTGCACAAAGTCACAAAGCGGGACCCACGCACTGTGGGTGTGGGCCCTCCACAGGGTCCCGCTTTGTTTGTTGATTGCACTCGTTCGTGGCTGTTATCATAGTCCCATGCTTGTATCAAACTACAAGAGATATCATAGTTATTTATGATTGAATACAACGCTGTTCCACATTGATTAAGCTTGAATCACTGGTCCAATCCCATGACTGAGGATCGCCGTGTCCCACATTTGCATGATAGATTTTGTGTGGCTAGCTGGAAGGCCTGAGGCAACATGTGCATGATTATGATGTAATTAGTGAGACAGGTGCTCTTCGCATAATCATTTCCATTTATGAGAGAGAGCTATGCAGTACTTACTCCCTCAGGGCTACTCTACAGCGACATCTCATTGTGAAGAATTACTATAGGGTTCCACTTACGAGTGACCCTCTATTTTATCCAGACAGGAATCAAAAGAATAGAAAACCTAAGGATATGTCCGTAATAACTCAAGTTCCACCCTCTCAATCTCGTTCCAAATTTTATCTAATCAAACATACTACTCAACAAATTTTCATTCAAATTCAAATTAAAAATTTCTCACTTTTATATATATAACTAACTACTTATTTTCAATAATTACACTTACTTACAATTATATCAATACTTATACACACACTCATACAATACATGCATACACTTACATTTATTTATATATATATATATATATATATATTTGTATATCTTTATATCTTATAAACTAATCACAATCCCTATATACTATTACATCATCTAAATATTTTTATATAATTTATACTTATATTTAAATAAATTAAAATTTTTAAAATATCAAAGTCATACAACCAAATATACTTCCCATCCCAATTCAACCCACACCAAACATCTCTCTAACATAGTGTAAGTATATAATGATATATTTGTGTGGCGGACTTAATACTGTATAAAAATGTGTTATCATTGCTTTTGTAGTAAGTTTATGATGAAGGAAAATTATATGCAAAGAGAAGAAAAATGTAGATCCAATCTTGAAATTGGTTGTTAACAATTGTAGAATAGCTTTCCTTGTTGACTTAACCGAAACAACATACATTTTCTGCTAGAACTAGCTAGAACGTCACCTGTGGGAGAGTTCTTTGAACAAGAAGCTACCTGGAAGACAGTGTCTTTCATAAGATAATTTGAATGATTAAGGACCAGGTGACGATTAAAGTTTTGCATAATGACATGATTAACTGAAACAACATACATTTTCTGCCAGAACTGGAATGTGACCTGTGGGATAGTTCTTGGAACAAGAAGCCACTAGGAAAACAGTATCTTTCATAAGACGATTTGAATGATTAAGGACCAGATGTCGATTAAGTTTTTGGATAGTGACATGATTAATAAGAGAATGATTCATAATTCTTGACTATCATTACGCCCGACCACTGAGGATGGATCTGTTTGAACAGATCTATTAGGTAAGAAATCAAGATTTGGAACATTTTGAATGGGAACTGTGATGTGATTTCAGAGCTTGGAGGGGCCACTAAAATGATGACATTCCTTTGAAAATGTATTTTTTCAATTTTCTTATTTTTTGAACTTGTAATGTGAAAAGGCAATGTTTGTTTATATTTTTGACATGTATTTTCTCAAAAATTTTATAAAAGTAACAGAAATAATAAGATAAAATCTAAGAAATATAATGATATTGAAGTGTGCATTTTGTAGCTGAAATTTTGAAAACAAAGGTGATTTTTTTAAAAAGGGAGTACATTTTATTTTTCAAAAATTTACTCGAAAAATGCTGTTGTTAACTTGAGCCATCATTTTCTAGCAGAAAATTTGAAAACAAAAGTAATTTTTTAAATAAAGAGTAAATTTCATTTTTCAAAAGTTTACTCGAAAGATGCTCTTTTTATGTTAACCTATCAATTGAACATGCCAAATTTCACAACGTACACAGCAATTCAAAGGCAATTTTCACTTTTGGTACAGAAAACGATAAAGAAAATGAATCCAAACTAGTGATGGAGACAGCTATAAATAGTCAATTTCTCCCACCTGCAGGTGGGGTTTGATTGTTAGGGCAAATCTTAGCCATGATTAAAATCCCTTCATAGACGTATCATATAATTAATTATATGATCATAAGATTCTGAGATCTATATGAGAACACAACTATCAACTGGTCTTTATTTGGACAAGTTGCTTGAAAATCGTATGTGATGGAGAAACTGTATCTCATCTTATCAACATGATAAAAAATTTGAAATATGTAGTGTTTCCATACTTTAAGCCTTATCTAGAATTTTCTTTATATTATGGAATGAATATTTACCATGTTGAACCCTTGAAACAAAGTTTAGAGTTGTGATTTTTGAATGATCAAAGAAATAGGGAAGAAATAAAAGCAACTAGTTCAGCTAAAAATTAGAGGAACCAACATTAGTTTCTCCAGAAAATTAACCTGCAGCCTACAACCCAAAAGAAAAAGGAAAATATGAATAATACGTCTAATACAGTCATCCTGATTAAGGAGTTTTTCAGGAGAAAGAACAAGCAAAAGAAAAGAGGCAAAAGTAAAAGAAGAGACTTATTTAGAGTTTGAGAGACAAATCCAGAGTTTTCAACTCTTCTTGGTTGCTGGTCCTCAAATAAGGAGCAGCATCACATCTGAACCCTCCGATCCCATCCACCACCGGAAACTTCAGAACACCGTTAAACCTAGCTGTTCCGCCACTCGACGGTAGCCCAACTTGCAGTTGATTATCCGCGACGAGACGCCTTATTGCCGGCTGCTGATCGAGAGGCTTTCTAGCCCAGCCCGAATGCCCACAAACTGGCACCCCACCGAAACTACAAACAGACGGTGAGTTTGGAAAGCCTGGCTTGTGGATCATGGAAGGGACGTGAATACCAAGAGACCTATTGTAGGAAGAACCGTGTAGAGGTAGAGATGCCATGGTCGGGTAGCTGAACGAGGCGGCGCCACCTGCAGCGCCCCTCTTGGCGATGGTCCTTTCGCGTTTGTGGGCATTTTGATGGCCTCCAAGAGCTTGGGAGCTGTTGAACTTCCGGTTGCAGTAGTTGCATGAGAACAGGCGGGGTTCCGATTCATTCCCTGGATCCTGAGATTGATTCTTGTGGAAAAGGTTGAGTCCAGCTGACGTGGAGCCATGATCAGCAGAGTCCTTGCCCGAGAGGCTCAGATCCAATACAAGGTGCTCAGACGTCTTGATTTCAGCCATTTGATCATTAATAGCTTCTGTTGCCGATTTCTTTGGGCATGGATCTGTTTTGGTGTAACTTCGAGAAAGATTGCGTGGCTCAAATCTCGGTGCATCCATATATGGAGGGTTTTGTTTGGACTTGCTGTTTATCTAATTTCCTTTGGAAGTTGAGCCAGTATACAGCCATGGGGTATAGCTTATTACTCAGAATAGTAATGTTAGTTGATTAGAAAATAAATGCTATGGATACTGTGTATGAAAGGATATTTTAATGTAACATGACCTAATTACTGAAGTTAAGGAGAGGGGTGATATGTGCTGCAAAGTTGTTGATTGTAAATAATGAGACAAACCATCTACCCCTTTCAATACTTGGATGCCCCATTGAATGTACTTTATTTTCTCTACTTTTCTATTGTCATCTTACTCATATGTCATTTTTAATCAACACAAAAAATAGTCTAAAGGGCTTTGCCCATCTGTTAGGGTATGCCTTAATAACGTTTCACAGTTAAGATCATAAAATCTTGGATAGAGATCACTGTCTATCCATCTGTGGGTGTGTGAAGGGTACTTGTCCAGATATCAAAACAACAGCTAAGCAACGTAAATAGATAAACATAACCACATGGCATTGTGAATATTAAAGTATAGCTCACATAAGCTTAGAGATGTACATGTGTGTGTGTGTGTGTGTTACATGTATTTTCGTACTCCGCCAGGATTTCATGCAATGAGTTAATTCATTTCTGAACTTAATTAGACGATGGAGATCGGAGAACGACATGCAAATGTACGTAATAAATGAAAGTTATGTGTGTGTGTGTGTGTGTGTTTATGATTGATATATGAATTTACATCTTAGATTCATTTCCTACACCTATATTTGAATTTGAATTTGAATTTGCTAGTTAATTACGCTCTTGACTGGGTATTTATGGATACTAACCAACGACTGCATTGCACAACTTGATATATAGCTATTATAATTTTATATTCCGAAATTTAATAAGAGATACTGGTAATTAGTTGAACCCAGCGGACCCCAATTTACATTAGCTATTTATATACAGATATAGCTTATAACTAAATATTTACACACATGCGCAAATAAAGGTGTGCGTGCATATAAATATACACACTATTATATTATTATCAAGAACTCCTTTGGTCTTTTAATGATCTTCCGAAAAGACCCTACATAAGTTACTCCACTGTATTATTAAGTTTTCAAACTCTTATAATAACTATATTCTTTGGTCTTTTAGTATTTTCTCACTGTAACCCTAGTTTCAATTAATCTATATTATTAAGCTCAGACTCTTTATAATAACTATCATTTGTCTCTTAATAATTTATCAAATATACCTCTATTTTTAATCAATTAACTAATACTAATTAACCCATCATATATTTTTTTCAAATTTGAATTGAGAGCCAATAGTTTTTATTATTAATATTTTGTTAATTAATTTTTAATTACCAAGAGACAGTAGTTATTTATCTTTTTCGCACTCTCTCATACATCTTATATAATAAAAAATAAAATATTTTTTTTGGTTTAATTTTATATTTTTATTTAAATAAAATTCAAGATTTAAACCTTTTGTATGTGTATTAGATGTTGGATAAAGTAAGTTCAGTCAATATTTTTGCACACGTGAAGAATTTGCAAGATTAGTAGTGTGTGTCACGGTACACTACCCTGACAAATTTTATGACGGGTGGATAAATCACCACGTGGAATATTAAAATTTTGGCATATGAGAAAACGTGACGTTCCAATTTTGGTGATGAGGTGACACTTTGACAGTAAAAACTGTCACTTTATTCTACACTGCGCAATTAACTTTGTTCACTATTAATTAATTGATATGGGATGCAAGTCTTATTGCATAATATGCTGTCCCGCTTTCGATTATTTAGAAATTAACAATGAAAGACATGAAACTCATGTCCTGATGTTTATTAACTATCTATGTGAAAAATGTTCCACGAAATGCCCCATCACCATGGATTAATTGGACAATTTACTATTGCAAATATTGTTTGGATGCAACTTGTGATGGAATTTGGGTCGAAGTTTAAGAATAGGATAAAAATAAAATAGAGAAAAAAAAAAACAAACTCAATTACTCTATTGAAGTATATATTTAACGTGTAAATTTTAATGTGAGGAAAATTGAAGGAGATTTTCGACCAAACATAGTCCAGAAGAAAATAAAGAATATATGGGCTGGCTAGCTTTTGACATGATCACCCCTATTACATGCTCCAATTTTCTTGTAAAAAAATAATTTCTAGTATTATTGAATAGTTTAATTTATTTGTTTTTATCTAAAAGGGATTTTGAGGATCAAGTAGAATTCAATTTATGGTCCAAGCCAAGAATTGAATTTGACTCGTTTAGACTTTCGTCAATTCTCTCACAATTCAAATTTTAGACAAACAAGGACTTAAATATGCCAACAATAAATACCTTGGATGGGTAAAATTTAGCTAGATTTCTAGTACTCCTCTACTTTTAGCATATATTTGAATGCAATATGTATGTCATGATCAGCACCAAACACGGTCGGAATTATTTTTTAATTTATTTTTATTGTATTCCCATCAAAGTTCTAAAACAAACATGCTATTGGCTGAAGTTGTTAGTCAATTTTCAACAAATGTATAGGCCACGTTTGGATTCAAATTATTGTTGACAAAATTTCTTGTATTTAAAATTCTATAAATTAGAAAATTTAAAAGTGTAATTTCAAATTGAATCAAACAGAATTTTGTGGGTATAATTGTAGATATATAAATTTCGTGTCTAATTAAATTGTGTCACATGAAAATATGATGTTAAAATGTCAATTAAATATTTTCTATTTATATTTTGAAAATTTACATAAATAAAATTTTCCAAAGAAATAAATAATTGATATTTTTTATTGACGAATTAAATTATGCTATGTTTTGAAATCTCTTTAAATCTTGATTATCCCGACAATTTCAAACTTATCAATTAAATTTCATGACAAGGTACAAATTATAATGATCAATAGAATCACCCCATGTCGGCATGTTGACAAAACAAAATTCTTTCTACCACCATTATAAATAGAAGAGGATTCCATGGAGAGTCACACAGATGAAGTCCCACAAAAAAATTGGAGTTTCAAAAATTCTCTCTTCAAATCAAAGAAGATCTACGGCATTCATTTGCAAATTCAAGGTACTTTTCATAAATATTCGTCAAATTCTAACATTTGATTTGAAATTGATGCACCAAGCTCGTGAATCAACATTAATTGAAGACTCTCTTAAAGCATTCTATGTTAAGACCTGTCTTTTCTGATAGGCTTGTAAGATGGTATTTTTAAATACAACAATCTGAAATTCAATATGTTCCTTAAAAGGTTATGAAAGGACAAGTGTTGGCGGATTTCTTGGTATACCATCTCATCTTTGTCGAGTAGGATCTATCTAGCGACCTACTGGATGAAGATGCCATGGTGACCGAAGTCATCCTGCCTCGAGAGATATATATTGACAGTACCTCGCGTAAAGAAGTAGGTGCTTGAATTGTTAGTATTGCCACATGCTTTTACACTAATAGGGAATTGTTCCCACAATTTCACCAAATATCAACCTCTAATTATCGGACTAGAAATGGACATAAAGTAATTACACCTTTAAGTGTATGAAGATTTTAAATTAGTGATCAACCAACTCCTTAAGATGTACGAAGTCAAGAAACTAGAACTACTTCCCTATCTCAACTATGCCAATAGACTTGTTGGATGATTTGGAGATGAGACAGTTAAACATGTTCCAAGGATAGAAAATAAGTAAGCAGACATATTGGCTAAGCTTGTTTCTACCTTGGTCTACATACAAAGGATGGGTTGTGCCACCAAATTTGAAAATGATGAAGAAGAAGAAAACAATACTATCAATGTGTTCAAAGTTGAGGAACAAGATTAGCGTCAATCATTCTTGGATTATTTAAAATATGAGAAACTGCTCGACGATCCACATTAAAGGATTGATATTTGTTACTAAATAGGTCCTTCATCTACTTCAAAAGTACACTATACAAATACTCATTTAATAGCATATTCTTACATTGCCTAAGTGAAGATGAAGCTATTTAAGCTACAGAGGAGGCAAATTCTGGGGTATATGGTGTTCACCAGTCTGGTGCTAAGTTACATTTTTGAATAAAAAGGATCAGTTCCTAATAGCCTATAATGGTAAAAAATTGTATGGAATTTGTGCAAAAGTGTCAAACTTGCCAATTTCATGCTAACTTCATTCATTAACCTCTTGAGCATTACAACCGACTATTGCTTCACAGCCATTTGCTGCTTGGAATTTTATGTGGTGGGACTCATGGCAAAGTCTTATGCCAAGCATTTATACATCGTAACAACAATCAATTACTCCTCAAAATGGGCAGAAGCCATTCACCTTAAATAAGTGATGAAGGAAAACATTGTTGATTACCTTCATGTCAATATCATCTATTACTATGGAATTCCTTAGTACATCATCATTGATAATGAAAAAATATTTTTCAATGTTTTAATAGATAAGTTGTTCCAAAAGTTGCATTTTAAACGAAGAAAATTTTCAATATATCATGTTTCACCGAATGACCTTGCTAAAGTGTTCAATAAGACATACAACTAGCTAAAGAAAAAGGTGTCAAAGTCAAAAGGGAGTGGCAAAAGAATTGAAAAAAATTTATAGGCATATAGAACTACTTATAGGACCCTTACTTAAGCAATCCCTTACGAGTTAGTATATAGCGTGAAAACCATTGTCTCTCCAGAGCAACAAATCCTATTGCTAAAGATACCTTTGTAAGAAAGATAGATTGAAGAAGAAAATGCACAACTACAACTTGAGGAGTTGGAAGCTCTTGATGAAAAGAGATTGGAAGTGCAACAAAGATTGGAATGCCGTCAAGCTCGCTTTAGTGCATTTAACAAAAAAGTTTGAAATCCTAATGATTGTAGCTTTCATACTTTGGTGGCTCTCTGAGATTCTTTCGATGACTTATGTTGGATTATGTTGTTTTCAAATCAGCAATTAAGTACTGGTTGCAAGAAGACCCATAATTACCACCCATTGAATTAGGAACAAATTCACTTCTAAGTGTGATGGACTATACGTTATCAAAAGTTTATACAAATGGTGCCTACAAATTGATTGTCCAAGATAGAGTGAAAGTTGGTCTAATAAAATTATGTGTAAAAAATAAAAAATAAATAAATAAGAGAAAACGTTAAAGAATGCTGAAGAAAATTGAAGGCTTACAAAAGCAAAACTTGATGCTATCATAAACTAGGTGTATATTATGCATGGGCCATTGTCTTTGGATCTAGTTAGCACATTAAATACCCTTGCAGATGGCACATATGATGGCATGGATGATGCCGATGCCGATGTTGATGAGGATGGGTAGGATGTGGACGACTAATTATATGAAAATTTGAAAATCTTTTTGTTCAAAGTACCTCGAAGTTATTTGTTATTTATACATGATTGAAGTTTAAAATGGATTTCATTACGATGTTTGTAAATTTTAATTTAATGTGAAGTTTGTGTCATTCAGTTATTTTTTAAGAATTGGATCAGATTTACAAATTTTGCAATAATTGGTAATTGAATCAATAGGCAACAATAATTTCTTAGCTACATATAAAAAATTTAAAAAAATTATTCCAAAGTCATTCCAAAATCATGCCAAAGATGATTTCATTCCAAAGTCGTTTTGGAAACATGACAAAACAATAATTCGTTTTAGAGTTGTTCTAAATCCAATCTAAAAATAATTTTTATTCCAAAGTTGTCTCAATTGTGCCATGCCATAACCGTCCCAAAAATTCTATTCCAAAATTGTTTCAGAAAATTCATCCTAAAATATGTACCAATTCCGTCCCAAGCCTGTGTCAAAATTAGCATCCGAAATCTGTTTCAAAAATTGTCATCCCAAAATCATGCCAAAAAACTATCCTAAATCTATTCTAAAGTATGCTATGCCAAAATTAAGCCAAAAAGAGCATGCCAAATCCATTTCAAATTTTGCCTTCCCAAAAATGGTGCCAAAACCATTTAGGATACCATCCCTAAAATCATGTCCAATCCATTCCAAAATATACCATCTTAATTTCGTCCCAACTTCACTATGTCAAATCAATTCCAAACAAGTTTGTGCTAAAGGCATTCCAAGCATGCCATCCCAATCGTTTCCAAATATGTGTCAAAAAAAGTCATTCCAAATTTTCGTTTCAAAGCTATGACAGAGTCATCCCAAACACTGTGCGCCCTCTTCAGATTTGGAACAGAAATATGTGTCCATGCCAAAATTTGGAGCGGCTTTCTAAATACAATTCCAAATTTTGGCACGACTTATTTGACCGTCCCACAGTTTGGAACGACTTTTGAAAAGCCGCTCCAAGATTTAAAATGCCATTTAGATTCTATTCCAAAATTTGGAATGACTTTTTTGAGATTGTTCCAAATTAGTTGGAACGTTGGTATTTGAAATGCTTGGAAAATCATTCTAGATTTTGTTCCAGTTTATTTGGAACGATTTTTTTGGAGAATTCTATTCCCAAAATTGTCCGAGAAAAATTCTTCTGTTGCTAAGATTTAAGACATAACTCATGTGATCTTACAATAATCTTCTTAAAATACTTTTCATAAGTAGTCTATCTATACTATATATTAGGTCTCCAACTCTCATAAGAACTACCATTTGGTCTTCTAATGTTTTGTCAATTATAACCCTATTTTCAATTAATCTAAACTATATTATTGAGCTCAGATTCGCTATAATAAATATCTTTTTGTCTCTTAATGATTTATCAAATGTACACCTATTTTTAATTAATTAATGAATACTAATTAGCCCATCATATTTTTTCAAATTTGAATTGAGAGCCAATGATTTTTACTTTAAATAATTTGTAAATTTATTTTTTATCAAGACACAAAAGTTGTTTATCTTTGTCATGCGCACTCACACATATTATATAGTGATATAAAATATTTTTTTAGTGTAATTTTATCCTTGTATTTAAACTGAAAGTCATGATTTAAACCTTTTATATTTATATTAAATGTTAGACAAAGTAAGTTCGATGTTTGTATATTATCTATTTTAAATTGTTGTGAAAATTTTGTCACATCAATAAATTAAGTTTTTATTTAATTTTTGCATATATATATACATAGAGAGAGAGATAGTGAGAGAGTGCGAGATTGTTAGTGTATAAATATATGTGTGTTCACTTATTATGAGGAATTAACTGTTACACAGTGTTCCATTCTAACAAATTTTATGGGTTATGTTTGGAAAGGGGTTTTCGTTGATGTTTGGTAAGAGTTATGTTAAAATGAGTAGCCTTTTTGAAACGAATTTTTAATAAGATAAATAATATAATTTATTTGAATCTATGTATAAAATATATAATAATAATTGAATGATATGATAATTTATAGGGATAATAATTATATTATATGGTATAAATAAATATACATGTGAATATATGTGTGATATATATATATATATATTGATAAATTCTGGTATTTTAATGCCAGAATTAACTTACTCCAAAAATATACTTTCTGGGTTTTTAACACCCCAAATCTATCTAAAATTAATTTTAAAATGTAAACTCGAGATTTGAGATCAAGTAATCTCATTTTGCTAAGTTAGGGCCTAAATTTTTTTTTTGAAATAGGACTCCTTGACAAATCCACGCAAAAAGGAGGAGCCCAACAATAAAGACCTTGGATGGCAAAATTCGGTGTTTAAAATTGTTGCAAATATCACGATTTTATTATTTAATTAATTTTTTACTTTTTTTAATAAAATATTATGACATTTGTCATAATTCAAACACTTGGTGCATCTTCATCGAATGCAGCATGTACAAGACCATCCATTTCCCATCTCCTTGTAGTATATACTTGAATCTAATACGTATGTCATGGTCAGCACCAAACACGGTGGGAATTACTTTTTGTTTTATTTTATTTTATTTCCTATCAAAGTTTTCAAACAAACATTTGCTATTAACTGAAGTTCTTAGTCACTTGCCAAAACAGTTATATTTCAAACCCAATACATGTGACTGAACTCAAGCTAATTAAGTAATAATGGGATAATTGGTGACTATGCTAATTGTTTCGAGATTTTTTTGAGTTTTTATTTAAAAAAAATGCCCAATTTAAAGTATCAAAGCACAGGTATGTATAAACACAATAACCATTATAGAATTGGACTCATTTTAGAAATTAAACTGCTTTTATGCAGAAAAATAAAAGGACGAAACTACCCCTGTTTCATCCTCCCTAAGCGAGAACAAAAAACCCTCGAGTTTGCCATATAAAGCCATGTCCCACAAAAATTGTCCTTAGCAATTGAAATTTAAAAAATTGCATTTAGAAACAAGTCCAACACACACACACACACACACACACACACAACACATCAAATGCAGCATCTCACATAAACCCAAGAATTAGAAGGTAGAACACAGTTAGTGAGATTTGGAAAAGGTTGTGGGGGATATTCCGTGGGTTTATTAATTCCTTGAGTGGGGCATTGAGTATGATTTACCTACGCTACGTTATTATATTAAGTATTTGACTTTATTTTGTTATATAAAGTAAAATAACATATTTATTATTTTTAATTTCATAATATAAAAATTACATACTTATTTTCATTTTTAATTCTTAGTTCCTTCTTATCCTTTATGATAGATTCTCATAATTTAAATTTATCTTTATTTGTGTTTTCTTTTCAAACTTTTCAGCTACAGTTTTTTTCATCTTAATTTATATTCTTATTTTAAATATTTTTATATTTTAAATAATATATATTTTTATTATTTATAATACTGTGTGCGTCAACTTTACTTAGCTCGTATTATATGAGTGAAGGGATGAGACTGAAGTTTTTAGTCCATTGAGTGCTGGAATTGGACAGGACAGTGTGTGGAGTGACAGTAGTAATGACTAATGAGAATGGTCGTTTGTGACTGTGTTCCTGTGGGGACATGACAAGTTACAATTGAGGGTCACCTTTCTGGTGTTCTGACTGTTAATATGCTGCCAACCTTTTACCGTCACACACGTGTCTCTAGAAGTAGGGTTTCTCCCTATTCCTCATTAAAGACATCGAACTATTGCTCACACCAACTCCTACGACTACATTGTGCATAGATACTTGAGAGGAGTGTTTTAAAGTGTGACAAGTGTTCTTATTTTTATATTTAAATTTTTTTTTAAACTTTTAAATAAATATCACAATTTTATTATTTAATATTTTCAATATCAGGTTCATTTATTAAACTGTGTCTTCCAGAGGACACTTTACTGGCTTTGAACTCAAGACTTCGTTCAAGAGATTTTTGAGTTCAAATTTTAGATGGGTGTGTGGATTGTAAAGAATACATATAAGTGTAAAAAATTCACAAACTAAAAAAATGGTTTCGGTGGGAATTGAGTTAAAAAATTTGAAAGCCACTCTTCAAAATTAATTGAGCATAAATGCAGCTATCTGTAATAGCATTAAACTAGAATTGTAAATGTCGAAAAGGACCACCAGTTATGTCTTCGTTGCTTTCTGAAATGAATTAAGTTGTGGAGTCATGTGAGAATTGTTTGTGTGTACCTATTTGGGCAATCAGTGTGTGTTATTATGGAACAATGAAGTGAAATATGTAAGCATCACTATCTAATTTCCACATAATTAATTACCCCCCCCCCCCCCAAACAGTAACATGTCTTGTTTCCTTCACCCAAAAGAGACACCCAATGATCATAATTTCTTTCTGCTTTTATCTAATTCTCTGATCATACTTGCAAGCACAAAAGCATGACTCATTTGCCGTTAAATAGTTTCCTAAAAGTCTCTGGCTGTATGCTGTAAGTTGAGATATTTTTCCTTTTTGTCTCCAATGATGTACTCTCTTTTATTGTTGAAGTCTATACCTATACTAACTACATATTAAGTTAATAAGGGTTTTTTGTTACAAAAACCCAAATGGCCTAACTAACCCTATTAAAAGATCTTTTGATTTTTCTTTATTTTTATTTTAAATGTTTTTATACTTTTAATTTTAATTTTGTATTTTTATTATTTAAAATAAAATAACTCTATAATTAAATTTGGGCATGCATAAAGTATAGAATTTTTACTAGTTGTTTGTTAAGCTTATGAGCATAGAGTACAGTCTTGGGCCGTTGATATGAAGTGAAAAGACCAAAATATTCTTTTTTTTTTTAAATATTTTTTCTTTATACTATGCTTCTTTGATTTTAATTTATTATATTTTCTTCTTTCACATTGCTCTATCAATTTTTATTTATTATATTTTAAAATTTTTTTCTTAAGAATTTTTACTTTTCTCTTATCTATACTATATATTAAAAGTTTGGCTTCTAGATGGTTACATTAAATAAATTTACGCACATACTGAAAGAGTTGTTATTTTTTTCATTTTCATTTTCTTTTTTCTTCTTTTTTTAATTATAATATCTATTTCATAAGTATAAAGAAAATATTTAAATAAACTTATCTTTTTTGTTATAATTTTTATTTTTCATTTTATTTCTTTTTTTAATTATAATATTTTTTGCATAAATATGAAGTGCGTAACAATGACAAAGTTATCTTTTTCTTATTATTATTTCTATATTTCTTTTTATCACTTTTTTAATTATATTATTTTTTTCGTAAGTATGAAGTAAATAAGAAATATAATAATACACATGACAAATAAAATAAATTGAGTAATTATATATTTATTTTATATTTTATAAATTCAAACGCATATAGTGTTGTTAAAATTACTAGTTTTGTGAATGGCATCAAATAATTAACAAATATTCGAGTAGGCCCAAACACTGAAAACTGCAAAAAAGGAAAAAGCTGGTGGTGAACTTGAATTTGGGCTTAAGCCCACAAGTTTTTGCAATTAGCCCAATAAATGCACCCGCCCATTCCCATTATTACAACAGGAGAGGACGGTGAAGAGTTCGACATAAGTCATGAAAGCCCTATTACGAGGCCCACTATGAGCCCAAAAAAATTTATGGCTTTTTTTGGTTCCTTTTCCCCATTATTTCAGAAGTAGGCTTTCGCATACTCCATTAGGCCAATTTGCCCACAAAACTTACCATATTACTGCTTTAACCCACGAACATGGCCACCACCATGGAGAATGGCGATGGTTGGGTCGCCATCGACAAACTCTACCACATCCTTTTTGGCTTCTTGATTTCCATCATTTCCTCCGTACTGGCCAGCCGGAGCCGATATCCTTTCATCCGGCGTCGCAGCATTTGGATTGGATCTATCGTCTCTTTCGCCGCCGGCGCCGCCAAAGAGTTCGCCGATGAGTTGGGCTTTTTCAAATCCGCGGGTGCATCCGCCAAGGATGCTGTCTCTGATCTCCTCGGCATTCTTATCGCCGCCGCGATGCTGTACTTGTTTAATTATAGGCCGTCCTCCTCGCAGGTGAGACCCGACAGTGATGGGCAAACCAGGGCGCTGGAATTGGTCTGAACCGGATAAAGTAATCTCGGGTCAACTTGCGCACGAGTATTGGAGTGATCGTCGATCCGGTAAGTTTTGTTGTCTGAGGATTGCAACGCAGTGATTGTTGAAGTGTTTGGTTATTGAGAACATTTTCGGAAAGCTAGAAATTTTAAGTTAGTCTTCTTTGCTTTGATTCGTTTTCATTTAAAGTTCAAGCCTAGTGGTCCTAGATGCCATTCTGTATTGATTTTTATTGGGGAAATGTGACATTACTTATAATTTTCGTTGCTGCTTCTATTGTTTTGGTACTTTTGCAGAAGCATTTGCCTTTTGTCTGAATTTTTGGCGCTTCATTTTTTTTTTTATCAGAAATGAATATTATTAGGGCGCCATGTTTACCTGTGAGTGTAAATTCCTCTGTTGGTGCAGTTCTGTCCCATTATCATTGATCAAGGGCGTGCAAATGTCAATACACACGCGTGCGCGCTTTTTATTTTCTGGAGGTTTAGTACGCTAATTGTTTTGTTCCTATAATGTTGTTCTGTGTTTACTTGGCACAAATGTAGTGCCAATCTCAAGAAAAGGCGTCTAATGTGAAATTTTGCGTATTTATTATGCATGTCAGGAACGGTGATCATGATAAAGTTGGAATGTATGTAATACTTGGCGATGGCATTCTGTTTTTCACTCCTCATGCCTTTTGCAGGAACATGGGAAATAGTGAAATAGAAGGCAAGAATTGATCCTTCTCATTTTGGAAGGTAGTGCATAAGCTCTAGGTAATCTAGCAACAAAAATTCCAGATTATTTTGATGAATGTAAAGGTTTAATGCAAGCATCCTTCTACTCTCAGCATTTTTGGTTGTCTTTCTCAATTGCATGTTGTAGAACCGCCATACAAAGCTTTAAATTTGGAACTTTGATGTGATACAGTTTTGTGAAAGTGTTGCATTGATATGTTTATTACCATGCAGTAGCCATTAGTTAACGGGTGAACTGCTTTTGTTATGTTTCGCCACCCATATCATGCGGTGTGGGAGAAAGAGGACTTTTTTTTTTTTAAATTCAAAAGCTGAAGAAGCTCTCATTTCATCTAGATGTTACCGTTGTCTCTGATGCTTCAAGTGATAGACATGTTTTGACGAGGATTTCAAATTTCACTGTCAGAGTCAGTTACGTGCTTCTGTTTCTTTTAAACAATTGTCCTGGAGCAAATCTGTCCCTTCAATTGTACTCCGCGAATGATATATTTATATGTTTGTTTATGGATTTAGGTCCAGTCACAAGTATAGGTTGTTCTGAAACTTAGATGATTAATCACTACTTGTCACGCATGTTTTTTGGCCAATGCATTGAACTTTTTCCTTGATCTATATATAGCAAAGTAAGAAGGATGCACATTTGTCAACTTATTGCACCATGCAATTTCTCTACCCTTTCCAGCATTATTGACAGGGCATCTGACTTCATGTCTTTAGGTGCAATTGATCATATTATGAAAAGCTATGTGCTGCTAAGGGCTTCTCATGTCCATTGGTGGCTTCATCAGGCAGCTGCATGACAGAATAAACTCCTGCCCCAGCCGAAGCACCATGCATAGGACTTTGGATTCATAAGGTACACAGCAATTGCTTTTTATTGTCTTTCAGAGCAATTGCTGGCCCCAAACTTCTCACCAGATTCATTGAAGTCCCTGTAGTTTCCCTTTATGCAAAGGAAAAGAAAGGCTCTTATCCATGACTGGTGCCCATATCTACACCGAACCTGCAACTTGAAACCCAGAATTCCATCTACATGGTTGAAAGACAGACCCATTATATTATGTCATTTGCATATTCACATTTTCCCACGGAAAGTGCTTGAGGGCTGCAAAGCAGTGGCTTCTGATTGAAATGGGCACCAGAGATCTGGCTGGTGGAGAGCATGACTATAATAACATTGAGAGGAAAATATATTTGGTGAATGGAAATTGAAGCAAAAAGGAAATTGGTTGGGCAGTTGATCGTGGGATATCAATTTACTTCTCTGCATTGTATGTATTTGAAACAACAGTTGTTTGCTATAGTGTTCATGGCTGTCCTGTCGCTTCCAGTTTCATATTTTTCACCCAACAGCTGCTCTCAATTGTGAAGTCAACCGTTACCTGAAGCTCCTTGCTCCTTAGTTGTCAAGAAAGAGGTTTTGGCAATGAAACGAATGGAGGGAAAGATTGGTTGGAACACCCTGGTATTCCCCCTTTGACTCCCATTGGATTGATTCACTCTGGTCCTACTGCCATTGCTCCTTTGATTATTAACATTGGTACTGGTGGTGGTGTTATTGGTGGCAACAACAGGTCTAGCTACATTATTGGTGCACTCAACTATCCTAACAGCCTTACCGGTCACACTTGAAGTATGCTCCCAATAGTAAATGACGCACATCCGTATGCCTCCTATGGTAGATATAACACTTTCACGAGGGTTGAGATGGAACCGTGGTGGTGGTGTTGGTGTTGTTAGGCTGTCTAGGTGGTGGCCTGATCTGCCGTCTTGTTGTCTAATGCGTGAGCTGGATCCAGACGTAGGTCTCTTCAAATTCTTATCAACCTATTTTCTGTTTACGTTCACCTCTACCCTTAAACTGAATTATTACTAAACATGTCAGATGCGAAAATGTTTTATGTGAATATGTTTATTGAATCATTCACTGGTGTAGTGAAACTAATTTTAGCCACCCAATCAGAGTATAAATTTTAGACCCTTCACTCCGTAAGCATGCTTTCTCGGGAATATAGATTAAGACAATTGATTTGAATGAAAATTCATTCGGTTGCACGTTTTTTTTAATGGAGATTAAAGATGGAGTTATGTGATTTTTTAAATTGAAATTAAAGATTGAGATTTCAAATAATTATCTAGTTTGGAGTTATAGATTGAGACAATCATTTTGTTTGAATGATTATTTTGGTTTTATGTGATCCTTTTTAAATTGGGATTAAAAACTAAAATCTTAATCAATAAATATATTACGCTTAGCATGCAAAATTTTGAGCAGTCTAACATGTTTGAAATGATGGTTGAAATGAAGTTTTCATTATTGTACAACGGTTTTGTTATAAAAAAAAATGTTTATTAAAAACTTTTGTACTATTCACATAGTCTGAAACACAATTATTCTTTTGCATTGGAATTAGATTTAAGTTGCAGTTTCAATAAATTGTAATTTTAATATTTCCACAATCATTTGATGTATTGGGAACGTTGTTAAATTCTTTTTGTACAAGATTTAAATTTCTGTAAGTTTTATGGATATACAACTCAATGAACGATTTAAATTTTCTAATAGGTGGGGGCTTTAATATATTTAAAATGAAAATCTTGAGGATACTGTTATGATGCGTAGATGAATTTATGATGCGACATTACTCGTCTTTTTATAAGAACTTTTAGTTGTTTCTTTATGGTTTGGTTGCTCTAAGAAAATAATCATATTTTTGTAGCGGTATAATAATGCTTTAGCACATGGGATATTGACACAAGTCAAGCTACCATAATTATTATTTGATTATATTGTGTAAAAATTACGTGGACATTTACTGCTGCCAGAAACAACATATTCTTTGAGTTTCACTCTTGCAGAGCCCCACAAAGGTGAGATTTTTTCCTCACCATTATTTATTCCTGGTGCCTGCTGAAGCTAAAGATTTAGCGAAACCAAGCAGCCCAGTAAAATCTCCAAAAGAGAAGCAAAGTTGCAGCGCCATAACCATAAACAGAAGCATCAACTCTAAGAGATCAAAAAGACAGCGAAGAACCAAATACGAGTTTAACTCAATGTCATGAACTAATTACAACAAAAGTGTGGCATCATTAGCACACAACACCTGTTGTTTAATCACAACTTACAATTCACATTTTCAAAATTTTTATTTATTTACCTTTTTCAGGCTTTTTTATTCCTATTAACTGTGAGTATTCTGTCCATTCTCAACACCTAACCCATACAACACACCAGAATACTTCTCCAGCGAACCGCTAAAGAAGTTTTCCTTCAGCTTCCTGAAAGTGCTGGAAGTGAGCAAGCTATCCGAACCTGCCTGATGGCAAATCCCGACCCTCTCCACTTCCAACAACTCGGCCAGCTTGTTCAACCCTCCGTGGAGGCTGTTAGAGAACTTCATCAGATGCTTTATATCATAAAGCACCGGGAAGTAGACGTTGATCAAGTTAAAGAACCCCGCCTGTGTGTCGGGCAACCTCTGGCAAGTCAAGAGCTTGAGCAAGTACCCAAAATCATATCCGCTGTGAAATGTCACCCAATACACATTATCATTCAAAACAATCCCAGACGGCATCAAAAGCTCCCCAAAACGTCTGGCATCGATACCCTTCTCGTTATTTCTTGCAAAGTCAATGCCACACTGACACAACAATTCAATTGAATCATTTGCAAAGACATCCTCATTGGGATTGAACTCGCGGAAATTAAATTGCCAGATACAGTACTTGTCAGTCCCACAAGTGGGCAAATTTCCCTTCTCGTCTGAAAAGGTCAGACCCAATTGGATCAGCTTCAACATATCAACATTGTCCTTCAATGTCTGGTAATGGAAATCTGTGGAGTTCTTGAAATTGCCCACTGGTCGCAGAACAACGCCCGGAAACTCCGTGTCCATGGCAATGTAGGGGTATTTATCAACAATCTCACAAATCAATGCGAATTCATCCTCCAGGTTGTCAGCCCAAACCTCCCGGATTTGAATTGAATTGCTTTGTTGCAGAAGAGACATTTCCAAAAACACAATCAGAACAAATCTCGCCAAAATGCACTGAAATTCTCCAATTTCTCTGCTCCTGACAAGTCAAGATTCCAACTTTTGGAAAGAGATCGAACGAGATTTGTCATAGACGCGCCATTTCTAAATTAAATCTGCAGAAAATTTCCAGAAAATTACGATAAGCCCCAAATCAAACCAAACCCAGACAAACAAAAGACAAATCCCACATCCCTCCAGCTTCTTTGTTCCCGACCATTAAATATTTGAACTTTCAGACAGCCATTAAAACAGACCTATCAAAAAGTCCATCATTTCTAGACTGAATGTTCATCAAAATTCCAGATTTTCTGGATCAGCCCCAAACCAGAGTAAAATATATCAGATAAATTGC